>CM046807.1:1183833-1278833 GCA_025617405.1 Perca schrenkii
TCCATCCCATCCGGGCCGCGGGACCGGTTCACCGCGGCGCCCTCGACTCATTGGAGAAATGTGAAGCATTGAGACCTGTGAGATCTGATGATTGTGCCTAACCTTCGTTTCGATTAGTGTCCCGTCACTAAATCATTTTACATACACGTTGATGGAACTGAAATGCACGTACGTGTCGGTCGTTGGTGTTGGTCTGTAAGGGGCCCGTTCAGCCAAATCACTCAGAGACCTACAGTACAGGCCAAAAGTTTGGACACACCTTTTCATTCAATGCGTTTCCTTTTTATTTTCATGACTATTTACATTGTAGATTCTCACTGAAGGCATCAAAACTATGAATGAACACATATGGAATTATGTACTTAACAAAAAAGTGTGAAATAACTGAAAACATGTCTTATATTTTAGATTCTTCAAAGTAGCCACCCTTTGCTTTTTTTATTAATAAGGGAAATAATTCCACTAATGAACCCTGACAAAGCACACCTGTGAAGGTAAAACCATTTCAGGTGACTACCTCATGAAGCTCATTGAGAGAACACCAAGGGTTTGCAGAGTTATCAAAAAAAGCAAAGGGTGGCTACTTTGAAGAATCTAAAATATAAGACATGTTTTCAGTTATTTCACACTTTTTTGTTAAGTACATAATTCCATATGTGTTCATTCATAGTTTTGATGCCTTCAGTGAGAATCTACAATGTAAATAGTCATGAAAATAAAAAGGAAACGCATTGAATGAGTTGTGTCCAAACTTTTGGCCTGTACTGTATTCACCACAGAGTTTTATCATCGTGTTGGGTTTGATTTGTTCAGGTTTTGGGGGCTTTCTGCCTCCTTTCAGTACAACGGGACGTGAGTGGGATTTTATTTGGGACGCTCGGTAAATTGTAAAATGACTAGGGTTGGGTACCGAAACCCGGTTCCACCATGGAAGGAGTCGGACCGGATTAGAACGCAAATTTCGGTTCAACTTAATGTGTCGACTGAAGTATTTTCCCTCCGTCGCTCTGAAACGGACCTAAAAATATCACACTTTCTCTTTCTTATTAATATATTTAAGTACTTTAAAATGTTAATACTGTATATTGTTACACTTAAATAATTTTCAATTTTAAAAAATAAAGAGCCTTTCTTTGATGTCATTTTTCAAGAATCTGTTTAGGAGTCGGAATCGTTTTAAAAGTACCGGTTCGGCATCGGTACCCAACCCTAAAAATGACGGCAAAAACTCGGCAGAAACATCTCTTTCCATAATACAATGCCCACGTTATAATACTATATAATAATATATTATATAATATAATAATAATATATTATAATATATAATAATCTTTACGTATAGAGCACTTTTTAAGCCCCGTGTTGCAAAGCCACGCCAAGACCAATAGCAGCTCCATTGGTTGTGGTTAGGCTTTAGACCTCGAGTGGTTAAGGTTAGGATAGCCAAGTTTACAGACACGTCTCTGCTGATTGGGTATCACCTGGGACACAGCCAATCAAAGACCGTCGCACACCGTTACGTTCACTGCGGTAACCGTAGCAAAGCGGTGCACGTCGTTTAGAGATTGAACGTGCCCCCGGTTACCAAATAAATCCTCTCTCTGAGAACGGTTGAGATCTGACAATCCGACTGACATTTTTGGTCCCCTACATCATACATATCTGATCTGTAAATCACCTGTCCTATGATGAGAAAAAAACAGGAACCAAAAGGGAGAAATTTATATTCCATATATATTTAAAAAAATTTTGGGGCGTCATCATGGCGCTTCGTATCTTTGCACCCATTTGTCAGAATACTGTTAGCTTTGAGTCTACGTAGATGGAGAACTTTCCCCAAATACCTTTTTTTTTTTTTTCTCATTCTTTTATTAATAAAAACATTGACCATATTTTTTTTTTTCAAAATAATTTGACCCGTTTTTTTATCAGAAAATATGGGACGTCGATAAAGCGCCCGAAAATGTAAAAAATAAATAAATAAACACGACAAAACGTTAAAAAAGGCAACCACAAAACAGTGAAAACCACAAGAAAAAGTGACAAAAAGCGGGGGACAAAACCTTTAAAATGTTGAAAAAAGGGACCAAAACAATGGCGGGTAAAACACTAAAATGTAAAAAAAAAAAAAAGAATGACAATGTGATTTCAGTGGGACTTTAAAATCTGTGCATATCAAACCAAAACTGTCTGCGTTCCCAGACAGCAGCATGAGTGATAAAATGGTTTTCTTGTAATCTTAGTGAACTGGCCCTTTAATGCAGGTGATGAGGTTATGTGTTATGAAAACATAACTCATGCTCTGTAGGCATTACCTTCTCACAGTACGGGAACTTTTTCTAAAGCACCGACACACGTTTGCATAAGCGTCCGATTTTCGCTGAATATTCCCTCGCTCTGACGCCCCCCCTTTCTAGCAGTTTAACTAATCTAATTCTCTGCTCCCCTTGTGGATTAGTTCAGTGTCATAGGAGAAAGGGCTAATCATATCGTCTGTGGGTTTACCGATGAAGCCCAGACAACAGTTGGTAATCCCTTCAAGGTAATAAGAACTTGACAGAACCCACGTCTTTACCCACCGGGCGTTCTGGAGCCTGTAATTATTTTCCTGTGCCCCCCGATTCGCTTGCATCGATCTGTGTTAAATTGCAGCCAAAAAAGATGGCCTACATTCGTGAGGCTTAAGCTCGTGTATCTTTCGAAGGACTAATCTGTAAATCAGTTAATCTCACAGACAGAAGAAAACACCGATGACTAATACACACGTCATCTCATCGGCGCTGCATCACACCGGTCGTCTTAGATTTTAGTTTTTGGAAATTGTATCTTACTCTCTCTCTCTGTGTGTTTGTGTACATTCTTTTTACAATAAAACCATTTTTTTTATTGTCATACTCTCTGTTGCCACACTGCAGGCCACAATTGAAATGTTCCACAATTGAACACAAGATGGCGACAGATATTTTCTCAAGTGTCCGTAGGGAGGGATGTGAGTTGGTGTGAGTCGGTGCATATGCTACAAGGCACAACACGTAACGCTACAGAAGACACTGCTACTGGTTCTTTTTAGACAAACTACAGTCTGTGTTTGTCCCTTTACTGTTTCAACATGACCTGGCGTAGGTTAGGTTTTAACATTTAACACATTTGGGGGAAGGGTGGGGGACTTCCTCCATTTTAGTGCATTTTTATGCTCCAATTTGTACCTTTTCTACATCGAGATAAGGTGGAAATGTCTCGGCACTTCATGCTTCAAACGTGCGTGGTTACTTTATATTTTTTTTTCCCTGTCATGCCAGATAACAAGCCTTATTTTTGAGGTTGCATACTGCCACCACCTACTTCACCCGAGGCATTGTTGCGTCTATGAGTTTGCGTTCGAGCAGTTCGTCGAAAAATAAAAGTCCTCCGCTACTTTTATTGGGTGGAAGGTGGGTGACAAATGTGTACGCACACACCCCCAAAATCTACACCTATAAACATGACAACGTCCCCTGTGCACAAAGCCAGCTCCGCAAAGCCCGTTCTTTCCCAGTTTGGTGTGGAAGAAGTTGACAGGACTGCACCTGAAGCCCAATCCAACACACGTTTGAGATTACCTGGACCACCAACATCAGCGTTGGACCTCAGTGAGGCTCTGGTGTCTGAATGGGATCAAATGCATTCCACTCTCCTAAGTGGAATGCAGCCATCAGTAATGGTTTAATACCAGGGTCTCTCCTAAGTGGAATGCAGCCATCAGTAATGGTTTAATACCAAGGTCTCTCCTAAGTGGAATGCAGCCATCAGTAATGGTTTAATACCAGGGTCTCTCCTAAGTGGAATGCAGCCATCAGTAATGGTTTAATACCAGGGTCTCTCCTAAGTGGAATGCGGCCATCAGTAATGGTTTTGAATACACCTGTGCCTTTCCTACTATGACATGTCAACATGTCTGCCGTTTTGGAATTGCGTGTTTAAAATAAAAACCATTTTGATTCAATAACTTTCAAGAACACATTGGCCTTTGGGTGTAATGCTTGTCCATATAATTTAAAGATTTTTGGGCCTTTATTTGACAGGACAGCTGACAGACAGGAAGGGTGGGGGGGGAAGGGGGGGAGAGGGGGTGAATGACATGCAGCAAAGGGACGCAGGTTGGAATTGAACCTGCGGTCGCTGCGGCTAAGACTGAGCCTTTGCACATGTGGCGCCAGGTCAACCAGGTGAGCCACCAGGGCCACCCCATTACATAGCCTACACATACTTTAGGCCATCTCTCAAACCTAGATTTTAATTTCAAATGAAGATGCTGGAAGGTTGGATTTAGACAAGATAGCCCATCTCAAGCCTTTCTATCTGCATTTCTTTCTGTTTGCTCCTACCGGACTAAAGCATCAGTTAGACGTTTTCAAAAGATGCCGTTAAACGTTGCTATTAATAGCCTTGGAGTGTTTTCATCGCACAATGCCTGCATGTGTTTTGACATTTCGGTTTCGGACCTGTTGCGAGCCTGAATCGGTGTCTTTGTCTTCGTTACTGGACTGGCTTGAATAGACTGGTCGGCTGACTGAGCACTACAAGCCCACCGGTGGTGTGTGTGTGGGAGTGGGCGACGCACACAAAACAGGAACCTGAATGTCAGAGCGCCACGCTGATGAATCAGACGTGGATCTGGAGCGTCGATAAATAGGCTGAGAGGATGATAGTGAGTAGGATGGGCATGAAGGGGAGTCAAATGCTGCTGAATGGGTGCTTCAAGTACGTAGGCGTGCGAGTGTGTGTCCTTGCCTACCTGACTATACACCTTCACTGTGTACTGAATGCATCCACACACACACACACATACAAACACACACATGCATAGCTGTGTTAACAGTTTTAAAATCAATTCTGAAGACCAGGGCTAACCAAGTGCCTTGATAACCACAATGTTTTTACTTTCAACTTTTCTGCAAGGTCTTTGGTTTGAGATCAAACCGGGGGCCCTTGTTACATATCATTCCATATTTCCTGTCATTTTATTTTATTTTTTGTAATCAAATAAAATAAAAATAAAGGCATAAAACTCCCAAAAAGTACGTCCAAAACTCTGCCGCCAGGGTCCTCACCCGAACCAAGACCAGGCAGCACATCTCCCCAACCCTCATCAGCACTAAAGCTCACAAATTAACACATTGTACCTATAGTTAGTTTAAATATACTGTATAGCTACACAGACAGTTAGCTTAGCATAAAGACTGAAAAAAGGGGGGTAACAGCTAGCCTGGTTGCCCTGCACTCAGCCAAGAAACCCCCCCTAAAAACCACAACTTGTAATTGTTCCAGTTTGCTCGGTCAGTTTTAATGTACAGACGGGAAAGTGGTATCAATCTTTTCAGCTAAACAGGGGGAAGGAAGCTAATAAGCATATTTCTCAAAATGTCAAACTATTCCTTTTAAGCCAGTGGTTCTTAAAGAGGAGGAGGTCCTTGAGAGGTTTCCACAGGGTCCCCAGCCAAAAGGGGAATCATTCATTTCCACTTTAACTCAGAACGTATGACTATTTACTTTCAGGTTTTTGGAGCGGCAACGGTGACCTTTTCAAGAAGCTGGTTGAAGGAATGAAAGAGGGACGCTGTGTTCACACGCTCCGACAAGTCCTCCATCGGTCAAACACTTCCAAATCCTGTTTTTGCACGGCTGAGGGTAGACGGGCATACTGGTGGAATATTCACTTTCATTAACCATGTAAACAGCTCAGTTTGGGTAGTGTCTTTTTTGGAAAAAAGGCAAAAAATGAATATTATGTGCAAGGGGGATGGCAAACCCCCCCTCAATAAGTCAGTCAAGTCTCATCTCATCATTTTTGTGACTTAAATCTGACTTGAGTTAACGTTAAAGCTCTGCATACAATCTGGAGCTCAGTTTGAGTCTTCAAAACCAAGTCCCACGTCACTTGCAAACCTTTCTGGTCTCTGAATGCTGAGAATTAAAATGACACAGGAAAGCTGTGGAAAATCGTTTCATTGCACAGTCCTAAGAATTATATATCCAAGGTCTGTAGCTGTTGTGACTTTAAAGGTCCTATGACATGATGCTTTTTGGATGCTTTCATATAGGCTGTAATATAGGCATATAATACTGTATCTGAAGTCTCTTTTATATAGACCTTAGTGGTCCCCTAATACTGTATCTGAAGTCTCTTTTATATAGACCCTAGTGGTCCCCTAATACTGTATCTGAAGTCTCTTTTATATAGACCTTAGTGGTCCCCCTAATACTGTATCTGAAGTCTCTTTTATATAGGCCTTAGTGGTCCCCTAATACTGTATCTGAAGTCTCTTTTTATATAGACCTTAGTGGTCCCCTAATACTGTATCTGAAGTCTCTTTTATATAGACCTTAGTGGTCCCCTAATACTGTATCTGAAGTCTCTTTTATATAGACCTTAGTGGTCCCCCTAATACTGTATCTGAAGTCTCTTTTATATAGACCTTAGTGGTCCCCTAATACTGTATCTGAAGTCTCTTTTATATAGACCTTAGTGGTCCCCTAATACTGTATCTGAAGTCTCTTTTATATAGGCCTTAGTGGTCCCCTAATACTGTATCTGAAGTCTCTTTTATATAGACCTTAGTGGTCCCCTAATACTGTATCTGAAGTCTCTTTTATATAGACCTTAGTGGTCCTCTAATACTGTATCTGAAGTCTCTTTTATATAGACCTTAGTGGTCCCCTAATACTGTATCTGAAGTCTCTTTTATATAGACCTTAGTGGTCCCCTAATACTGTATCTGAAGTCTCTTTTATATAGACCTTAGTGGTCCCCTAATACTGTATCTGAAGTCTCTTTTATATAGACCTTAGTGGTCCCCTAATACTGTATCTGAAGTCTCTTTTATATAGACCTTAGTGGTCCCTCTAATACTGTATCTGAAGTCTCTTTTATATAGACCTTAGTGGTCCCCTAATACTGTATCTGAAGTCTCTTTTATATAGACCTTAGTGGTCCCCTAATACTGTATCTGAAGTCTCTTTTATATAGACCTTAGTGGTCCTCTAATACTGTATCTGAAGTCTCTTTTATATAGACCTTAGTGGTCCCCTAATACTGTATCTGAAGTCTCTTTTATATAGACCTTAGTGGTCCCCTAATACTGTATCTGAAGTATCTTTTATATAGACCTTAGTGGTCCCCTAATACTGTATCTGAAGTCTCTTTTATATAGACCTTAGTGGTCCCTCTAATACTGTATCTGAAGTCTCTTTTATATAGACCTTAGTGGTCCCCTAATACTGTATCTGAAGTATCTTTTATATAGACCTTAGTGGTCCCCTAATACTGTATCTGAAGTATCTTTATATAGGCCTTAGTGGTCCCCTAATACTGTATCTGAAGTCTCTTTTATATAGACCTTAGTGGTCCCCTAATACTATATCAGAAGTCTCTTTTATATAGACCTTAGTGGTCCCCTAATACTGTATCTGAAGTCTCTTTCCCGAAATTCAGCCTTGGTGCAGAATTACAGCCACTAGAGCCAGGTATAAAATAAAAACATCCCAAAACACGTGTAATGTTTTTTATTATTATTTTTATATTTTTGAACATACAGAACAGATAAACACAATTGAACAAGAACAAAAAAAAGACAAATAAGCAAAAACAGAAATCCCACCTTGCCTAGAAAATATGAGCTATCATTTTCTTGGTTGCGGTTGAGCCGGCTAGCCAAATTTTCTTCGGTCTCCCAAGCACAAGTGTAATGCTTTGAATCTGCATAAAGTTTTGAACAATACAGCAGATTAATTAATTAAATTAATAATAATAATAATAATAATAATAATATTGACATAAATAAAGACCGTTGCATGCAGAAAAGGCACAAATTGTTGCAGAAAAATTCGCCAGAATGCAGGAAATGAAGCGTTTGATGCTCAACATTCCTGGGGGACGACCACCAGACACCCCCGGTTAATTTGCCACCCCTCCGATAAATATATATATATATATATATATATATATATATATATATATATATATATATATATATATATATATATATATATATATATTATATGCTGCCAGTACATGTTAGAGTGGAGCAGTTAAAGTTGAATTATGTATAATGTCATAAATGGCTCTGCTCCCAAATATCTACACTCCCATATAACAATGGTTCATACACAGCATAATCCCAATACTAGGGCCAGTGTCAACAATGCAGCTAGAAATTATTTTTTTTATACAGGTATAACATTGTGAAATAATCTGCCGCTTTCCCTCAAAATTGCAAATACCAGAGGTTAAGGCTTTTTTATGGAATAGAGTAGCCGATCTTTTTAATTAGAGTAGACTGATTATTTTATGTGATCTATGATTCTCTGATTTTAGAATGCTTTTGAACCATGGAGGATTTGTGTGAAATGTTATTGTCTTTGTCCTGTAATAAGATTTTTGTTATGTGTTAAATGTTCTAACACCAAGGACCATGTTGGAAGTAAGTGTTCACACTTTAACATGCTATCCTTTGTATTATGTTGTCTGTCAAATCCAAAAATATAGAATGTCTATTTATACTCTCTGTACATAACCCTCTATACTTATCTGTCACTGTAGACATGTCATCTGGAAAACCTGTATTTATCTAACTATACACTGTTGTACATAATTAAGCTCTTTCTTCTACATAACTGCACAGAATACTGTACTCAACCTGCACTGTTGTCAACTGCATTTCATTTGCTCTGTACCTGTACTCTGGATTTTCACTAGATAGGCCTAGATGGAGATCTACCCCCCCCAATGTTGGCCCAAAGTTACGCCCTTGTCGTGATGTGTGCGATTCCCCAACCCACCATACAAGGCTTTAAAGTCTAAGAAAAGTCATCCCAACCTGAGCCCACTCACACAGCCAAACACTAATATAGAGCAGGGTAAACAAACAGACAGTTATCTCTTATCACAGCAATATTAAATAATGCATGGTCAACACAAACAGTCCTTAAATAGCCTATTATTTATTAAAAACAATAGGTAGGCTACTAAAATCCAGCCACAGGAACGGCACGTGCCTATTTGAGGGAAGGTGCCTATAGGAATATCTTGAACATATCATAGCGATTTGATTTTTGGATAGATATGATCATACAGTATTGAAGAGGCTTAACGTGTCTGGAGGTGCTGGGTCAGGTCTTCTGTTCTGAATGAATGGTCGTAGCAGAGGCGGCGCGTGGGCAGCGTGTGACAGACAGAGCGGAGGAGGCGTGGCTCTTTAAAAAAAAAAACATTTTGTGCTGCATTCATGGACTCACCGTAAAGTCCAAGTGTGACACTTTCTGCTGCTTTTGGGTTGGAGTTAGTTGGAGGCTACTTATGATAGATAAGTAATGCTAATACGAGAAGCAGAAAGAAGAGTGGCAAGAGGAGAAAATATAATTGATGTTTAGATGAAATGACTAGGACAAAATTAGTGATAAACGCTAGGATCATTAAAATCTTTAAGGAGAAAGTCCCGTCAACCTGACTTCAAGCCTTTGACTTTTTGGCACATTTGTTGCTCTGCACAACATTTGTGAAGATGCCAAAAATGGTCTGTCCTAAAAAAATATAGATAGATGCTGACTTTCTTCAGGAAACACTAAATATACATTATTAAGGCTTTTAGGCTATATATATCATAGCTATTTACATTTATATTTAATAAAATATATTTTTACACTTACATATTTCGATACGTTTTATTTTAATAAAAAAAATTGTACAAAACACTATATAGTAGGCCTACACAATATACTTATACTTTTCTTTCTTTACTTAATAATGGTCGGATTCAAAGATACACATATATATGCCATTTTATTTGGTCCCTAACTTTACTTACTTATAAAAGAAATACTTGCCTTGATGTAGGAAACATTAAAATATCTAACAGAGCTTTTCCTATGTTTTCACCAGGACTAGAGGAGTTCATAAGCTTAATGTTTCCCACCTCCCGTGAAGGCAGCACCGCCCCTCTTGAAGTGAGTCCGCCTCTGCGCTCCAGCCGACAGCCGCGGACTCTAACTGGCTGCGTGGGGGAGCCGGTGTGGGCGCAGCGGAGGACTTTCCTATAAAAGCAGGCATCCCGCGGACGCAGGAGCCTGTCTCTCTCTCCGGCGGACCAGAGACGCGATTCTCCGCCAACACCTTTCGCTATTTCTCCCGGGGAAAAAAAAAATCATCTCAGCCTCACATAATAATAAAAAAAAGGGAATTCATAGTTTGTGGTTCTGACTGACGCTCCAGCAAGGATGTCCCGGACCGACGAGGTGCACCGTATAACCGAGAATGTCTACAAGGTGAGAAGGCATGTTTGGTAGTTTGTTTCCCCCCTGCCGATGAGCACACGTCCTCCTGCCGCGGAGGGACACTTGCTGCACCGGTAGGCTGTAGGCTAGGGCTGGTCAAAGGACCGACAAAAGGAGAACTTTGACCAAGTTGACTCTTAGCCCATGTCTTGTCAGAGCTGCCTGTTCTGTTAGGAACTAGAATTAGAAAGAAATCATTTCCAGTCACCAGGACTTATTTTTTTCTCTCGAAAATGCTTGATCACATCTGAGACCACTTGGTCGTAAATCTAGCTCCCAGAGACTGATGTTAGTCTACACATGCAGCTGGTTGTTGTCCTTTAAAGGTGAACTGATTCACTGTAGCCTGTTAACATGTTCATAAAGCTCGTCACAAGTTATAAGAGCCCAAAGCGAGGTCCTCAAATCACTTTCTCAAGTCAAATTACAGCAGCAAGACCAGTAACCTAACCCGTGAACTGAACAGCAGTCTGATCACTGGCAGTGAGTGAATGGATTCATTGATTAGTTTAAAGCACCCAACATCCCCTCTTATCTCTGCTTACTCTGATCCTGGTTTTGCAATAATGGTGCACAGAGCTGCAAAGATTGATCGATTAGTTGTCAACTATTGAGTTAATCGCCACCTATTTTCATAATCAGTTCATCGGTTTGAGTCAAAGATTCTCTGATTGCAGCTTGTTAAATGTGAATATTGTTCTAGTGTCTTCTCTCCTCTGGGACAGTACACTGAACATCTTTTGAGTTGTGGACAAAACAAGACATTTTGAGGACGTCATCTTGGGCTTTTTGGGAAAACGCTGATCCACGTTTTTCACCATTTTCTTACCAAACAACTAATCCGTTAATCCAGAAACTAATCCACGGATTGATCCACAATGAAAATAATTGTTAGCTGCAGCCCTAATGGTGCAGAAGTCTGTCCCGTGGATCTATCTCGCTGCGACCAAGCTGACAGCTTACCTCGGGGCAGTTCGGTTCAAGTTGCTCCCACATTGCAGAGGAGAAGCTGTCACCCCCTTCCCCCTCTCCTGCAAACAGCTGGTTTAGATGTTACCTGTGTGAGGGATAGCACATCATTGACTCATAGAGGTCTGTAGGCTACTAGCTGGACCTTCCTCCCCAGCGCTGTGGAGGAAGGTCTGTCAATGCGAGACTATGGAAACATGAATTGGTCATGTGACCCCAAGGGCTGGGAAGATTGTCAGAACAGGCAGCCAAGTGATAATACTCCGATCCAATGGTAATCCCAATTGTAAGATCGACAGCAATCTAGCCCATTGGATATTGAGGTGGAGCAGGTGCCACCCCGTGCACCCCCCTTATAGCCCCACCCCTGCCTCAAATTGGAATCACAAGCTGTGATGCTAGGTTCAATAGTTCAATACCGATGCAGCTAGATACTCGAGTCAGAGGAAGGAGACAAGAAAACACTGAATTGCTCCAAAGTCGGAGGTATTCTAAACTCTCGACACCGACTAAATTTACCTCCCTGCACTTGCTGAAACGTGAGAGGCAAAAGGTGACAAACTCTCAGGTCCTCCATTGTTATTTCTACAACAAAGCTTCTCTTCAGCAGAGGCGGGAGGAGGAGGAGGAGGAGGAGGAGGAGGAGGAGGAGGAGGAGGAGGAGGAGGAGGAGGAGGAGGAGGAGGAGGAGCTGAGAGGTGTTACTCTACAGTTTGGATATCGTAATATCGCGATATGACCCAACAAGAGGCAGGATGTTGAAAATGAGACTTCAGAGGCTACCATGATAATGATTGGAGTTATTTAAGATTGGGGTTGACTTTAAGCACACACACACACACACACACACACACACACCCCAACATGCCTGCTCGGTCCCTGAAGAGGCTCTAATTAGGGATCAATGGTGATCAAGGGGTAGGCGCCTGATGTTGTGGCCTGTAGGAGGTTTCTTTGGATCGCTAATAGCTGGAAAGGTGAACAGGAGGAGGAGGAGGAGGAGGAGGAGGGAGTGGAGGAAGGTGGACAGAACCTAAATTGAATGGGGTGGGGAGGCTGGGACTATGGTGTATCATGAAGCAGTTTCTGTAAGAAAAGTAGTGCTGAAGTGATTAGTTGATTGTCATTTATCAATCAAAAATGACAAACCTGATAAATGTTGAGGATTTGCAGCTTGTCAAATGATTTTTTTTTTTTTTTTTTAGTACTACTCTATAATAGAGGTGGGCGATTATGGAGAAAATCAAATATCCCAATATTTTTGACCAAATACATGGATGTCGAGGCTGACTATTGGTGCTTCCTCAAAATATTTTCACAATGAGATTCGTGATAAATATTCATCAGTAATGTGGATACGATGACTAAGTGACTAAAGGCAAATAACAGATAAGTACAGAAAATGACATCACTTTACAGTAGGCCTATAGCCTTTTTAAAACCAGGAAAATGCAACACTTCTGTCACATTGATGTTACAATATCCAAAATATAAGACAAAATGTAGCTTCATTTATCGATATCGATATATTATCGATATATTGCCCAGCTCTACTATATAACAACAAATAAATATCTTTTGAGTTGTGGACAAAACGAGACATTTGAGGATGTCATTTTGGGAAACGCTGATCCACATGTTTCACCATTTTCTGACATTTTATAGACAAAACTACTACTCCATTCTTCCAGAAAATGACCGACACATTAATCAACAATGAAAAGAATCGGTAGTTCCAGCCGTGGTTGCAGTGTCTTGGGAGGAGAACAGCTGTTGGAGGGGGGGGAGTATGAAAATGCCATCATGCCGAAATGCAGCAGTGGGGCTCCTTCCTGCCATCAGCAGGCTGCATCATTACGGAGTCAGCAGGAGCGAAGGGAAACAGAGCGCCGCTGCCAGCTTGACCCTCTGCTGGCCGCTGATTGGTAGAGACCGATGCTCGCTGGTGTGGCAATCCATGTGTGTGTGTGCGTGTGTGCGTGGTCTTTATTAATTCATTAAATGCATGGCAGATGAAGAGGCTCCCATCAGATAGTCCGTTGGCTCACTGAGGAGAGAAGGTAGAGGCGGCAAATGTCAAAGATTTAAATCATGCAGCACAAAGATGGGGGATCGGGAAGATCTATTACACAGCCTACTATCCCAACTAGGGCCGCAGCTAACCATTATTTTCATTGTTGAATAATATGTCGCTGAATTTGTTCGATTAATGGATCAGTTTGTTTGGTCTCTGAAATGTCAGAAAATGGTGAGAAATGTGGATCGGTGTTTCCCAAAAAGCCCAAGATGATGTCCTCAAATGTCTCGTTTTGTCCCCAACTCAAAGATATTCAGTTTACTGTCAGAGAGGAGAGAAGACACTAGAACAATATACACATTTAACAAGCTGGAAATTACTCTATTATCAAAAATAGTTTTAGATTAATTCAATAGTTGACAACTAATCGAATAATCTTTGCAGCTCTACACCTTTTTAGATGTGTCGAGCAGAAAGTACTCTTGAGTGCCAACGTTCCAATGCTCAGTCCATATGTGAGTTGCTAGAAAATGTTTTTGATCTGCAACGAAATAGACCTACATATATGGGCAATCATGCCGATTGGCTGATATTGGACGTACATTTTTAATAACTAAATCCTGTCAGGAATTATAAGTTGTATTTTCTTCTCCCAGGGATGATTTGTGCTCAACTGCATTGAGTCAGCGTCCTCTGTGCTGCGATTGAAGAAAGTTTTGTGTAGCCAAAAGCATAAATACGAGGCGGGTTTATCAATAGAGATTTGATATTTGAATAACTCTCCCCAGCAGCTACCATTACCGGGCAGGAGAAGAGCAATTACTCCCAGTTGGCAGTAACTATGCGAAGTGAGCACGATGACCCTGCGCTGGATAAACAGTGATTTTAGTCTTTTCAGTAGCTCTGTGTCTCTGCTGTCTGTTCGACGATCAGCTGCCAGAACACGAGAACTGTAGAGGACCAAAGCCGTAACCTCACTGCTGTGCCGCTGAAACGAGAGCTGCTGAATGTAATTTTTTTGGATGACTCACACTGGTGAATGCGTGTGTGGGGGCAGTGTCTCACGACTGTGTATGTGTGTGTTAGTCAGCAGCCATACTGTACTGATGAGTGGCTGGCACTGTATCTGGCTCTGTAATGACACGCGATGTCCCATCAGAAAATGCAAATAATGAAGAGGGTGGGTGTGGATTGAAGTGTTAAGTAACGCTCAATACCCACTGACAATGTGTGTGTTTAAACTGTGTTTCCTCAGGTTGTTGTGGTTGCTGAACAAGCACCGTGTGTGTGTGTGTGTGTGTGTGTGTGTGTGTGTGTGTGTGTGTGTGTGTGTGTGTGTGTGTGTGTGTGTGTGTGTGTGTGTGTGTGTGTGTGTGTGTGTGTGTGTGTGTGTGTGTGTGTGTGTGTGTGTGTGTGTGTGTGTGTGTGTGTGTGTGTGTGTGTGTGTGTAGCCAAGCGTTGTAATCCCAACAGTGCTGCAGGCTTTGTTTGTTGAATGAAAGCTCCAGAGAGTCCGGGAGAGGCGAAGCTGGTTCCAGGTTGGGTTCGATGGTGGGAGTGGATTATCGGAGAGAGATCAGCTGATCAATTGATCAATTCTTCGTGCTTCCTTTATACTGTATGTGTTTGTGCGTCTGAGTCCGTCCACCCATCGCGTCCTCCAGCTCCTCGTGGTGGATATCGAGGCGTTCCATGGCCAGATAGTATCCGGTGTAGGCCACTGACAAATATTACATAATTGTCTAATTGTCCAGTTTTTTTGTAAATAATCACTGTTTCTTTGTTTAACTGCAATCGATTGCTAACATCAGCTAAGGTCCTAAGACGTATGACTGGTAAATAAACCAATTGTTGTTGGTTTTGGGTCTGCCAAATCGTAATTGTATACGTGATTATTGGTCGGATTATATCTTTTTATTATTATTTCACTTGTTAGTTGTTGGCACTTGACCCTAAACACGTTCATAGCAACAAACATGTTAGAAATCCAGTTAGAAATGTTTTATGATAATAAAGAGGCGTAGTTTACTTCATAGGCTGTGTATTTGTGTTATTACATCATCTGGGTCACATGACCGTGATATATAACCAAAAGATGGATCCTGGGATTCATTCAGAACTTAATAAATAATCCATAAATAAATATTTTTTTTGTAAATTTGACCCAAAGAGCCCATTATACTGTTAATCGCAATTATTTCTGAGACGATTAATTGTACGACAACATTTTGAATTGTTACAGATCTAATCGGGTGTGGCCGGTATTGATATTAAAGTGAAACTACAGCGACAGAAACTACGCACTACAGCTTTAATAGCCTATCTTTGGGTTTTCAACAGCTGGTTGGTCAAAACAAAAAAATGGTAAGATGTCATGTTGGGCTCCAGAAAGTTGCGATGGGCATATTTCACTATTTTCTGTTGTTGGAAAACATAATAATCTTGGTGGCGGTGATGTTCAGCTTGTTTTTTGAGCGTTATTGATTCCGTGTTCCTGTTGGGACATTCAACTGTACAAAGAAACCAAATCACTTTATTTTTATGTTGTGATGCTTTTACAGAAGCTGCCAATTCACATGTCTCAGAAGCGTTATAAAACAGCATCAGTCCTTTTTTTTTGGAGATTATTTGTATTGGCTAACTGTCACCGTCACCCTCAAGTGACTGGAGCAACACATCCCTCCGTAAACATTGTCATATTTCCAAGTCCAACCTCCACAAGACTATGGCAGTGCCAAAAACTATTTGTTCTCAAGAGAGGGATTTTTGTCCAATGTGTGGGGATTATGAGTAATACTACCCAGCAGTCACACAAGTACAGTCTGCTCAGGTTTCTTCCTCCTGTAGAGCCCTTTCATTCCAATGTGTACATAAAACCGAGAATTACAGTCCTGAATAGTAGTTTTCCAGCTGTTTTCTCAACCGTACTGAGACAGACCTTGTATATTATATAGTTTGCACGATGACCACAGCCAGTTTTTCATTAATTTGGTCTGCAACAACAGTTATTTTCATCGTCGATTCATCGGTTGATTATTTTCGCGATTGATGTATTAGTTGTTTGGTCTCTAAAATGTCAGAAAATGGTGAAAAATGTGGATCAGTGTTTCCCAAAAAGCCCAAGATGACGTCCTCAAACGTCTTGTTTTGTCCACAACTCAAAGATATTCAGTTTACTCTCACAGAAGAGAGAAGACACTAGAACAATATTCACATTTAACAAGCTGGAATCAGAGAATTTTTACATTTCTTTCATAACAAATGATTCCAACCGATTACGGTAATCGATTAATCAAAATAGTTGGCGATTAATTTAACAGTTGATAACTCATTGATTAGTCTTTGCAGCTCTATCATGAATATTTATTGGGATGGTGATCTAGGATGCTCTGTTATCAGAGTTATGGGCTGTTGGTTGCGTGTTCTCCAGCACAGATGTTAGCCTAGCACACAGCTGTTGTTGCCGGCCAAGCGCTGCAGGTGAGTGGCATGGCGTCTGTTCGGTGTGTAGCAGTGGATGGACTGAGGGAGGTTTTTCGTTTTTTTTTTTGGGCAGATCTCCATTATCAGTATGTTTTTCCTCTTCCATCTTCTACACTATGAAAAGATGCCTCGGCGTCATGTGCAGCCCCGGTACTGACCAGGCAGGCTGAGCTGCTCTGCTACGTTTTCTGTTCGTGTGAGTTCATTTGAGGTGAAACCAAGCCTCTAGCCTCCGTTCTCATGTGGAGGGAAGCATATTGAATCCAAAAATGCTCCGCTCAGGCAGGATTCCTCCAGTTGGGATTGTTTCAAACCAATGATTTCTCCCCTCTTGATTAGTCACACTGCTTTCACCTCTTTTGTCTCTGTTCAGAGCCACGTCGTTGGCTTTGTGCTCCCGTCCCTGCAGAACGCTGTCGGCCTCCTCGAGCTCCGGGCTTTGTTCTAGCTTCACGCCTCGCTACTGATCTTCGGGCTGCGTCATTGTGACGTTCTCGGGACAGTGTTGTGGGGTGTGTTATGTAAGAGGGGAGCATTTGAAGGTGGGTAGCAAAGGGTACAGCGTTAAAGTCGCCCACTTTAACCTGCGTCATGCATTGTATTGTAGGGGTAGTCCCCGACTAAGAGTTTTCGTAGGTTGAATCAGAATGGTCAGGTTTTGATCGTCGAGTCATGTGGGTGGGGGATGGGGGGGTCAGTCACGGATCACGGTAAGTGAAACTTAAATCTGTCATGGGGCGGTTGGATTTATTTACCCAGTAAAAAGAGAAATAAAACGTTTTTGTTGATTCATCACTAGAAATGCAACTGTATTAAGCGTCTCGCTACGTTATCCACATTCGTATTTAGACCCCGAAGTCGGAAGTTAGAACGAAAGTACAAAGAGTCTTTTATGCGATTTGAGATGATGCCGTCTCGTTGGTGTAAACCGGCAGGTCTCACAACGTCGCAGACTGCAAGTTTACACGAATCTCCGCAGCACCGTAAAGTCCAGTTCAGACTAGGGCTGGGCGATATGTACCAAAAGTCATATCCTGATATATTTTGGCTGAATATCGATATACGATATATATCCTGATATTTTTTTCCGCAAAGTGAGAGCAAATGTTCAGTCAAAGTCAAAGCCAAATATGACATGTCGCTTGTAGTTTCATAGAAACCGGCTATTTCAGTGAACAGTTGCAAAATCAAATGAATAAAAAATAAACAGGTTTCTTCACCTGGTTCAATGCTCAGCTGTTCAAATAACAATATAATGTAAACATAAATACTGTATAACAACAGGAGTACCTTTTTAAATCAAAGCTCCATAAGGTGCACATTTAAATAAAAAAAAATATCTTAAATAAAAATAGCCTATAAAATAATAGAGGCCAAGTTCAGAAAATGACATCACTTCACTGTAATGCAGCCTTTAAAACCAGGAAAAGACACTTATGTCATATCACGATATTACGATATCCAAAATCTAAGACTATATCTAGTCTCATATCACGATATCGATATAATATCGATATATCGCCCAGCCCTAGTTAAGACCAAAGATTCTGGACGAGACTGGGAGACTGTCAGTCGAATTGGGCTCCATCGATCGAAGCATCGAATAGTCGACTCTATCTGACGCACAGAGACGGGGCTCACGTGTGTTTGTTGAATTTTGATAAGGGCTGTGCTCGATTACAGAAATTCTTAGTCGACTAACACTCATTCAATCGTATTGACTAATCAATTAGTTGATTTAATCAACAGATCTGTAAATCTGAGTTTCTCCGCAAAGTCACGCAAAAGCACCACTTTAATTCTTGTGTTTACCAGAGATGTGCTCGTACGTTTCTTGGAAATAAGTCATTCAGCATGAAAAAAAGCATCAAACATGACTAATGGACTAAATAAATCTAAATTGACTAAGACCAAAACGACTGATTAGTCGACTAATCGACTAAGAGGGAGCAGCCCTAATTTTGAGAGGTTTAGGAACTGGTATAGAAGTCCCAGCATCTGTACCGCCTGGTATTAAATAGTTTTGAACGATGCCCAGCCCGATTCACAATGCAGAGTTTCGAAAGAAGACCTTTGTCTTTCATTGCATGGCAGTTGATCTTTTTGAAGGCTTGTAGCTGGAGCTAAAAATGCTTCGATGTGATATATTCTTGTGCATGTTATCTGTGGGAACAAGTACCCCAACAAAGAACAAAATGTACCCAGTTGTTTGTCTTGATTTCTACAGATTTGGTTTAGGCAAACTGTACATAATGTCTATAAAAGAAATGTGATGCTCAGTAAAGCTTGTTTTTACATGAACTGAATGTCTTTTAAGCACTAGCTGGACCCAAAATCAACATCCAGAAGGCAGCAGCCCAAAACGGGTGCAGGAGTGTACACTGATATCCTTTTTTATTATTTAGAATCCGCCAACTGCTTTATTACAGCCAGCACAGCTCTCGTAGCTGTCATCCAACATAACTGTTGGCATCTGCTGCGTGTGTGTGTGCAGTACGTCAGCAGCCGTTAGCACATCTGTAAGTTATCCAACTTGAGCTGGAGGGAGAGAGAGGAGAGGAGAGGTGGATGCTGTCGGGGAGCAGGAGGTTGGCAGAGGATGAAAGCAAAGTTACTGGGACAGATCTCCGAAGACAGACAGACAGACAGAGGACGGAACACAATAAATGGGAGGGTGAGGAGACAGGAGTGTAGATCCGCTGTTCTTCTCTGACTCTAATTAGACAGAAATTAAGTCAGGGAAAGGACTGAAAGAGAGGCAAGAAAAAAAGCTGTAATTTTTTCGCTGCAGTATGTGTGTTTGTGTATCAGAGTGTGAGTGTGAGTGTGAGTGTGTGTGTGTGAGTGTGTGTGTGTATCAGAGTGTGTGATTGGATTGATGATTTAATCTGCAATCTGAGGTTGGAAGAGGACAAGAAGGGATGACGAGGTGTGCTAAGGGGATTGGACGATGAAATGCACCATTATCTCACTGCCGTACTAGGCTGCAACCTTACACATTTCATGACACACACACACACACACACACACACACACACACACACCTGTATGCTATGCAACGCTCAATGGTGTTTTAAGCCCCCACCGCACCTAACCCTAACCCTAACCCTTGTCTAACCCTAGTGCCTTCCATGCAGCGCTGCCTGGCAGAGATGCTCACAAGTCTCTGAGCTAGAGTCCAAGTCAAGTCTCAAGTCTCTTGTGGTTATAATAAGTGTTGCATCACGTACAGCGACCCATCCAGGCTGCTTAGAACACTGCATAGCTATATATAAGGAATTCAAAGCATGCAATATGTTATTATGACTCCTTTATCTATCAGCATACAGTATCAGCTTTGATTTTGGTATATAATCAGTGTAAACAGACTATTGCAACATGATCAAAACCAAGAATGCTTTACTTTTAAGTTAATATCTGTACTTCAAGTAACATACAATACAGACCAAAAATTGAGGCTCTGAAGAAATAGGACTCCCTGTCTGTTGATGAATTATAATGAAAGGCCTTAGCTCCTATTGTGCTGGCTCTGTGGGGCCATAAGACCAAATATAGAAAATATTATAACTCACAACACTAAAATTGACATACTCCTATTTAATTCAAAACTGCCAAACATCACAGTGTAGCTAAATGCAAAACACTATTGCAACCAAATGAAATTTTTAACACACTACAGTGCACTTCCTTATGATAGAGAATCCTCAATTATTTGTTATTTACTTAGTGGCAGATCCATGTAATGTGCACTGCCTATGCAACTAATCATACCTTATAAACTACTGTAAGTCAACACATCCCAGACTCTCAAACAGTGTAACGTTATGACTAAATGAAACTGTAACGTTATATGATCAACAATAATCCTGTAACCTGTTTGCAGACGGCGTTAATAATTAACGTGATGGCAGACAGCGGCACCTAAATGATTAACGTAACGTTAATCGACCACCACAAGTTTGGCAATTAAACAAACGCTCATTTATATTTGATAAGGAAGACAGTCGGAGTTAACCTCCCGTAACGTTAGGTCGTAGCTAAAGCAAGAAGCAAGCTAACGGTAGATGGTCAATGCTGAGCTAAACATGTTTACTCACCTATCAGGGTGCGTTTTCAGATGCCTGATAAAATGAGATGTGGTTGAGCCAGAATCTTTTATCGTGATATCGCATATTTGGCATTGAGCGCTTCTTTTGTTTGGGCCGTCTTGTTTAAAGTTTTTGAAAGCAAAACTTACGATGAATGGCACAGCAGCGGCCGGTGAATTTGACATGTTTGTTTGTTGTCCTCCAGCCAGCAGTAGCCTACGTGTTACGTAGGCAGGTTATAGGTAACGGAGGGAGGGGGTATAGCGAGGTCGTCAGACGTTTCCTAAAAAATCAACATTGTTCACGAGTCCCGCCTCTCGAGTCTGAGTCGAGTCTGAAGTCTTTTGAGGACGAGTCTCATGTCGAGTCTGAAGTCACTGTGGGTGCGACTTAAGTCGCACTCGAGTCCGAGTCTCAAACTTGAGTCCCCATCTCTGCTGCCTGGAAGACGACGTTGGGGGCTTAAAACGCCAAACACCCTATGCAACACATCCTGGCATCCCACGTGCAGATACAACTTCGTACGTTGTGTCTTTGCACAGGAAATGTTGCCAAAGTGAATCGCTCCCTATCATTTAAAAAAAATATAATCCTAAACTGGCCATTCATATGTGTGAACGAACACCTGCACTGTGAATATACATGTTTGTGTGAGCACATGCTCATTTGCATGTACGCGTGTAAATATAAAACAGGTTGTGTATAGATCAAATCCATTGCGTCACTCTGAGGCGATGACGATGATCAGCTTGGCTCACGTGGTGGAGGTGGAGACTCCCTCCCTCCACCTCCACGCTCTCGCCTCTCCCGCCACTCTGTCAGCTTGCCTGTGGTAGGAGCCAAACGTGAGGGGAATAGAAATGGGCTGCCCGGTCATGGGGGGAATTCCAGCACTTCCATATATGGCGGCGGAAGTGCCCCCTCCCTCCGTCCTGCCTCCTTCTAAAGCTGCGTCTGTGGAATAGGGGCTGCTGGCTCTTGCCTGCGCTCGCCGGCATGCAGATAAGAGCTCATCTGAAAGGGAAATTGGCTGAGTTCACACACATTCGTACACACTAACTCACACACACACACACACACACAACAGATAGGCACTGAATTTACATCTCCTCAGGGCGTTGGAGCTGTGCAGCTTTAGCGCGGCTATTGTCACACTGGCTGAGCAGAAGCAAATAATGTCCATTTCCTGGGAAAACCAGAATAATGAGGGACAGAAGCTAAACACTAATGGACATAATGTATATGCATCAGCTTATCGCCCGCACATACAGTGTATGTATGTATTACAGTATATACTATAATGGCTTTTTTTTCCACATAAGCAATAATGGTGTCTGCTGCTTCTCATTTTAATGCACAATGCATGCATGTGTCCGGGTGTACTCAATAAAACGGCCACTAAGTGTGTGAGGTATTAGAAATCCTCCGCAGGGCAGCATCATTCAGTGTGGTGCAGATTAAATGCAGGCAAAATAACAAGTGAGATGGGTTTTCTGACCACCAAAATTCATCTTGGGAATGGTTTACGAATGTTACACAATATGGCCAAAGGTTTGTGGACGCCTGTCTACATATTTTAGTTCTTCAGGGTTTGGGCTAGGCGCTATGTTTCCAATTAAGGGAAAGACCTATAGGGCCCTATTTTAACAACAACGGCGTGGAGCGCCTGGTGCAGGTGTGTTTAGGGCGTGTGCGAATCCACTTTTGCTAGTTTAACGGCAGAAAAAAGGGTCCGTGCGCCGAGCGCCTGGTCTTAAAGGGTTGTTCTTAGTGTCTTCATTAATTCATAGGTGTGTTTGGGGCGTAACATGCAATCAACCAATCAGAGATCATCTCCCATTCCCTTTAAAAGCCAGGCGCGTTTGGACCTTGGAGCATTGCTATTATGATGGAGGATTTTCTAAGCAGGAAGGAGAGATTTTCAGGAGAAGAAACTGATCTGCTCGTGCGGGAAGTGAAAGCGCACGAGCAGATCATATCATAATACTATTTCACATTGTAATATTTTTATTTGTAATCTTCTGCATGTGTGTGTGCTGCTGTGTGTCCCTGTGTGTGTAACAAGCTTAGTGTGTGTGCGCTGTGCACGAGCCTAGACGCATTTTACTAATTAGCTGTTAAAATAGCAATGAAATGCTGCGTTATTGACTTTAGACCAGGTTTTTGTTGGTCAATGGCGCGATCACTTCCTGCTGCCTCAAGATAGCAATACTCCCAGAATGCACCTGAACACACCTCCCTGTAAGACCAGCGTGCCCATGGGCGCACAGATGGGTGCCTTTTGCTATTTAAACGATGCGGGAGCTGGATGGGAAATTGACAACTGCGTCGGTCTTAAACTAGCAGAGACACTTGCCTGCAAGATAGGGCCCACAGTATTTCAAAATGACAATGTTTCTGCTAGGGCTGCCCCCTCTTTGTTGGTCTTCGTCGACTAAGATTTATTTCGTTGATTAGTCATTATTTTTTTATGCTAAATGACTTATTTCCAAGAAACTCATGGTGAACACAAGATTTAAAGTCGTTTTGTGGAGAGACTTGTACAGATGTGTCAGTTAAATCAACTAGTCGGGGGCACCTGGGTAGCTCACCTGGTAGAGCGCACTCCCATAGATAGAGGTTTTCTCTCTCTCTCCCTTCACGTCCTCAGCTGTCCTATACAAATAAAGGCCTAAAATGCCCCCCCCCCCACAAAAAAACAGAGTAGTCGCCAAAATCATACGAGTGTTAGCCGACAAAGAATTTCTTTAGTCGAGGACCGCCCTAGTTTCTTCACACGAAGGCAGGTCCATTAAGAAATGATTTCCCCAGTTCGGTGAGGAAGAACTTGACTAGCCTACACAGAGCCCTGAGTATATACATGTAAGGATGCATGCAGTTTATCTAAGAAGGTTTTGCAAGTACGGGGAGATCGAACCGTGTGTTTCTTGTGGGCTTCAGCAGACTCACTCATCCATTAGCCCAGGGATGTCAAACTCCACTTCTCTAAGAGCCACACTGGAAAATGAGAAACACATTAAGGGCCAGACATGTAGTTTATTGACATGCTTTTATTTAAAGGTGCCCTGCCACACACAACCGTTTTTACTTGCATTTTTTTGAAATCCGTTAGGTCCATATGTGTTTGTTTTATGTTGTAAATGTGAAAATGAACTGCTACCTCCTCTGTCAGCTCTAGACACTGAACAGAAATAAGCAGATAAATCAGACCAATTACAAAAGCTGGTCAGTCTGACATCATGCTGCCTGAGCTCATTACTATTCATGAGCTCACCCAGTTGGGCTGGGTAAAGGATTCTGATAGCCAAGCTCTCATTGGCTAGCTGTTCAAACCGCTTAGCTTGTTGAATATTAATGAGAACTGGCACAAATCGAGCTGAGTCTTCCTGCAGGCTTTCTATACCACACTAGAATGGCTTGAAACAAGGTAACCAAGGCATTTTTTCCACAAAAATGTTACAGAGTCCATGGTAGAACTTCAGACATTACCACAAAGTCATGAAATACATGTGACAGGCCGCCTTATTTAATAAATATTTTTGACTGTATTATTGCATGTCCTAAATAGCCTTTGTACTCAGTTTGGGCCACATAAAGCCCTAAATAAAGTCAGCAAAAAGTTCCTTAGCTATCGTAGAATTAAGCAGATCAAAAGCAGACAATCACACGGCCGACTCCCAACCTGTTTCACAGTCTGAATGTGGAAACTGTCTGCTTCTGTGGGAGTTTCTGAGTGTCAAAGTCGCCATATCTGCCAAGTCCTGCTTTGAGTGGGCGGCTGGGTAGCTCACCTGGTAGAGCGTGCACCCATATATGTCCCCCCCCCCCCCTCTCTCTCCCATTTCATGTCTTCAGCTGTGGGCCAAAATGTATTGTAAATTGATGAGGTTCACAATTCTTTTAGCATTCACATCAAAATTTGCGAGGGGCCAGTTTTAAGTATTAATGCATTTTGCATGATGGAAGTTTAGTACAGAAAAATTGCCATTACATTTATCTTTAGAAGTTAGAGACTAGAGAGTGTGGGTGTTAGTTTGCATGCTGACAACTGCTTTTTTTGCCTACATTAAATAAGATGGTTATTTATCTGTGCGTGTCTGAGTTTTTGTTTTCTTTAGTTAGTTTGGGTATAAAAGTACAGTAAACATTTATAAAATATTGAGTATACCTCCACGAGTCAACTATATCTGCGTTTCCATTGTTTGATGAAGACAGAGATGTTTGCGGGTTCCTCTGTAGATGGCTGTGCTGCGGGGCTGCCTGCAGGCATCTGCAACAACAAGCTGCTTTCAGTAAGACAGCAGGCTGTGAATGAGCCGCTGAGGGGAAACATGTTGTGTCTATATCAACGACGTTACGTTTCGGGGATTTTGTCAGAATACAGCAACGAAAATCTGCTTAGAAATATAGGAACTATTGGATAGGATAGAACAACATCCTGTCATTCTGCTAATTAAAACATCATTAGTTTCACTTGTTTTCATTTTAAACAAATTGTATATCCGAAGACTCAGTCTGCCACTGCTTCCAGTGCTGGTTCCATGGTATCACAATTTTTGATAGTCATCATGGAAACATTAATTGGTAGGGCTGTAACAATTATTACATAATTATCTAATTATAAATTTTTTTTACATAGTCGGTGTTTCTGTGTTTAACCGCAATTAATTGCTAACATCAGCTAAGGTCGAAGACGTATGAATGGTAATTGTTTAGTTTAAATGCCGTATGTATGTATGTATGTATGTATGTATGTATGTATGTATGTATGTATGTATGTATGTATGTATGTATGTATGTATGTATTGATTGGTTGGATATGATAATAAAGAGGCGTGGTTTACTTCATAGGCTGTGTATTTGTGTTATTACAGCATCTGGGTCACATGACTGTGATGTGATCTATATATAGATAGATAGATAGATAGATAGATAGATAGATAGATAGATAGATAGATGATAGATATATAGTATATGATAGTATATATATATATATATATATATATATATATATATATATATATATATATATATATATATATATATATATATAAAAAAAGATGGATCCTGGGATTCATTCAGAACTTTAATTTGTTTAAAAAAAATCACTGAAACAGACAATTATATTGTTAATCGTAATTATTTCTGAGACAATTAATTGTACAACAAAATTCTGAATTGTTACAGATCTAATTGGTCATGTGACAAGGGCTGGGAAGATTGGCAGAACAGGCAGCCAGGTGACAGTACTCTGATCCACTGGAAATCACAATTGTCAGATTGACAGCACTCTAGCCCATTGGGGGGGCAAATCATATATCGGGGGGGCCGGTGCCACCCTATGTCCCCTTTTTGGCCCCGCCCCTGCTGGCAATTCGAGACTATGAAACATGTAACCTCAGCCTAATGTGAGGGCGAGAAAAACATATTTTTATTACATCTATTCAAACTTTCACATACATTCCGAACATTGAGAGCATGTGCGTTCACTGTGCCTTACTGAGTTCATTTAGATTGCAACATTTGTAGCTCAGAAAGGTTTTTCTCATCGTTTTGTTGAAATGATAAGCCTTCAATGGAGCTTGGTATACTTTTGGTTACGTGCTATGTTGACACATTCATGAAGGAAGGGCTAATGCAGTTGAGGCAATGAGGCATCCAGTCTAATCCCTTTGTATTGTTTAGAAAGTTTCTGTCAGTGTTCGTGGGAATAAAAACGCCTCTCTGGTTATCAGTAGAAGTTTCTGATAAAGCAAACAGTTCAACAGGACTTTAGGACGTGTGGAATGTGGCTTTAACTAAAGAGAGGGCTTCACTGAGCTACTGTTTAGTAAGATAACAAACCACACACACACCAACGGGGACTGTTGCATCCGGTCATATGTAGTATTAAGATGTTATTTGGACAACTCGGCTTTTTCTAAACTTAAGTAGTTGTGTGCCTAAACCTAACCAAACAGTGACGCGTTCAACACCACGACGTTCTGTCGTTTAGATCAGTGTTTCTTAACCTGGGGGTCAGGACCCCCAAGGGGGTCGCAAGGATAATTTTTTGGGGGTCGCCAGATGGTTGTGGAGAAAAAAAAAAATGAAATAACATGACTAGACTAGACTGAGGAATGTTTTTTACATTACTGTGTGAGTTTGGTACAACTCCTGTGTTATACTCAGAGCTTCATTCACAGAAAGGGGGTGTGAAGGCGGGTCAGGGAGAGAGGAAAAGTCACAAACGAATCAAAAATTGAGAGGCTGGAGCACATTGGACAAGGCTAGAGTGTAGCTGCTAAAACTAAAACTAAACGGTCATTAAACCAAAGCATTATTAGTTTACATGTAGCAGAGCATTCACAAAAATCTCTCAGAATCAGCAGGTGTAGAAACAGCTGTTTGTATCGGTCTGCAGCTCTCTCTCGTTGTCGAAGGGGGGTGGTGGTCACGAACACCAACCATATTATTTTGGGGGGGAGGGGGGTCGCGACTCAAAAAGGTAGCCTATAAATGTAGACGCACCATAGCGGCAGCAAATGTTATTTGCAGCCAGGGTCAGTCGAGACAACTCTCCGTTGAGCTGCAACAAACAAACTCTGGTCAGGCCAATCACATCGTGTATAGAGTCGGTGGGCGGGGCTTAACATAATGACGGCAGAGTTGCGACGGTTCCGCGTGAATTTTCTGCTACTTGAAAACAAAGAAGATGTCTGCTGCTGCTGGAGAACAGCAGTCTTTGGAATCGGCTTTTCCCCACGACTCTGGAAGACTTGGAGTTCAGCTTTTCTTTGAGAAAAGAACAAAGAACGGCACTGAAGTCGTTCTTAAAAAAGGAAGATGTGTTCGCAGTTTCGCCGACCGGATACGGCAAAAATTTAATCTATCAACTAGCGTTGCTCTGATTGGTTGTAGAGCTATCCTATTGCATGCAGAGGGAATTTGAAAGACAACTGTTTATCCCGCCCCTCGGATTGAGCCCTGCCAATGGTGAGCTCCCAGACCCAACATCTGGATGTGGGTCTGGCTTGTCAGGCTATCAAAAAGGTTGAGAACCACTGGTTTAGAAATGAGGAAGGAAAACGCTCCCGTGGGTCGTAATAGAGGGGAAAAAAACCCACCTATATCGTTTTGGAGGACTTATAAATCCAATCCAATTCCATTTGTGTTTATACGTTGAAGCAGGGCTGATAGAAGCGGAGTATTTGTGTTTTGTGCAGGACATTACCTGTGCTGTTTGATTGAAAACGTCATGCGGTGACAGAAAATTGCTTCTGTGCTTTCAAGAGTGTGAGTGATGAGTGTTTGTACAGCAGCCGACACTTGGACACGGTGAGGAATGGGAGTGTGGTGGCAGGTTATGGAGAGCTGTGTCATATGCTTACACACACACACACACACACACACACACACACACACACACACACACACACACACACACACACACACACACACACACACACACACACACACACACACACACACAGAAAAACTCGATGACAAGCGGTCACCTTGACTTGTGAGTGGTAGCCAAACACACCCCAGTGCAGCAGGAGCCCTCCCTGTTTCCAGGGCGCCCACCTTTCGTGTGTGTGTGTGTGTGTGTGTGTGTGTGTGTGTGTGTGTGTGTGTGTGTGTGTAATCTGGTTAACCTTCATATCCAGACCAGTTCACACACGTCTAAACAGCAGGGGAACAAAAGGTGAACTTACTTATCGACACTGGAACTGTTGACTCATGGTGATTACAGGGATGTGTTTATTTTTCCCTTCCATTGAACTTCGAGTGATGTCACCTCCTGCGGTGCCGTTGTCGGATCCTCCGTTTTGAGAGAAGGAGGTGAAACTTCGTTAGCCTGGATGCCAGCCGAACTTAGCCCCCGCCCACAACATTTGAGGTCTGGAAGTTCGGTCTGGACTTGATCCATTGTGGAGCATCTGTGCTCCAACCAGAGCTGTTCGGACCAATCAGATTGTCAGGGCGGGCTTTATATGATGATGGACAGATGATCAACATTAACGTAATCAACCACGTCACCAAACAGCGTTCGGTTTGAATTTGTTTACAACAAAGATGGCTGCCATTGCATCTGTTAGAGAAGATATCAACAGCACATTCATTTTAAAAGAGGAACGGAGAACGATCGAGGCATTTGTCGATCGGAAAGAAGAAAGATGTTTTTGCCGTCCCTCCTACGGGATTCGGCAACGTCACATACTCCGTTACTCTGATTGGTTGTAGGTCTATCCGTTGCTCTGATTTGTTGTAGGTCTATCCGTTGCTCTGATTGGTTGTAGGTCTATCCGTTGCTCTGATTGGTTGTAGGTCTATAGGTTGCTCTGATGGTTGTAGGTCTATCCAATTGAGTGCAGAGGCATTTCTTTCCTGGTTCGGTTGAAACACGCGCCATAATCCCAGTTCAATGGAGCAGCATCAGACTCAGATTCTGACTAGAATCTGAGTATGACCACGTCAGGCGAGATCTTCTTCTTTAGTAGTGAAAGATAAAATGAAGGCAGCGATGGAGAGCTCAGCTCAGTTTGAACAGAAGAGGAAGATTCAGCATTGCATTGTCAGCTCTGTGTCCACAGTGCTGTGGAGTAAGGTCTGGCTACACCAGAGATACATTCTGGGATAGGAGGGGGAAAACAAACAGGGATGTTTGCATTTCTTTAAACCAATCCCAATCGTCTTGGGCGGCATTTTCTGCGCGGTTAAATTACCGTTTCTGTCAAAGGAGTCTGGTGGCTTTAAAGAGAGCAGAGACAACGGCTTCAGTTCCCCGTCCTTAAGGGCCATGTCTAACTGCAAGGTAAAGCTGTGAAAATATCCAAAATATATAACCCTATATCTGTCTGTGTCATTGTGCGAATTTGGTGGTTTGGAGGGTTAGTTCGGATTCAACAAAGTCACCCAATGGCGCAAACAAACTGCGAGCTAAAATTATAGTTTTTGTCAAAGGAGTGTGGTGACTTCGAAAAGAGAGCATCGATGATGGCTTCAGACGAACGTGTCAGAGAAGAGTCTTTTACAGCGGTCATTGTATGAATACTTATAATAGAAATATGAATCCGTTGCCTGAAGCCACTTGCTTTCACGCGGTTATTTTTAATTTCTTTGTCTCCACCTGGTCTGTCCCTCCCTCCCTCCCTCCCTCCTTCGCTTGGGTTTCCAGGTCCCTTCTTGCTGGATAATCTGTTTGGCAGCAAGCGGCGCAGCAGGTTCTAATGGCGCCACATGGCTGGCTTGGCTTTACAGTAATTTACGCCCCGACATGATATGAACCTGCTGCTGTTTATGTAGGCTGTGACTCACCCCGACGCACTCGTCTCCTGCCGCCAACCGACACACACATGCACTCATACTCCTACACACACATGTTTGTTACACTATCTTTGTGGGGACTGCCGTTGACATAATGCATTCCCTAGCCCCCTTACCCTAACCTTAACCATCACAACTAAATGCCTAACCTTAACCCTTACCCTCACCCTAACCATAACCTAATTCTAACCCTAATCCTAAAACCAAGTCTTAACCCTCAAACAGCCCTTTCACCTTGTGGGGTCCAGCACTTTGGGCCCCACAAGGCTGTGCAGACAAGTATACTGTGTTCCCCGGTTTTTGGACCTCACGAATATAGTCAAACAAGCACACACACACACACACACACACACACACACACACACACACACACACACACACACACACACACACACACACACAGACTGCCTTACACTGTGTTGGCAGAGCCAGTTAGGTCATAATGTTCTGAACGCTGCTGGTTTTCTTATGCTTGTTTTTTTTTTTTGCGAGTGCACTTACACGTGTGGGAAGTACTAGGGGTTTTACTCACGTATAGGCCCAGTAAACTGCTGTACTTGTACTTTATTTTAACATTTTCATTTTCAACATTTTCTCCACAAGGCTCAAATTATTATACTTCTTTGGTGCCTGGGGGCTATGATTTAATTTTTGCAGATTTAGACTTCATTTTCATCATCATTTCTGTATTTCTCCTCCGCCCCCCCCCGTCCTAGTTTCTCTTCTACTTTTCTTCCTTCTATTCTTCCTTCCCTCCATTCTACCTTTTCTTATGTATTCACTTCTTTTATGTATCGTGCTTCCTTACTTCCCTTCCTGGACTGATCAGAGTAGGAAAAATTAGATACCAACAAGTATATTTATCCAGGGTATTTTAGAGGATTTAATTCTGGCAGGACTTGGATTCTTCACACTTAGTACTTTAACTTTGACAACATTGAGCACTGGGTACTGGTTTTGCTAACTAGAATTAGAGATCTGAGAAGTGTCTACACAGAAATACACGATTTTTAAGTGTGTGTTTCATCTGTATCATATACACTTCAGAGACATGTTATTTTCTTCACACCTCCCCTTATTATTAATGGCTTGAATAACCTCTGACTGTGTTCCACATCACTCGTCTGTCATGGGACATGTTGTCTATGTGCCGCCGTGATGCTCTGATGGATCTGTTAACCTTGGTCTTGAGGACTCTCTGCTACCTCTTCCATCTCCCCTCTCCTTACATTAGCCGTCTGTCAGAGCCACAGTGGCACTTCATTTAAAAAAAGTAACGGCTGGGTTTCAGCTGGGAAAACAAAGAGTACGACAACAATCCATGGGATCATTTTTCTCAGGAGATAGACGCGCCGCAGTGTGAAACGGGTTTGGATGCAGTGCATCACAAGTTTTACAGTTTTTGTACACGGCATCTTTTTGCACAAAAACTCTGGACTCTGAAGTTGCTGCTGTTGCATTTTTGCACATCTTTCTACCACAACACCTCATATAACAAGTTTTGCTGCTTGTGGCATTCTTGTATTTTTTTTTTTTGTCTTGTGATATTGTTGCCATTTTATTGTTTTAGTATTATGGAAAATGTCCCTATCTGTTGAGCAATTTTTTTTTTTTACTCTTGTGTTAGAATGTCAGCATTTTTTATTCTTTCACCGTGGGATGGTGAGAAACGAACTTTCGATTCCTCTGCATGTCTAGTATGTGTGAAGAATATTATTATTTTTTATTGTTGAGCAGCAGCTCATTAGTTTGGTTTTTAGTTTTGTATTCCTCTTGAACAATCACCATACTTTTAAAAGAGAAAAAAATCAAGTAAAACCCAAATATAAAACCCAATCATATACATATCAATCAGATTCAATCAAAACATGGAAAAAAAGGATGAGTTTGAGAAGCAGCAGGCTGACTCATAATGCTTATAAAGTCCTGCCCCTTCTTTACAAAAGTAAGATTTTGCTGCAGGACCATAATACCTAATTCAGATTGATTTGACACATATTTTGCCTTTTAACAAACATTTGTTTTCTTGCCAACATGTGATTCATGTTTCCTAAAAGTCGTGCTCAAAACTATCTCTTCATCGTACAAAAACCTATTCCTTTATCTTTATTGAGATGTGGTGAAACCATCTTGTCACACTTCGCCCTTCAAAAGGTTAGTTTCACTTTGGTCTTGAGTCAGCGTATAATTAGTATAATATTTCTCTCTCGCCCGTGGGATCAGTGATATGCTTCATGGTACGTTTCAAAGTGTTCAGTGATTAGCTCCGCTGTGTATTTAGGCTGTTAGGAATCCAGGTCATTACACAATGCTGCCTAATGGATGAATAAAAACAGTGTATCAGCATCTGTGGTTGGAACCAAACTGAGATCCGTAAACAGAAATCCTGCGTTATCGTCATCATTGTTTGCATCTCGATGACTTTCAACATAGCAGAATTTGTTGCTATATGCTGCCATTTGGCTTCCAGCTGTTAAAGCTATAGTGTGTAGTTTGTGTTGCCCCCATGTGTAATTGTAAATAATGACAATAACACTGTTGGCGTGTCCACATGATACAAGCCCAAAAGTTCAGCACTAAAGCTTTAAAAGAGAAGTGGACTGTTGACATTTGGAACAAACCAAAACTTAGAACTTATAGATTGATGGAATATGAGACAAAAATGCGGCAACACTGGCGTATCACACTAGGTTGACAAAAATATGCAAGACTGTACGGCTGCAGCCTGGAGCTTCCCGTCTACTGCCATTGGGCTTCTACTTTTCAAAATAAAAGCTGGCGTCTTCATACTTTGGTGTTTGTTGTGTTTAAGTATCTAATTATGTATTTTTTAAATATGCAAGCATTTCCATTCTATTCTAAAATGGTGCCATGGTAGTTTTATTTGAAGGTTTTATGAATTGTGTGTATTATTTCATTATGAGGGCTTGTAAGTGTGCCTCATGCTGCTGCTGCCATAATCTAACGTGAGCCTGGGTTTTTGCAATAATAAAGCAAAATATAGTAATGTCCCCGTCTGCAATTGGGCCGGTAAGGGATGGAATTGCCAGGGCCGAATTTTTGTCCTGGTCCGCCCCTGGGTTACACTATTGTGTTGTGGCTGCAGTAATATGTTTTCTTTATATTTTATTTTGTGCAAAGTAGAGTATGTTGTGTGTGTGTGTGGACATTGGACCGGACGCTGTTGAATTAGTTACTGTTGTATTGGTAACATGTAATTCTGTGTGGGATGGGCCACTTAGTGGCATGACACGTAAATAAAAATATCTATCTATCTATCTATCTATCTATCTATCTATCTATCTATCTATCTATCTATCTATCTATCTATCTATCTATCTATCTATCTATCTATCTATCTATCTATCTATCTAGATAACATTCAGTTGTGTTGATCAGAGACGAAGCACGTTCATGGGAGCCTTTTTTCCCCCCAACGCTGCAACGTGATAACACAATGCTTGTATTGTCATCAAGTTTTTGGGCATCTGATTATTGAGGTGATTAGCCGGTCAATTAAAACGCATGGCCGAAGCACATGGGGCCGAGCGAAACAAAGCAGCGTTTTTCTTTGTAATCCCTTTCATTTACCAGTGTACTCGGTCAAATATGGTCTTTCATTCAGTGGAATGCTAATCAGCCTCTGTCCCTGATGCTGAAAGAACAAGCTCAGCTGATTGAGAGTGGATTAAATCCAGGGCCGGCCAACTTAATGATCCTATTAAATAGTCCCCTAAACCGAATGAGCATGTTGCAAGGAGGAAAAAAAAAAAACATGAATCGTTGCATCATTACCATGTGCAGGGCAGCACTGATGGGGACTGACAGGTGCAGACTTTTTTCAGTGTTGATCAGAGGAGTCTTCTCGGGACATTATTCGCAGCTTTAACATGGTTTGTGTGTGTGTGTGTGTGTGTGAAGGGCAGAGTGGTACATTTTTCTGTGCCGACTGAACCGAGTTTAAAAAAGGTCAAGAGCTTCAAATTGGCACCAAACTGGTGTTCAGTGCAATGAGCTGTTCCGTGGCCGTGGTTAACGCATCGCTCGCAATAGTTTGAGTTTAGCTTACGTTTTTGGCATTTAAAAGTCTTTTGTCGTGTTGTATGCACTTCTTCCGACTTGTGTATCAGTGTAAATCCGCGTGTGTTTATTCACACGTGTCAGTAACTCCCTCTGAACCACTGAAAGTATTCTGTCAGCCACACGGATTCAGCGGAAGACTGAAAAATGCATGAGGCCCAACCTGTCCGACAGTGATTACATAACACATCCCATCACTCACTCACTCACACACAGGCAGGAACACACACACACACACACACACACACACACACACACACACACACACACACACACTAGTCACAGAGACATTCCCTGGCCCTCTGTCTCTCTGTAGATCTGTTGATTTAGACATGAAAACTGGGCCGATCTCCATCTTCTCTGTTTATTCTTTTGTTGATTATCTCTTTCTTCCTGCCAAGCGCTGGTACAGCCGCCGCGATGATTACCGCTGCTGGAGCGCTTCCACTGACTTGGTTTGTTTAGCAGCCGATGCCTTACGTAACAGAAAATACACCCAGATACTGGGGGAGTGGGGCGAGAGGGAATCGGCAGTATAAATAGGTTTGTTTGTCCTCCAGAAAGGCACAAAGAAATGTCACTAACCTCTTTTTCTTGTGTGTGTGTGATTATGGTATCAGACGTTGTGGAGCAATAGAAACGTCTTCGAGAATCCATAGCAGGGTGCTTTTGATCAGAGGTTTCCATCCAGAAATCAGCCTCACATAGATCAAAATCCTGTCCCACTTCTGATCTATTCATCATCAGCACGTTGCAATCCAAGTCCCACTCATCTTCACTTCCTAAGTGGTTTCCACCCCCCCACCTGATTTGAGCACCTTGAAGCTGTTCATTCCCTTCATTCACTGGGCAGTCACCCTTCTTGCACCCCTGCGTCGCTGTGCCCTACTTCCTACTTCCTACTTCCCTAAAGTCATGGTAAAGTTTGAATATCAAGGTGACTGTTGTGAGTCAGCCGGCGGGCATTAGCAGGCGTCCCTCGTAGCGAGCAGCCACGAAAAGATGTCTGTCAACCTCACACGTACCCACCTCTCCCACCCTGCCTTATGCTCATCCCTCTGTTCTCTGTGTCCACTTCAGTCTTCTTACTTTTCTACTCCCACGCTGTAAAATATTTGACCCTATTTCACCTTAAAAACACCTCGCTGCCTTTTTATCTGAACTAGTACTTAATAAAGGCCTGCTCTCACTGCTGATGTGATCTTGAATACCCAAAGGCTGCTTGTTAGTTGTTGCAAGGTTAGAAAAGTTAGTCAAAGAGAAAGAATTATTATTTATTTCTTTTAATTGCTGGGTGATACAGCAAGAAGTGAAAGTGCAGCTTGGACTGAGGGGGAGGTTGAGTCACTGCAGAGATGGACAGAGAAGAAAACTCATTATTTTCTTCTTTTCTTTATACTTGTCCTTTCTTAGTTAACAGACCTCTGCTTGGTGTGTGTCCTGCTGTGGACACGCTCCACTGCCTTTGTGCTCACCCATACTTGGTCATCTTTTATGAAAGAGGGAGAGAGATTAAGATGCATATTATTGCATTGAATATGTGTGTTTGGGTGTGTCGATCTGTCGGGAATAACTCGGTTGTTGTCGTTGTGCCTTTTTCCCTTCTTGCTCTGATCTCGCAAAACTGGATCACCCAAGAAGGAAAGTCACATCTCATGATGTTGACTGTTAAAGCTTTAGTGCGTAACTTTTTGATATTAATGAACGTCCGTTACGTTCAAGCCATTGCCAGATGAGTTGCTACAAAGCTAATTAAGACTATCAGCTCCACACAACTCTCTCCGGATTTCTCAGTATGACTCTGTTCAGAAGATTGTGGCGTCCGGTGACTTTCCAGTGCAGAAACTTGTGAAAAAGATGAAGATAATGACCTCTTCTGAAGAGTCCATCTTGTCTTTTTAATCCTCCATGTCCTCCTTGGCTACTAGCAGCTCTCTCTCTCTCTCTCTCTCTCTCTCTCTCTCTCTCTCTCTCTCTCTCTCTCTCTCTCTCTCTCTATTTTACAGTAAAATATTTCCTTACGTTTCCATTGTTGTAGCTGACACCTAAAGAAGCGTCTGTTCTTATCGATGGCTGAGTAAAGATGTCTTCAATAACAAAGATGAGGAAAATCAAACTGCCTTTGTTTGTTTTATTACTTTCAAGCAGAAACACAACTTTCACAAAACATCAAGAGTGCAATGTGGAAGAGTCATAAGTATTATTGCTCGAGAGTGGACCGCTGGTTTCGCCGCACTGCTGCAGAGTGCAGAGAAAGAGCTCTCAAAGTACATGCAGAAAGTCTCCTTTATACACCGAAAACAAAGAACACTTGAATAGGAAACCCAATGGTCACAGTGTCTGACACCTAGAAAACAGGAACAGCTAAAAGGGTAAAATGTATGAAGCCTTAATAGCAGGAAACGTCTGAATGCACTTGTCATGGCGCGATCTATGTCTCGTCGCCCTCCCACTTCTATGTCTGAACATTTGCCGTCTCTGTGACCTTTAGGTCCAGCCACAGTATATGCAATGTCTATTTTAGCAGGTGATGGCGCATTATCACAAAGAAACAGTTCCCCCTTTTCAATACATCAGTGTTCATATGTTCTCTTGTTACAAATGAGCATGATTATACATTTTCCATTACAATAATTTAAAAGCGGAGGTATACTTCAGTAGGAAGTGAACGCCACACGATCTGTCATAAAGTGTCTCAATCTGCAAATAGATCGACATGGTGCCGGAACATGTTGCAGCTGCAGTAAATATGCCATTATGCGAGTTGGTCTCCTACTTTTGGGCCTGTAAATGGTAAATGGACTGCATTTTATGAATATATGATAATATGCAGTCCATTTACCATTTAGAGACCCAAAGTAGACCTGTTTCTCCAACCGAGACCAACTCGCGTAATGGCATATTTACTGCAGCTGCAACATGTTCTATGATTTGCAGATTGACCTGTTTAAAAAAAAAACTAATTTACAATTCATGTAGAATTTTGGTACCTCAGATGTAGACTACATTCATGGTGTATGTAACTCTTGTGCTATAAAGAAACGTGCTCCGTTTGTCAGTTTTGCTATTTGCAATGCTAAAAGTTAAAACCTCAATATCTGAACGCAGATAAAACCTTATTATTCTGAGGTAGCGATAAAGCGCCTTTCATACCAGACAAAGAGCTTTACCATTTACCTCTAATTCACCCATCTACACCCACATTCACCGATGGTCGGCGCAGCTGCCACGCAACGCGCTGGCCCGCCAACAGGGCCACTTAGCGTTCAGTATCTAGCCGGGAATCTAACCGCCAACCTTGTGGGTAAAGGAGGACCCGCTCTACCTCCTGAATCACAGCCTGATCAATCACTACATCTTGGAATGTGTGGTTCCCAATTAACATAACTTATGTGAAGTGTAGTGTTATTTTTAAAGACCCTTTAAAAATAATAAAAAAAATAATTTTAAACATTGACAAATGATACAAAATGGTAGAATAGTACAACTGTAGAATTATAGAAAAATACATTATTTTTGAACAGTTATTTTGTAAAAACATGTCGGCACTCAAAAGTGTTTGTCTTGAGTGTGTATAGATTCTGTTACTTAACCCTCCTGTTGTCCTCAGGTCAAATTTGACCCATTTACGAAAAGTTTCTATATCAGAAATTTGGGTTTCTTTCAAACACATTGTCAAAATAAATAACGTGGATGGTTCCCTACGACGCTCTTCACAAGTAAAATAAATGATCAGTTCACTACTTTCATTGGATTAGGGTGTTTGATCAAATTTTATAAGAGAACGTTGAAAAGAATAAGAAAAAACTTCCCAAAAAGTGCAGAAAAAAAATCAACAAAAACAGCGGCAAAGGGACACAAAAACGTGGAAAAAAGTGACAAAAACATCGGGAATAGCGACTAAATAAAAAGATTTAAAGATTATTCTTTTGCGCTTTTTTACCTTTTTTTATAATTGATAGTGACAGTGGATAGACAGGAAATGGTGGAGTGAAAGAAAGGGGAGGACACTCTCGCTCCTACTGGGTGAGCTGGAGGTCGCCCGTTATTTAAATAATCGACGGGAAGACAACACGAGGGTTAAAAGAACAAATCCCAAATAGGAAAACATCAGTTAATGTCAGATTCTTTGATTAATCAAGTAGGTAGCTTTTAAGAAGGCATTTAGTTAGAACGGTTGGTGAATGAGGGCAGTTACGCTTCCCTGCAGCAGAATTCTGTTGCATATTCGGACCTGAGCGGGCTGTTGCTATGGTGCCAAATGATGTTTTTTAGTGCTGGATCTAGCCATGTCGATTTCAGTTTTGGTTTTATTTGTCCTGGTTTGAGATATCTGCCTCTAAAATGGGATGGCACCATGGTGAGACAGCAGCAGAGATAAGTGAGAAAATGTTTTATTTATAATTTGGGTGAACTGACCCTTTGGAAAGAAGGAAAGAAAAAAAAAGAAGAAGAAGCAATTAGCAGGAACAGTGTGCTACAGAGTTCAGTGAGTGTGAGGGAGAAGGAACCAGTGATGGGTCCAGGTCTGCTGCTGAGCTGAGGGGAGTCGGCAGCCAAAACCAGGTTTTATTTTAATAAAGGCGGCAGGGGAGGTGAGAGGAAACGGACACACACACACACACACACACACACACACACACACACACACACACACACACACACACACACCAACCACAACATATGCACACAGACCCTCAAAGTGACTCTCTTTCTTTCTCTTTCTCATTCTTTCTCTGTATATTTCATCCCTCCAGTCCTCGCCATGAGCTTGAAATGAATCCCTGCTGCACTCCTCTTCCTCCTGGTTGGCTCAGCTGACTCTGCTGTGTGTACGGCTGTGGATGAGTGTGTGTGTGTGTGTGTGTGTGTGTGTGTGTGTCCACGTCCATGCCCCAGTAAAGAGTGGGGCGCCGTCGTTGTAGCTCACACCAGCATTTGCATCCGAGTCTTGCCTGCTACTTGACTAACCAAACGTGCTGTTCTTCTTCTTCCCTTTTTTTTCTTTCCAGTCCATCATGGAGCAGTTCAACCCCTGCTTGCGGAACTTCATAGCCATGGGAAAAAGCTACGAGAAGGCGCTCACCAGTGAGTACAGCACACCATTTGTGGTTTTTTCTCTCCGTCTTGGTCCTCCCTTCATTCCTCCTGTCTGTCCAGTAGTCCAGGCAGAGGGCCGACTGACCTCGACTGCTTCTTACATTTCCTGAGTAGAGACGTTCGGTAGTTTTCTCGTGTTGTTGACTGCTGCATCGAGCCCTCCACAGTCCTTAAACCTGATGTCTTTGAACTACAGAAGCTAGTCTGTTGCTCTCTGTCTGCAAAAGTGACAGCAGTAATGCCCACTCCCCCCACCCTCCCTCCTCTCCTCGCAGAGGCAGTCATAGAATAGAATATCTTGTCCAAACAATTGTGTTCTCAAATGTTAAAAGATGTGCTTATCAGAGATGACACTCTGATGTTGATGTCCTCCGATTGTTCCTCTGTGATGGTGTCCATGTCCACACGTCTTCCTCCCTCCACTGGTCCATTAATCAAACGTCTGCCTCCACTGTACGTCCTTTGTCATTGCTTTATGTGGCTTGCACAGGTGTGTTTGCGTGTGTGTGCGTGCGTGTGGGCGCGCGCATGCCTAAATATTGAGGTGTTCATGCAGCAGTGTCTCAAGGTTAAAAACAAAAGCACTGGAAATGTCTTGGGGGGGGAAGCTAAGTGGAGCACAAGCCAACGGGAAGTGGAACAGGAGGAGTCGCGAGAATAACGGTGGCCCTCGTGGGGCCAAGGAAAACGAGAGCGAGCCGGTATCCAGGACAAGACGGGTACAAAAAAAAAAGAAGAGAAAAAGAAGGGTGTGCAAGAAACGGTTGAGAGAGAAATATTTCGAAACATGAGGATGAACTGACTTTAAAATGAAAAAATAAAAATAAAAAAATATGGTAGAAATAAACAGCCCTCATCGTTGTCCTGAAGAATGTCCTGCGGCCCGTTAGTCTTTCATGGACTTTGATTAGGGTCCGGTCGCCGTTGATAAAGATATTTCGTGCTTCCAGATTCCGCTCCCGACCGATAAGACGAGCCTCCGGGCACGTTGAGCTCGTCTGTCGATAAGAGAACTCCTCTCTTTCATGTCACTCTGCAGGGAAGAGGTTATTGGGGGGACCATATCATATTTCCAGTGATGGTGCGGGGGGGACGTGGAAGCGCGGGGGGATGGGGGGTGGGTGGGGCGCTCCTTCATGTGCTTGGAGGGGAAATGCAGGGAAGACTCTGCAGCCAGCGGGACCCATGAAGGAGGCCTCGCTCCCCCATCTGATAGAGAAGGCTAAAAATAGCTCTGAGTGGGGATTACACTTCATCAATGCCAGGCAGCGGCACACAGGCAGGGTTTAGAGCAGGGCAGCGCACCCGGCCGGTTGCTATTGTCGCTGCAAAGATGCCAGCGCAGCCTCTGGTTTCTTTAAGTAGAACTGGGGGGGGTGGTGGCAGGTTTGCATCTCTGGGGACAGTGGGAACTGGCGTGAGGGAGGGAGGAAGCTCACTGGGTCTGATATTGTTTGTTTTTGAGTCTGAAAGCATTGGGGCTTGAATGGACTGGATGGGAGTAGTGTGGTTTGGGATGTGGTGCTCCGCCGGAGTTCAGTCTTTATTAAAAAAATGTTATCACAGATTAGTGCAGCTCTGTCGGGAGCCGCGAGGCTGGAAAATCTTATTCTAATGTTGTAGGTGTCCGGGGCTGAGAGAAGATCTCACCTGGGAGAGGCTCCGTATGGGAACGGAGAGGGCTCAGTACGCACTGATGTGGTAGTTCAAAGGTCAGAAGACATCTAGACTTAGTTTACACTGCATCACATTTGGCCACGAGAGAGAGAGATCTAGGTTTAGAGCTGCAAAGGTGAATCGATTGGTCGTCAACTTTTTGATTAATCACCAACTATTTTGATAATTGATTAAATATCTGTTTGAGTTATTTCTGGGAAATAACGATGTAATTCCAGCTTGTTAAATGTGAATATTGTTCTAGTTTCTCCTCTCGTCTGTGACAGTGAACTGAATATCTTTGGGTTGTGGACAAAACCAGACATTTGAGGACGTCATCTTGGGCTTTCTGGGAAACACTGATTGACATTTTTCACCATTTTCTGACATTTCAGAGACCAAACTACTCCATTAATCGAGAAAATAATCAACCGATTAGTCGACAGTGAAAATAATCCTTAGTTGGAGCCCTATCTAGATTTCATATTTCCGTCAGGGTGACAACAAATGATTCTATTTTATTATCGGATAATCTGCCAACTATTTCTTCATATTATCGATTGATAAGTCCGTTTTATATTTTCCAGATCATCATTTCCCAGAGCTTAACGTGACGTCTTTTAAACTGCGTGTTTGTAAGATGTAATGTTGTCAGTGTGGTGCAGCTCTTAACTTCCTAACTACACCCCCGATTACAGTCTCTAAAAGTGACCTGGGAATGGGAGCGGGGATTTGATTTGCATTGATTTAATGTGACTCTCAGCTGATAAAGACTTCTTCTCTGTCTGTGTTTCACACTCTCCGCTCTGCATCGTAGCTCTACATCACTCCTTCTAACCCGCTTCACAGGCAGAACCCTCCTTCTCCTTCTTCCTTTCTTCCTTCCTATCTTCCTCCTTCGCTGTCATTTCTCAACTGGCGGACAAGCAAAGCATCTACTCGAGCTAATTCCCGCCTCCCCTCCCGGCTGGGATTTTCTCCGGACATCGATTCAATTAGCCTCCCCTCCATCTCATCTCTCGCACTCTTATATCCCACCTAAGCATAACACAAGGCAGGCTTGAGAAAAGCCAAAAAAAAAGGGTCTTGGATGGTCTCTTTGTCATACTTTTATCCGGGAAGGGTTGCACTGCTGTGCTGTGTGATTTACTGCTACTTTTATCTCAGTTCACGCTTTTTGATAAAGAAGTGAAAGCAGACCAGGTTATTTCACAAGCCTTCTCACAATCGTCTCCATCGAAGAAGATTTTAAGTATGTTTACAGACTTGAGCAGCATTTTTCAGAACAATAACTTGCATAGCAGTGGGCTGCGTCTCTGTGGACGTAAACAACCAGAAGAGAACCTGAACCCAGAATAGATTGCCATTGTTTTCCACGTGGATGTATAAATATGTTGTCATTTTGTGTCCCCATCTCTTGGGAGACTCTGCGTGACTCTCCACTTGCAGTTCAAAGAGCACAAACGCCCGTCGGAGTTGACGGGCGTTGTGATGATCTCAGCCCTCCATCCATACGTATCTCCAGACCGGACAGTGTGTCCTCATGTCTTTGTGGCTGTCGCATCGCTGTGTGGCTAACCCCCCCCCCGAGCCCTCTTCAGTTCACAGTCACCGCTGCTTGAGGCCATCTCGTCCCAGTTATTTTTTTTTTTTTAAGACCTGAGTCACTGTTCTGTCTCAGCCGGTGTCCCTGGCTTGTGTGGCAATGCACCGCAGAGAAGAATACTGGACATATGGTGTTTGAATTGCAAGTGCTTTGACCTTATTGCTGTGGATTTTTTTTTATATTTTTTTTTGTCAGCATACTTTCAAGCATGATTGCTAAGATGGTGCTGTTTTAGGATTTGAAAGATTCAGTCCAGCTAAATAACATGTTTCCGCTTACCTATAGAGGTATCTAGCCATGTAGATAGTATTTGGGTTACACTTTACTTGAAGGTAGCTACATAAGAGTGACATGACACTGTCAGTGTCATGTCACTCTTATGTAGCTACCTTCAAGTAAAGTGTTACCAGTTTTTGATTCATCTGCTGAAAAGTCATTTTTGAATGCTGCAAGTAGCACGAATGAAAGTGGTTGCTGGGTTGTCTGGGTATCAGTATCTAGGTTAAGCTGCGTTGCTGTATTCAGAACTGCTCAGCTGGCCTCTGATGGGCCTTTTTTTAACTCAAAGTGGACTTCCTGAATCCTATTCCGTCGTCTCACTCCACTGGCGCAGCCTCTCGCGTCGTTTTAAGGAAGGCAGGGTTTGTTTTTTTTTCCGTCTGAGCGCTTTTTTGCAGAGTGGGGGACTCCTTCGCCAGATAATAAAGAGCATGTCAAATTGACAATGGCCTCTTTTAGGGAGGTTATGCACAGTTAACACTAACTACTAGCTACATCATTTCAACAGGCGATAGCTATGGTCTGCGCCAGCTAAAAACAGACCGCCTCCTACCTGAATGTTTTGTGCGTTGCACTTAAAGGTGCCCTAGGTAGGATTGTGAAGATCCAGGACTTAGCCAAAAATTTGGACATTGACAACTACTCAGTCCCTCCCCCCACAAGGGAGAGCTGTGCATGATAGAGCGTGTTTGAGGAAGGGGGGGAAGGGGAGGAAACCTATCTGCAGCTCGTGTGCGAGGAAGGGGGAGGGGAGGACGCTATGAAATGCGTGTGCCTGAGCAGTGATTGATACACACTTAGATAGCCACCCCTGACCCTGATTGGTGCATCTGAACAAGGAGCAAAGAGCACTACAGGCTGTAGGTGGAGCTAGAGGAGCTGGATTTTATTTTTTAAATGTGCAGCTTCATGTAGTTCTTCTGGAACATAGGGTCAGTTTCAGCAAATATGACACAAAAGTTAGTTTTACAAGTCTCACCTACTGCGCCTTTTTAAAAAGAGGGCGTGTGAAAGATTTGATGAAGGATTTACTGGCCTCTGAGCTTAGCTGTTCTACCAACCTGGAATCAGATCTGAAATGGAAGCGGCTACCGAAACACAATCCTTGTTGATGGCACATTTCAAAAGAAAGCTTAAACTTAAAACTGTGTGCATGGCTAGATACCAGTATGGTTAAAGGTAAAGGCTTAACTCCAACAGATGTGTGTGCTAAAGAAAACCTGTAGTTGTTGTTGTGTTTGGGATTAGTCTCTCTAGCTTTCTCTCTGTATCTGTAGTTGCCTCCATAGAGCTTTTTCTTTTCCTGCCTGGTCTCCATTTCCGCCTGTCGCTCTTATTTCCCATGCCCAGCCTTGCCTCTCTGGGGATGGGTGGGCTTTGTAGGGGGAGGGTTGCAGATCTGAAGAAGATCATTTCAACTCCGCACCCTTGATCTGATGCCCCAATGCTTCCATGTTTCCAGGTGTCACATATGCTGCAAAGGGCTACTTCGACGCTCTGGTGCGGATGGGCGAGATGGCCAGCGAAAGTCAAGGCTCTAAGGATCTTGGTGAGTCCTCGTAGTGGCTGTAGCACCCCTGGTGGGGTGGAGGGGAGGGGGGGGTGGGGGTTGCACAAGCAGATTGTGAATGGGATGGCTCGTGCTGTTGAGCAGAAGCAGCTGATGACCAAATCTGAAACCGGACACACACACACACACACACACACACACACACACACACACACACAGTAACAGTAACTCACTGCTTAAATGCTCTGTTAAAACGTTAAAGCGTTTGTCTGCATTTGACTGCAATTTGGAGCTTATTTGATGCATTATTACCCGCAATTCATATAATCAGACCAGATAATTAATTCTGCATGTTTTTCACAGCATGCCCATTTGGATAATCTCTTGTTTCCCTCACATTCAGGAAAGATAAAGGCTCTCCAGTTGTTTTTACACGGCACCGCTGTGAGCAATTAATGAATTCACAAATTTGTCTGGCATTTCATATTCACGACAGCACATGTGGCGGGGTTGGTTGGCTCTCCTTTGATACACACGGTGCTGTTTGACTGACAGCATGTGAGGAACGATCCCCCCCCCCCACCCCCTCCCTGGTTCGCACAGCTTTCACGCAGTGGTCGTCTGGTTTCAGTTGGATCAGCCCTGGTTCTGCTCATTATGGACTTAACTATAGTGATCGTTTGCACTGGCGAGAATGAAACGCCCATTTCTAGCAAGATACACCGGTCGGAACGTCTGAATGAAGTAAGACAGGCCTGCGTATCACTGTCGCGCTCTGTGCTAAAGTTGTGTCACAGTTGTAGACCCAGTCACACGCCGGGGGAGTGTGACAAGTCTGCGTTAGCTCTGGACCAGCGCATCCTCTTTGGTTTTTTTCTCACCCTTAATGGGACTTAAGATACCAGGCGCAGACTGAAACAGCATGGGAGAGGAAGGAGGGAAGGAGGGAGGGAGGGAGGGATGGTGAGGGGATGGTTTAACACTGATATCCGAGGCCAGCGAGGAGGATATAAAAGCTGGATTCATTATTCATGAGGAGACTTTTTATTTATTTTTTTCGGGTGCTCCCTTGCGCTTCTTTCTCGAGCCTCATCACTTCCGTCTCCCTCCCTGCGTCTCTTTGAAATAAATACTCACCTGAGCTGGTGTGCACGCAATCATTTTGAGTAGTGAAAAAGCTCATGGCTACCCCTCCATTCAGCTTCAACTCCATAATTCATACAGCGATGCGGTCGCCACCACTTTAAGATCGCTGAAGTTTCATCGACTGGACTTCCTGCAGTAATCTTGCAGCTTTATTGTTCGTACAAGCCTATGACTCATCTAAATGTTCAATTATTAAAACCCACCTCAGAGTAGAAGTAAAGGCCTTGGCATAGCACGAGCTGTTATTTTCCTCTGTCAACCAAAATGGTAGAAAGTAAATACCACTTTGTGTTTTTTTTAAATAAAATCCACATGTAATTATATAAAAGCGTACAAGATTTTTTTTTGTTTTGGCGTCACAATGACTCCATTAAAAAAAAGAGTTTGACTTAGTGTGCAAACTTCTCAACAGGATATCCCATCATCCATCTGTACATCCCCATTTCCATCAGCTTGTTGTGCATTTCCTGCTTTGTGTCTTACACAGCTGTGCTTTTTGTAGTCTTTTGTCTGTGTGCTTGTTAGAGTTGCCTGTTTTGTGTTCCTTTTTGGATTTCTGTTTTGCTGGCAGCCTAACCATGACTCAGCAGCCCTTCTAACTCAGCAGAACCTCCCTCCGCCTCCAGCAAAATGACAGAGTAGGCTGAGCAGAATGGATTGATGCTGTCCCCACAAATCGGCTCAGGGCAGCTGTGGTCCGTGCAGACCGAAGTGGGATTGGCTCTGAAGACACTTATCACTCGGTGGATGCTCTAGCATGTTCCACGACTTGTGTCGAGCCTCACGGCTTCAGTAAATTAACTTCGGAAATGCTCAGTACCTGGCAACATGCAAAGAGTGAAAAGCTTAGTTTTAGGAGGATTCTTAAATTGTAACTTCAGTTTGGATATAATGTAAGTTAGGGCTGCAATATCAACTGGCGCAGTAAACGCATCGCGAAAGGCTGCGACATATCGCCAAACACACTGAGATTTTTTCTGTTAGCTGAAAGAAAATATCCTCAGAAAACTGCACATTTAATTTCCTCATTCGTTGGTCTGTTTTAATGATGGTGGCGGTTTGCTAAAAGTCTGGATTTCTCGGCCCTTTTTTTTTCTCTAAAAGAGGTCAGGGGAAACATTGAGCACCATTGTTGTTGCATACAGTACAGTGAAAGAAAATCATAAGCCTGCTAGCTTATTATTAGCAGATAACAAGGATTGTGCATTTGGTTGGGGGAGTGTACACAAATATATATATATGTGTGTGTGTGTGTGTGTGTGTGTGTGTGTGTGTGTGTGTGTGTGTGTGTGTGTGTGTGTGTGTGTGTGTGTGTGTGTGTGTGTGTGTGTGTGTGTGTGTGTGTGTGTGTGTGTGTGTGTGTGTGTGTGTGTGTGTGTGTGTGTGTGTGTGTGTGTGTGTGTGTGTGTGTGTGTGTGTGTGTGGCTGTTCATTTCCTCAGCCGGCACAGTCTCTTAACTGTGACCAGAGCTAAGACCACAGAGCCACAGATGGGTGTGGGGGTGGGTGGGTGTTAGTCCAGGATAATCACTCACCCAGGGCTTTTACCTCGCACTTAATAATTGATGAGGACTGAAGGCAGATTTGTAAAATCGGCCATCTTGTGCATTTAATTGGGTTTTGTTGAGGGGGAAATGTCCGGGCGCATCGGTGGCGAATTAACGGGGCCGGGCTGCTTGATCTATCTGAGGCGGCAGAGCCTTGCTGCCCAAATTCACTCTGACTGTACTCGCTGAAACAATGTCATTAATCAGAGCGTTAAGAGAAACAGCAGCTAATGGCGTTAGCACATGAACAGGGGATGTGGAACCGCGTGTGACGGGGCGAAATAAGGAGATGACGGAGAGTTGGGTTTGAGAAATTGAGCTTGATGGAGAAAGTGACCAACATCATGCACTTTAGGGCGGAGAAATCACTGGACTGTTTGATTAATGAACTTTGTTGGCATCACTGATAATATCCAGACTTAATCAATATTGTAGGGTTGGCTATTGGTGAGATATATATATATATATATATATATATATATATATATATATATATATATATATATATATATATATATATATATATATATATATATATATATATATATATATATATATATATATATATATATATATATATACAGTACAGGCCAAAAGTTTGGACAAACCTTCTCATTCAATGCGTTTCCTTTTTATTTTCATGACTATTTACATTGTAGATTCTCACTGAAGGCATCAAAACTATGAATGAACACATATGGAATTATGTACTTAACAAAAAAAGTGTGAAATAACTGAAAACATGTCTTATATTTTAGATTCTTCAAAGTAGCCACCCTTTGCTTTTTTTTGATAACTCTGCAAACCCTTGGTGTTGTCTCAATGAGCTTCATGAGGTAGTCACCTGAAATGGTTTTACCTTCACAGGTGTGCTTTGTCAGGGTTCATTAGTGGAATTATTTCCCTTATTAATAAAAAAGCAAAGGGTGGCTACTTTGAAGAATCTAAAATATAAGACATGTTTTCAGTTATTTCACACTTTTTTGTTAAGTACATAATTCCATATGTGTTCATTCATAGTTTTGATGCCTTCAGTGAGAATCTACAATGTAAATAGTCATGAAAATAAAAAGGAAACTCATTGAATGAGAAGGTGTGTCCAAACTTTTGGCCTGTACTGTATTATGAATACATGTAATAGGGGGTCCCTGATCGGTCTCTCTTTCAGTTAAGGGGATCCTTGGCTTAAAAACGTTGAAGACCCCTGCTCTAAATGCATTTTTCACAACAAAGTCACAGTTCAGTTCTGTTTACGCTAAGTTTCTCGAAACTCCTGTTCACAGTAACGCAGTTGTCTGAATGAGTCAAACCGCAAGTAAGGTTATTACACTCAGATGTTCATCGCTGCACTCTGGAAAATCTTCCAGCGTGTGTGAACGTAGCGTGTAATTTTCCACTGGAACACTCTGCTGTTCCAGGGAGTCACTTTAGAGACAGCAGCAGAGGCAGAGGAGCAGTTTAATGGTAGACTTCAGCTGCACACACACACACACACACACACAATGTATACTGTACACCCTCACATGCCAGAGCAGGCGGTGCTCAAACTGAGTTATTAGGACATAAATGAACATTACATGATTATTATCCACTTGTGTAGCCTAAAATAAACTGACTGCCATCTCGTCGTGGGTGACACTTGTTCATGGAGAGCACAGCCCTGACAGCTCGGCACAGGAAGGGGAAATGATGCCTCGCCGCGTTTCATTCAGTCGTTCTTAATTTACACGATGCTGTCAGAGTTTTGACCAACTGCTCTGCTGCATGACTCGGTGCGTGGATGAGAGACGAGATCCTCTGCAGTGTGTGTGTGTGTGTGTGTGTGTATGTGTGTGTGTGTGTGGAGTGTCATCCCACTCATCCTCTCCTCTTTCACTACTGCGTTCTCCCGTGTCTGCAAACGCCCCCGCATTGATGTGGGAGCTCAGGCAGCCCGGGGAGAACACGCCGACTCTTGCACACGTTTCTAAAAATAGAAGAAGCAAAACGCCTCGACTGGAGTGCCTTCGAAGGAGGAGGAGGAGGAGGAGGAGGAGGAGAGACATGGAGTACAATGCTTTATCCGCAGCCCAAAAATGTCTCGTCGGTGATGTCAGTACGGCTGAAAACACCGTCGTATTTCTTCCGTATACTAAATATGGACATGGTTGTGAGGGGTAAAAAAAAAAAAGGAAGCTCCTGCAGTTCCGGTTCCCCTCTCTGACCATATAAGGTCTCCGCTATTCAGATGCAAATTTGAGCAGAGGAATTTGCTCAGGTCTGCGCTCTGGCAAACATTGATTTTGGCTTTGCTTTATAAAATCCTGTCAGTGTAACTGATTTCATATCAGTAGATTCTAGATGTTAACCTGCGTGTTGTACAGTTTATACACCGTCATGTAGCTCCACCTGTCACATGCTCAGGTCTACCTCCTTAGAGCAGGGGTCTTCAACATTTTTTTAAGCCAAGGACCCCTTAACTGAAAGAGAGACGGAGCAGGGACCCCCTACTACATATATTGTATAAAATTAAATTGTGTGTTGAAGTGCGGCTTAAAGCCTTTATACATACATCTTTTGCATAGAACCATAAGCTGTTAAAATAGCCTAATAATTGTTGGCATGATTTAATAAACCATGTTTTAAAGGTCCCATGACATGGTGCTCTATGGATGCTTTTATATAGACCTTAGTGGTCCCCTAATACTGTATCTGAAGTCTCTTTTATATAGACCTTAGTGGTCCCCTAATACTGTATCTGAAGTCTCTTTTATATAGACCTTAGTGGTCCCCCTAATACTGTATCTGAAGTCTCTTTTATATAGACCTTAGTGGTCCCCCTAATACTGTATCTGAAGTCTCTTTTATATAGACCTTAGTGGTCTCCCTAATACTGTATCTGAAGTCTCTTTTATATAGACCTTAGTGGTCCCATAATACTGTATCTGAAGTCTCTTTTATATAGACCTTAGTGGTCCTCCTAATACTGTATCTGAAGTCTCTTTTATATAGGCCTTAGTGGTCCCCTAATACTGTATCTGAAGTCTCTTTTATATAGACCTTAGTGGTCCCCTAATACTGTATCTGAAGTCTCTTTTACATAGACCTTAGTGGTCCCCTAATACTGTATCTGAAGTCTCTTTTATATAGACCTTAGTGGTCCCCTAATACTGTATCTGAAGTCTCTTTTACATAGACCTTAGTGGTCCCCTAATACTGTATCAGAAGTCTCTTTTATATAGACCTTAGTGGTCCCCTAATACTGTATCTGAAGTGGGAGAGTGGGGGTGTGGCCTTGACCAACTGCCACTTTGCTGGTTTGAAAGCCATGATGTCTCTCTCTCTCATGGGTGGACCAAATTCTCTGGGTGGGCAAATCAGAGAAAGGGGAGGTAACCTTGTTCCTTATGACCTCATAAGGAGAAGATTCCTGATCGGTCCATCTGAGCTTTCATTTTCTCAAAGGCAGAGCAGGATACCCAGGGCTCGGTTTACACCTGTCACCATTTCTAGCCACTGGGGGACCAGAGGCAGGCTGTTTGTGCTACGCTCAAAGTTCAAATTATTTGGGGCCACCTCTAGCCGACTCTGCAAGTTTTACTTACAAATCGGCTTTTAACCCATATTTGTGGTACTGACCTGATCTTCACCGCTTTCTTTTTTTAATACATAATCAAAATAAATACAAAAAAAAAGTACGAGACTTAAATATTCCTGACCAACTTTCACCAACTTCAGCTGCTACACTGCTAGATATTTCCTCGCGAATTAACATGGTGCAGCCACATATTTTCATACTCTATTTTTGGCTCTCATTAAATTTCCCTTCCATCCCTCCTCATCATTGTCTCTCATGTTCCCATCGCCGAGGGCTGAACACGCTTCGGCTTAACATCCATCTCATTAAAACAATTTAAGGTGAAATCACATGGCCAAATTTGAGGTCCGGGAAACAATTACCCTTTGGTTAATTAATTCATAGGAACACGGTTTAGAGGAGTGTGTCGGCCTTCGAGGCATGTTCCTCCACTTCGTCAGACGTGCTGTTAAAGGACGGAGAGGCTTTCACGAACGGGAACAAGACTCTGATGCAAGCGGCAATATCACAGACTCAATTAGGCAAACGCGGGGGAGAATTTAATTCTGGTGGGTCAAAAAAATAAAAGAAAATCCTTCCTGCTGTTCAATAGTCATCAGTGGATTTTACTGTATCATTTTCTCCTCATTTGTCTCTGAAATAATTACGCTGGAAGTGAATCACCGCTCATTCTGCCCAGCTGGATGGCGGCAGCAGAAGTATGAGCCCGTGGATCCTCGGACGCAGAGGGGAAGAGGAAAGCAATAATAAATACTCATAAACAAGGACGGGGAAGCAACATCCTCTGCGACAGATCTGAGATGATGGACTGTTATTATTGCCTAGCATCTCTTAGGGAAAATCGTCCTCGATATTGAATTTTTTTCTTTTCTCCCTCCAATTGTGTCTCGTTTGAAATATCACCATTGCTCCGGTTTTGAAGAAAAAACAACTGGTGACCTCGCCGTGACCCTGTTTTTTTTTTTCTGAGCCAGCACACGGGCTGGATTTCCCACGGGCTTCAGCCCCAATCTGAATTCAGCCAGCGTTCACTCTGCGGAGAGGGAAACTGCAGCTAGAGCACTCTTTCAAAGTGTTTTCTTTTTGCCCCCACCTTGTCATCTCACAATGTAATAGTTCACCCACTCCCACTTATCCTGCGGGGGACAGTTTCTGCTCGTGTCCAACCCTAAAAAGATTGATTGTGGCATTTTGAATCATCGGTTTTAGTGGAGAGTTTCTTCTTCTTCTTCTTCTTCTCCTCCATCTGCATGTCTGTGTCTCATCTCAAGACAAGAAATATGGAAAACCTTAAATAGTATGTGAGTGTTTCTGTGCAGAAGTGTGCAAAAACTATTGGGCAGAGGCAAATATGAGAAAGAGGCAGCTTTTGCCTGTTCACGCTTTGGATACTTAGGGTACTTGGGTCAGCCAGAGGGGCTATTGGGCTAATCATAAGGACACTGGAGTGAGCTACAAAGGCCCTTGGGCCAAGCAAGGGGATTGCTAGAGCCACGTAGAGGGGCAGTTGGGCCACACATTGGGGCTGTTTGGCCAGTCATGGGGGCTCTTGATTAAACTGTTGGGCCAACAGTAGGGGCTTGGTGGCTAGTGAGGCACTTGGACTGATGAGAGGGGCATTGGATTTCACCAGTGGGGCATTTGTCTAATCATATGGACATTTGGGCAAACAGAGGCGCACTTAAGGATAGTGGGCATTTAAAAAAAAAGATTTATTTTTTATTTATTTTTTTAATCACCAGGCGAGCATGAAAAGGGGAAGAGAGGGGAAAGGCATGCAGGAAACCTGCCGCAGGTTGGATTCGAACCAGAGACCTCTGCGTTGAGTAATAAATCTCTTTGTAATAGTGGGCATTTTTGACCACTCTATGCTTAACCCTCCTGTTGTCCTTGGATTTGACCCATTTTCCAAAAGTTTCTATATCAGACATATACAATTTCTTAAAAGAAAGTTGAAAAAAGTGTCAAACATTTCATAAAAAGCTTCAAAAACGTCAAAAGGTGCAGAAAAAAATCGACAAAATCATCGGGGGAAAAAAAAAACGAACAAAATGTTTCAATTTAATAATTTTGACCCAGAAAAACAAAAAAGTTGTACGGTCGACGAGAAGACAACACAAGGGTTAAATAACTTTCAGGAATTTGGCGCCCACTTGCTGTGGACATCAGTTCTTTTTTTTTGTTTTTTTTTACCCAACCTGTCTTTTATTTTAATTTCCAACCGGGGTCAAGTTCCAATCTAATTACCAAAACCCAAGTGACCGATCTCAGATGGGAGATGTAGCTATATCTTCGCCTGTTGGCGCGTCATCAGAACAGCGCCACTGTACCAATTTAGCGTTCCCTTACTATCTCTGCCCTTTAGAAAGTCCTTGTCCTATAGAGTCAGCTCAGGAAGGGAGGGAGGAGAGAGAGAGAGAAAGAGAGAGAGAGAGACGATGGGGAAAAATAACAAGAGTCGCAGAAGAAAGAGCAAGGCGAGACAGAGTGATGTGTCCCCGGCTCATTAGCAGCTAGTCTCTGGTCGAATCAAACACTCGCTGCCAACGGAGCGCACGGGCCCGGGTACCACCCGCCATTCATTACAACCCGCACCACCTGTCTTCTGCCTCCATTTCATGTTTCGGTCTTGAGAGTCCCATTTATCCACTCTTTCAAACGCGCTGTTTTGTCAACAGTACGCTGCATGTGTCTTCTTGAGTGCCATTTGACTTTCAAAAAAGAGATCCGGGAGGGATTGTGTAGCGCTTGATTGAGCAAATGAATGTAATAGGGTAGTTGATGTGGCTTTAATAACTTCAGACTATTAAAATGTCCTTGAGGTGTCGCATTGTCCTTGATGTTGGGATTCAGCCAAATGGTGACTTAATGATTCTGATAATAATGAAGTGAAGTACAGGCTCTGATCTGAGGCACTGCAGGGAATCAGCTGGCTGCCAGATCACACACACACACACACTCTCTGTTCTAGCCATTTTCGTAGTACAAAATCAAGAGACTACAGAGAGGAAAAGACGGATTGTGAAACTGTGTTTTTTAGGTTTTTAAATGCCTGTTTTCTAAAGTTTATAAAAACTGAACATAGTCAAACTTTTCAGCTACACAGGGTTTGAAGATGACATAGCATTAAGAGAGACTACGGTAGAGAGTAGTATGAGAGTCCGAAAATCTGCATAGGGAGGTTGGTTGGGGGGGGTGGATGGGAATCTTGATCGCTAGATGTCTGAGTACTGTCGATAGGAAAAAGAAACGACCAAAATCGGTCTTAGCAAACTGGAGTTGCTGCAGCTAATGGCCAGAAGTCCCAGTTAGCTAAAATGCCAGTTGTGGGGGCATATTTTAGAGTGCCTTTGTGCCTCTTAACAGACAAAAAATACAATTAAAATATCTGTGCAACATGAACAGGGCCCTTACGTGACAACAAGATGCGTTTTCAACTCAGACATTGTGAAGAAACCATTTCAATTCAAAGTTTGTACTGTCCCCTACCTCTAGCGATCAACATTCAGGTAAAAATCTGCCGCATTTCTCCTTTTAAGTTACATTTTCAATGCAGGACTTTGACTTTTAACTAAGTATTTTTACAATGTGGTATTAATACTTCTACTTAAGTGAAGGATCTGAATACTTCTTCCTCCGCTGCCTTTGACCTTCTGGCGAAAGTGACGTTGGCAGTAACGCAATCTGAACACAAGTGGTCAGCTGGAGACGCATGATGGACCCAGATGTGAATGCCGATGTGTCTCGGCTGTCCATTTGTGTTCACGTCACAGAAACCCATTTTAAAAACCAGGTGTATACAGGTCGGATGTGCTAACTCCGTAGAGACAAACAATGACAGGGATGGACCAGGTGATGGATTACTTGAAGAAAACCATTTAAAAAAAGAAAATCTTTCCTTGTCCTTTTTCCACTGCGGTACACAATTAGAAGCCAGAAATGTTGAGTTAGATGCCAGGGGTCATATTGACCAGCTGAGGTCCATTTGTGTTTGTCAAAACCGAAAAAGCTATCAGATTGGATCTCTCTTTTCAGCTTGTGTTCTCTTTTCCTCCGTCCCTCCGTCCCTTTCATCCCTCGCTCCCAGCTTGTGTCTGCTGTCTCAGATAATCAGTCTCCATTTTGCACCCCATCAGCCGGCCTGTAATGATTATGTATAGCTAGTCATTACGATCAATCTTCTGTGGCCTGATTCCTTTTTTTTAAAAGGACTTTTTTCTTTTCTTTTCAACGTGCTGTAGAAGTAAAGCTATCAAACAGAGCCCAGTTATGACATGATGGCATGCTTCCACTTCAGATTGCCAGGATTTGTTATTGTATTTCATAACTAGGAACATGGTTACCGTGTGGTTAGCTTAAACATTTGAGCCTGTGTATTTCTTCCTGAACAGTGCGAGATTTTATTCTGCAGATGTACAAAATTTTGATAAATTGGTTTTGCAACAAAACGTGTTGTTGTCGAGTCACTCTGTAGTCAACTGGGTGCTTCAAATGTAAATACTAATGAGGAATTATACAGTCTGCAGTGGAAATGTGTGTGTCCTCGAGTGTGTTTGAGTGCACACAGATGCAGCTGGTGTTTAGAGAAGTTAAGGACCCAGAAGAGCGCGACAATAACGGTGTCAGTCGTGTGGCTTTCCAACCCGTTCTCACTCCGATCTGGTAAAATACGTTTGGACAGTGGCTGCCAGCGTCTGATGTGACGAAAAAAGCGCCCTTCGGCATGTTTGTAGAACGTACCGGGAGAGTAGCAGCTACACGGGGTTTGAAGGTGACGTAGCATTAAGACGGACTATAGCAGCGAGTTGTATGAAAGCCCGAAAATCTGCATAGGGAGGTTGGTTGGGGGGGTGGATGGGTCAAACAACACAGGAGACCGGGGATTGTGTCACGTGTGTCATGTTTCCTAAACCCAACTGTCCTGTTCTTCTTTACCTAAACTCAACTGTCCCGTTCTTCTTTACCTAAACCCAACTGTCCCGTTCTTCTTTACCTAAACCCAACTGTCCCGTTCTTCTTTACCTAAACCCAACTGTCCCGTTCTTCTTTACCGAAACCCAACTGTCCCGTTCCTCTTTACCTAAACCCAACTGTCCCGTTCTTCTTTTCCTAAACCCAACTGTCCCTTTCTTCTTTATATAAACCCAACTGTCCCGTTCTTCTTTTCCTAATCCCAACTGTCCCATTCTTCTTTTCCTAAACCCAACTGTCCCGTTCTTCTTTATCTAAACCCAACTGTCCCTTTCTTCTTTTACTAAACCCAACTGTCCCGTTCTTCTTTAACTAAACCCAACTGTCCAATTCTTCTTTACCTAAACCCAACTGTCCCGTTCTTCTTTACCTAAACCCAACTGTCCCGTTCTTTTTTACCTAAACCCAACCGTCCCATTCTTCTTTTACTAAACCCAACCGTCCCGTTGTTGTCCCGCGTGTCATGGAAACGTAAGCCCACCCACGACCTTTTCCTTAACCTAACTGCGTCAAAAGTGACGCCAAAAGTCCCGAACAAGTGCGTTTAGATAAAGCGCGTTTAGATCTGACGTTAAAGGAGACTTTTAGCGTCAATAACAATGCCAAAGGCACCTGGCCAGAGGCCTGGACTACGAAGCAAGATTTGGTGTTACCAAGGTAACTTCAGGTTCAACCCAGGGCTTTGTGTATCACGACGGTGGATCACTTGTTAGCGGGTTCAATTGCCGTGGTAACTTATGCTGGTCAGGAGCAGGTTATGTTGGAGATTAGAGATCAACCGGTGTAAAAGCCCCACCTACTGACCAATCAATACTCGGTTGATAACGGCGACACCGTTCTTTAGAAGATCAGGTAGAGCTCGGTGGGCAGAGAGAGAGAGAGATGCGCTCATAAAAGTTAAAACATTTAGAGATCGACAACCCCGTTAACATTCCCTGATGGGTATTTTTATGAAAGATATAGATTTTCAGCAGAGGGAATTACGTATAGTCTATTTGTTGGCTTCCTGAGCTCTGCATTGCCGAGTTTGAATTATGTTTTTATATTTTTTATTTGTTCTCACAACGGCTTCCCACTGCCAGGGTTGCAACTGAAACAATGGGCTAAAGCAACGACAGTTTATGGAGAGCACCAGTGTAATTATGATCAGATCTTGGTCCTGACTAACGAGGAAGTGATATTGATAAGAGTTGTAATTTACACATCTACAGCATCGGCTATTTTTTTTGCCAGCTTTCCTTCCTGCGTTTTGCCTGTAAAACCGTGTCTGTGTTCTTCATATTTATGTAGAATTACAGTTGCCTCTTCTTATATAAAATATGCGGCTCTGGTAGATGTTTGTGATTGGTCGTGCTGTGCAAACCCCGCCTCTTTTATGTGAACGCACGTCTCCGGATTGGGAAACCCTGATGGTTGACTGAACTAGTTGTTAACCACTGTTGTGACACAGCTTATGGGGGACCGCGGTTGTTAGGTTAGGTGAAGCCGGGTAACTGAAATCAATCCCGGGCATGTTGATCTGGATTCGTAGTACAGGCCTCAAGCATCCGTATTTTACGAGATGGGAGTGAGAATGTGTTGGGCTTTCAGTTAGGACAAATCTCCCTGCAGCACCTTGTACTCCCTCCACTGTAGCTTTCTGGGGGATTAGAGCTGCTTGTGTTAATGTGTTTGCTTTCAGGCTCCTATAACGTGGTCCCTGCAGAGATGCATAAAACACCTTTGTCCATATAGCCATTAACTCTCTCTCTCTCTCTCTCTCTCTCTCTCTCTCTCTCTCTCTCTCTCTCTCTGGCTCTGCCTGCCTCTGTTGAGCCCAGAGTTGTATGGAAGGTAGCCAAGGTAATAAACCCAGATGTGAGCACTGCCCTTGTGTTAGCCACACTGAGTGATGGGCCTATTCTCCACACACACACACACACACACACACACACACACACACACACACACACACACACACACACACACACACACACACACACACACACACACATACTCTGTACATATATAAACCTACTCGCCCACTCGTTTGATAGCTGAGTAGTTTGAGACCACATGGGGTGTTTTAAGATCCAGGGTTTTTTTTTCATAATGAACTTTACCCCACCTTGGTTTGCCCAGGGTTCATACACAAGCCGTAATTCTCAAATGTATTTGTGTGAGCCGTGTTATGGAGGCTTGTTTTAGGCGCTTACCTAATTTCTCCCCACGTGTGCCGTAAACCTCTGAATCTGAGACTTAACGATGGATCTTGTGAGTATTAGACAACAATGCCGTGCCTGTTTTTCTTTGCTTAATTGGGTTGAGAATTTAGTTTGCCAGATGAAATGGTCATGCACTCCATTCAAATCCTGCATTTGGTTTCCATTTGTAGGCACTGGCATGACGAATCCCAAGACTAAGAGGACAGACAATATTTGTGTCCAGCTTGCGGTTGTAGGGGTGCATCACTATCTATTTCGGGAGTCTGTCGTTGGCAGAAGAAACATTTTTTGTAGCCTTTAATTGATCCGGACCCATGCAAGCTGAGTGCAGACAACAGTGTGCTTTACTCCCCTCTGAGCCTCAGATGTTGTGATCAGCTCTGATTATCCGTAAGCAGCTTAGCTCTAGCGGGTAGAAGTCCAGTATTTCACAATGGAAGTTGAAGAGGTTTTTCGGATTAGATGGGTGCAATGAAACAAGAACATCCAGGAATTTGGGGATCTTCCAGATGATGACAAAGTCATTTGCTCAGGACGCACTGATGCAGACCTGCACCCTGAGGGCCCTATTTTAACCATCTAAGTGCACGGCGTGAAGCGCAGCTGCGTTTAGGGCGTGTCCAAATCTACTTTTGCTAGTTTAACGGCAGAAAAGAGGGTCCGTTCACCAGGCGCATGGTTCTAAAGGGTTGTCCTTAGTGTCTTCATTAATTCATATGTGTGTTTTGGGCATAACATGCAATAAACCAATCAGAGATCATCTCCCATTCCCTTTAAAAGCCAGGCACGTTTGGACCTTGGCGCATTGCTATTATGATGGCGGATTTGCACCGTAATATTTTTTGCATGTGTGTGTGCTGCTGTGCGTCCCTGTGTGTGTGTAACAAGCTTAGTGTGTGTGCGCTGTGCACGAGCCTAGGAGCATTTTACTAATGCTAAGTTAAAATAACAATGATATGCTGCGTTATTGAGTTTAGACCAGGTTTTTGTTGGTCAATGGCGCGATCACTTCCCGCTGCCTCAAGATAGCAATACGCCCAGAATGCACCTGAACACACCTCCCTGTAAGACCAGCACGCCCATGGGTGCACTTGCTATTTATACGACACAACAGAACCTACTAACCGTTTACAGAGATTTTATGAACAAATCAAAAAAGTTAAGTTGGGGGCAAAAATAGGATTTTGAAAAGTAAAAATCCCTTAATCCACAATGGGAAGTGTTTCCCTTGCTTTAAATGTTTGAATTTTGTCAAACACGTGAATATTTGTTGTACAGCGTACAACATTTAAGAAATACAAAATCAGATTTTATTTGGATATAGTATGCTAATATTTAGTGAGAAATGAGAAAATACTCAAATGAAATCAAATGAAAATAACATTAACAAAAACCCTATGACTACTCCATGCCTAAGCACCCTGATAATCTGTTATTTTCTGTAAACTAATATCCTATGGATTCACCCTCTCTTTAATGTGTTTTTGTAAAGTTCAGTTATCTGATTCCCTCTGGCTGAGATCAAGTTGCCGTAGCGGTAGCTGTTTATTAATGGATTGGATGGAGTGTCTGTTCCAAGAATCAAAGGACACTTTGGAAAGTATACGCTGGTGCATTTATCTGCCTCGCTGCTCCTAATTCCCTGTACTGCAGCAGTCAAACACTTCGACAGTGTTATAGCTGCCGCTGCATTTTCATAAGCAGATGGGTGGAGGACGGGGGGGGCGCGGCTGTAAAGTGGGATGGTGTTGTGTTAAAGTGCTCATAGTATCCTCATTTTCAGGTTCATAATTGTATTTAGAGGTTGTACCAGAATAGGTTTACATGGTTTAATTTTCAAAAAACACCATATTTTTGTTGTACTGCACATTGCTGCAGCTCCTCTTTTCACCCTGTGTGTTGAGCTCTCTGTTTTAGCTACAGAGTGAGACATCTCACTTCTGTTCCATCTTTGTTGGGAGTTGCACATGCGCAGTACCTAGGTAAGGACTACTAGCCAGTCAGAAGCAGAGTATGAGGGCGTGCCCTGACAGTACCTAGGTAAGGACTACTAGCCAGTCAGAAGCAGAGTATGAGGGCGTGCCCTGACAGTACCTAGGTAAGGACTACTAGCCAATCAGAAGCAGAGTATGAGGGCGTGCCATGCTAGCAGCTAGGCGAGCATTATAACGTGTGTTACAAAGTGAAGTAAAGGCTGAACTACAATAGAGCTGTTTGGAGCAGTTGGTGAACAGTGTTTTCTGTTGGAGATGGTAAGTCTCTTTGGGGTGGACTTTGGGCTTTTTCACTTTGTCAAACAATTACATGCATAAAAAAAGATATATAACACAATAAAGGAAAGGGAAAAAGCAAAAAAGCATAATATGAGCACTTTAAACTTGAAAAGAACTTGTTTCTTTGTTGTGCGTGCACGGTCAAAAAACGTTTCCTACCTAGTTTACCTACACCTGCAGGGCATAGTGAGGCGTAGCAGGGCGACTAGCAGGACCACGGCAGCAGCTAAAAACATGATTTAGGTGCCACTCCAATCCAAGGAAAACTGCGAGAGAAAACACAAGGACTCCGGGGAATAAGGAGGCTTCCATGTCGCTCCGCCATTTTGAAAAACTATAATGGCTGAAAGGGACATAAAGCACTAGCCTAGCTGTCTAGTTAATCCACAACGCATTTTCGTTCAGAACCAGCGTCAGGTGACTGAAACCAGCTGAAACAGAGAAGGAGATCAGTGAGAGCCGCTTGTCACTGCCATGGCAAATGTAAAGCCTGTACTGCACTTTAGTTCAAAACGGAGGATCAGACTTATGCCGAGCCACAGGAGAAGGAATCCTCGTCGCCAACAAAGCAAAATTGGAAGACATGTTGTCATAGCTTCTTGGTACATAACGGCTACCGTAGTTGCAACACGCATTTGAAAAAGCGAGGCGCTAGAGAGCACTATTCGTTAGAAAGCGAAATCCAATTCCACCGCTAGATGGGAGAAGTTCCTACACAGTGTACCTTTAAGTTAATATACACCTATTTCCATCCCACATCCTATTCCAACTTTTCCTAAATCCATTTTACTTCAACCGAGTCTCGTCTGTATGACCGCAGCACTTCCGTTAAGCCCGTTAATCCTGTTGAGACAGCCCGCTCTCGCCGTGTGTCCCCTCGGACTGTCCACTGTCCACAGGTCGGCCAGCACCCGCACGCCTCGCGCTCGGAGTTCCTCGGCATCAGCGCTGCTTCTAACGTACATTATCTGATGTCAGCACACATTATGCAGGCGGCAGATGAGTGTCGTTAATGCATATTAGTGGGCTCATTTAGGAGAAATTGGCTCTCAGCGCTCCGTGCAGCTGTATAATCTTTTACTGTGGGCATTTTCACAACTGCACCGAGGCCCTGTTTGCTAATTACTATATTTATTCTGGATGTAGTGGTTGAAATATACATCAATATGACGTCCTGATGTTGGTAAATATGCAATATTTAACTGCAGAAGATGTTTTATAAGATGTCTTTATGTATAATTAACCTGTATTCTCTTGAATCAAGTGTTGTGTTTTATGTTATTAATACAATTATCAGTTATGACGATAGTTTTAGATTACTTTTATTTACTATTGCTGTCATCTTTGATGGTAAAGTTGCTTGTTCAAATATGAAATATCTTACCTCAGTACTAGAGCTTGGATTTTTAAGGGAGATACCAATATTTGAGAATTTATGATAATGACTTGATCAGTATTTAAGGGACATAAACGTGTAAAGTCAACAAACAATGAAATTAATGAAAGTAGAGATTTTTACTTTAGCTAATGTTCAATCATAGAAATGGATAGATATAGGAAGGCCAACTGGACTGTTTGCCATGGTCATTTGATTGGTACACAACAAAATGGTGATTTGTTGTTAGTTGTCACAGTGACAATACCAAGGGGGTAAGTGAGCATCCGGAAAGCGTACCTCCTATGGGGAGATTCTGAGGCTAACAAGCCATCACCTTCCGCTAGCATCCCATTGACTCCCATTCATTTTGGCATCACTTTGACAGCGAATAACTTTACATCTGAAGCATTTAAACCATTGTTTATTACTAAAGAAACACGACAATGTATAAAAGGCTCCATTACCTTGTATCTCACGTTATGGTTTTTATAAAAATAGGCTAACGATTGTGTCAAAACCACGAGACTTACTGTCACACAGTAGAGGAATTACCGTATAGTACAGGAGAAGCTCACAGGAAATCGGGGGGACGTGGAGGCATACAGTCAAGGAAGAAACCCGTAGAGAGTCCATGAAAGCATCGGAACAAAATATTTCAGCAACGTTTTGCTCCTGCCCCTACGCTCATGGACAGCTCCTACTAACGCTCTCCGTCTCTGTAAGATTGGGAATGATTGAGATTTCTCTTGGCACAGCTACCAGAAGACTTCACACTTTCAGACAGGTTGCTCACGTCACATCTCATTCGTCAAGCTCAGTTTGAGGCTGCGCGGTACGCTCAGCCATCACCGGAAAAGTTGCTTCTAATTGACTTAACTGATCTCCGTCTAAGTCAATGGCGTCGCTGTGTCCATTTCATTTACTGTCTATGGACAATAGGCGTCAATGGGGCCGTAAACTGTGTATACAGACTGCAAACAAGCGCAGGGTCTGACTAACTGCCTGTCTGTGTGTTGTTCTGTGTGAAAACCTGTCCTGTGTCTCATTTTTCTTGGGGTAGTTTGATCTGTCTCTGTCTCTCCAGGTCTCTATCCCTCTGTTCTTTGCTCAAACTAGATCTTTTTGTTCCTTTTTTTTTTTACAATGCATTGCATATTCAGAGGAGGCAGCATGTAGGTATCTTAAAACGACACGCACCTCCCTGGCTGCATGAATCATCCTTAACTTTCTTATCTTTTTTGTTTCATCTTTTTTTTTTTTTTTAGCTTTAAACTTTTTTTTTGGGTTCTGGCTTTTTGGTGTTTTGTCCCCTGTTATGCTTTAGTACAACACATACAGTATGTCTTGATGTAAATATATACTTGATTCATAAAGATGTTATGCTGTTCCTGTGTGTTTATTAGCAGCAGGGTTGGGCATCGTTTTGATTTCTGATTCCGATTCTTCCCTTAGATTCCAGTTCTTATCGATTCTTTGAGGGTCAAACGGGTCACATGCCTGTTTCACAGATGAGTGGAAGATTTTATTTTGATTAACTGGTGATTTACAGTTCATACCGGGTTTTTCAACGTAAAATAAAGCCACACTTCACGACAAACGCCTGGAAGAACTATGGCCGCCCTGGAAACCAAAAGTTGTGTGTGTTAAATTTGGGGCCGCTGACAAGATTCGAAACGATTCCAATAAAGAAACGATTCCAATGGACATCCTAATTTTTGAAACAATTCTAAGTAGGGATACATCGAATCCAGATTTTTGGGGTTCGGCCTAATACCGAATCTACTGGTTAAGATTCTGCTGAATCCAAAACCGAATCCAGAATCCTACTCCCATCCTCAGTCCATTAACACAGTAAACACATTAATGAAGTAAACAACGTTGCACAACTCGTATTCTTTTGGATGTTTCGTACCAAATGTTGTAACAGCGGCCATGTTGTGTATAGTTTAGGGTCCTCGCCACCACCAGACAAATCAAAAACATGGAGCTGGACTTGAATGGCCTTCTTTTGACTGAAAGTTCTGCCAAACAACAACTTTTTCTGCTCGCCAGTTCCATTTTCACTTTCTCACAGCCTACTGCATTGAACGCTCCACCTATGTAAACACCTTCCCGTAATCAACGTTGACCAGTGCAAGCGTAGGGTTCGTCAGAAACCGAACCCCGTCAAAATGCCCAATATTCAGCCAAATCCCGGATACTAAATTGGAACCAGTTTTCGATGCCCAATCCTAATTAGCAGTGGTGTTGTAAGCATTTGGTAACATGGACAACCCTCGGGTTCACTATTTAAAATATTGATTAGCTCTTGTGATTTTTCATTTTTCTGTCTGTGCTGCATTTTTCTTTTTTAATCCTGTCACCTTTTTAATGAGTTTGGTCCGCTTCGTCAGTATCATGACAGATGTTTCATCTTGTCCATTGCCTTGCCCCCCCCCCTTGACACTCTACCCCTGTCTCTCATCTGTTCTGTGTGGCTGCATGGTCTTTTGTTGCACGATGTATGTAGCTCTCACGGACATTGGAAAGATTTGATATCACTCTCTGTCTTTTCTCTCTCTCCCCCCTCCCTTTTTGTTGTTCATCGTCTTTCTTTCTTTTCTTTGTCTTCTCTCTGCAGGGGAGGTGCTCTTTCAGATGGCTGAAGTGCACAGACAGATCCAGATCCAGCTTGAAGAGATGGTGAGCATGTGGTGATGGCAGTGGTGTTGCTAAAATCAGCACTTCTTAAGCCGCCAGTTGGAAGTCAAACAGACTGTGTGCTTTTCGCTTTGAGAGTCTCCACATTACAACATATCTTTTAATATTTAATACTCGGCAAGACACACTCTTACATTCACACATAGACGCATGCTCTCACTAGGGATCGACCGATACTGAAAAACATTAAGATTTTGGAATGTTATAAACTCCAACACAAGTGTTTAAATGTTTTAAGCGATTATTTAATAAATGATAAACATTCAACATAATAGCCAGTAACAGAGAGTCAGATAGTGTTGTGGGCGGGACATTAAAGGGGAAATCCGGCGCAAAATTAACCTAGGGGTTAATAACACGTGTGTACCGAGTCGACCGTTCTCTGGGATCTGTTTTCATGCTAATCGAATGTGACCAGTTTTAGCGCAAACTGCTAATTAGCTTATAGCGCTAGTTAGCAGAGGGTAAAGTAAAAAGAAATCTCTATTTCTACACCACTAACAAGGCTCAAAATAGCACCACACTTCCACAGTAGCATAATGAGGGTCCCTACATGTAAACCGAAGCACTGAGAACTTTGTAAGTGAACAGACAGTTTATTAAAAAGATAGATTAGAAAGACCGTACCGTTCATGTATACCGGCGGGCGCCATCTAGTAAAACAGTCACGACTGGTCGAACGCCGAACGCAGTGCTTGAGCTATGTTACTGGTTACTGGTTGCACGGCGTTCGTCGTTTGTCGTTATAACCATATAGCGGTTTGCGCTAAAACTGGTCACATTCGATTAGCATGAAAACATATCCCAGAGAACGGTCGACTCGGTACACATGTTAGTAACCACTAGGTTCATTTTTTGCCAGAATTGTCCTTTAAGTCAGACTCAGTGGTGAGTGAAACTGAAGCAGAGGGACAGACACAGAGCTGTAGCCGAGCCAAAGTTGAACACTTTTTAAATTTATTAAATTTAACGGTTATCAGGCAAATAAAACGCTGATACAGATCATCTGAAAACTGCCATAAATTGGCTCCGATAATCTCTAGCTCTTGTTTTACTTGAGTTGCTTTTAATGTATTTTCTGAAGGCAGCAGCTTCACTTAATTATGGTTTGTTTACTGATATTCTAATATGTAAATTGCAGCAACCGGTTCCCCCAAAAGATTTTTATTTGAATCTTCCAAAGAGTAAAGTGGCCAATGGTGGAAACATTAGGGAATGTTCAGTCAACCGAGAGAAGAAGTGAGGAGCCTTCTCTCTTTAATCGTAATGCAAAGTATGTTTTAAAGAGCGTTTTTATAAATTTTACCATCTCATCCTTTTGCGTTTATGGATGTCAACGGTCAAAGGCAATTAATATTTACAGCAGTATCATTTTCAAATTGGGCTTGGGGCAGATGCTTATCTCTTATCCAGAGACAGATTTAAGAATGGATGCAATAGTGACGTTGATCAGAAATATTCTAACTTTTGTAACAGTTCAAACCTCTCCCTTCACTGAGAGCCATGAAACCAGTTTGTCTCCATACAGTATCTAAGTAATGAACTCAAGGCTGTGGAGTTCCTGCTTTTACAGCAAGTATCCTGCTGATAGTAGTTAAAGAAAATACGTCTCCCAACATGGATGATAAGAGAGAGACAAAGACGGTGAGAGGTCAATAAATGCGACGAGATGAGTTGTTGCTGTTATAATTCAAAAGAAAGGGTGTTCTATGGGTCTAAAAAAAATATGTTGTCATATGTAGTGTGTTTCTTTGGCAAAATACTGTACACCTAAGTTACACATACAGAGGCACGCATACTATACATGCAGAGAGACATACAAATTGACATTGGCATGCATTTAAATGCCAGACATCCTCCCATAATCCTTTGGGTGGGACATTTCCGATGGCAAAACAAATACATCCTTTCAAGTCATTCTTGCACCACAGCACAGCAACGTCACATTCCTTTTTGAAAACAATCTGTTGTGGTTGTGTGCACATACTGTAACTGCTTGAGGTTTAGTTAATTTAGTGTTTGTTGCGTTGTTTTTGAGGTTTTTGTGTTCCTGTGTGTCTTACAGCTGAAGTCTTTCCACAACGAGCTGCTCACAGAGCTGGAGAAGAAGGTCGAGTTGGATGCACGCTACCTGAACGTGAGATTCCCTTTTTTGATGAAGTTATATTCCATTTTCATTTCCATTTCAACGTTGTTTATAGTGTCAAATCATAACAGAAGTTATCTCAGGACACCTTACAGATAGAGTTTGTCTAGACCACATTCTATAATTTATAAAGACCAATGCCAAATGCGACCGCGGCAAGGAAAAACTTCCTGTTTTAACTGGCAGAAACCCCAGACAGAACCTGGCTCTTGGTGGGCGGCCATCCGCCACGACCAAAGACACTCAAGCGGGATCTATGCTTCTTGTACTTGTGAGTTAGTGTGTGGGGCGATCTCTTTGAGAGGATAACAGGGCCGGGATGTGTGTGGGATGTGTGTGGTAGAGTGAGTGAGAGAGAGGCAGTGATTGGCTTCAGAGTGAGTACCATCTCTAGAGTCATAGTGAAAGAAACAAAGTGTCTCCCCTGTGCTTTTTTTGACCATGGTCGGAAATCAGCTCATGTACTGCTGGAAATTATTTAATTGTAGTTTTCCTCACTCGTCTTTCTTACCATTTCCAGTGAAGATAACTGTTGACACAATACAGAGACGTGATCTATTTAAATTAGCTGATACATGGTTAAACCTCATTAGCTCTAGCCAGTGTATCTCCGTGTGTAATTCGTCCACAGCAATCCCACCAATCGGTCCCAAAACGTCCCAGTTAGAGAGGAAATGCCCTAAACATATTCCTTGTAAATCTTTACAACCATTCCCCGAAAGAACCAAGCAGGCCTGCCTTGTTGCACGATTCAAGTTATCTTCAAAACTTGCCATTTTTCCCGAAGCAAAGGGATTTTGAGAACGGCAACACACAGAGCGGAAGGTGAAGGACAAATGAGGCTTTATCCTGGAAATTGGTTGATCCAGACTACCCCGTACCTGACCCACCACGTGCTCGAGTGCAACACCACATTTAACCCTCTTGTTGTTCTTGTTGTCACCCGTTTTCAAAGTTTTTTATAACCGAAAATATGGGAGGTCGAAATAAGTGCTGAAAATGTACGAGGAACGTTAGGAAAAGCAAAAAAAGCAACAATGCAACAATGAAAAAAACTGTTGAGATACTTTACAGATAGAGTAGGTCTAGACCACACTCTATAATTTACAAAGACCCAACAATTCCAGTGATTCCCCCGAGAGCAAGCATTCGCGGTGGCTGTTGCGACAGTGGCGAGAAAAACTCCCTTAGGCGGTGTCTGACGGGGCCGGTTGGGGGTGTGATGAACAGTGGTGATAATAGCCATAATAAAGATAATGGAACAGTGACTAAAATGGTAGTCGTAGTAGTCATGTAATAGTAGGGCACAGGCTGTAGCGTGGCACAGCAGAGCATGGGTGGACGCAGTGGACGCGGCAGGACGCACCCGGACATTGCAGGGAATCGCAGAGCGTAGCAGGGTGTAGCAGGGTGTAGCAGGGTGTAGCAGGTCCACAGCGACAGCTGCACCCAAGACCCATGTCTTGGTGCCACCCTAATCCAAGGCAATATTCTGGGTGAAGAAGAAACATAAGGACTCCGGGGAGTAAAGTCCCCAGAGCTAGGTTAGTAACAAGCATTTCTGGGACAAGGATGCACACAAAAGGAAACAAATGAAAAGAGAGATCAGAGAGCACCTCATTGTGTCATAGGAAGGAAGGAACTTCCCCGGCAGTCTAGAATTATAATAGCATAGCTAAGAGAGGCAGGTTAAAGAGAGGTGAAAGAAGACCTACAAACTTTAGAAAAAGCACCAAAAATGTACAAAAAGTGCCCAAAACATTGAAAAACTCACACAAACTTAAACAACAAAAGGTTTGGTGGACGGGAAGACAACGCAAGGGTTAACTTTGCTCCATGTGAGTTAGGCTCTGTCCGAGGAGTGAAGTTACGGGTAATACAGTATGAGCCATGTTCTCGTAAAATCATTCAACTCTCTCCCTAATTTCCCGCCGGCTTTCATCCGAACCACTGCAGCAAGTTACATAAATCACTCCCCACTCTGCTCTGGGAATCATGACTCATTCTTTTAAAATGAGGAGTTTTGCGAGAAAATAAAAAAACAATAGACAAATTAATTTATGGTGATCAGAAGTTTGGAATCGGTCCCAGAAACATTTCGTCATTTGAGACAGGGGATGTACCGGCACGATGAATGTCATTCTGATTATTACAGTCAAAACTTCTGTTGTATAACATGCAAATCAGCTACAGAGCCACTCAATGACCTCATGTCTTACATTACAAGCTGTCTGTCAGAGACGGTACATTGTACATACACAAACGGAACGTGTGATCACACACACTGAAAAAGCGGGAATAGAAAATGGATCTCAATTTTCACAAACCTTCAATAACTGATGTTTTGGTTTTGTATTTGGAGCCAGCGGAAAACAAATGTGAAGTGTGCTACATTTTGGTGGGCATTTGAAAACAGATTAAAAATGAGGATGAGAAAAAAACGTCATCATAATAACATGGTACCATCCTCCTTCAGTTCTCCAGTCCCCATCCTGCACCAATCCAGGGTATAAAACAGAAGGCGACCGCTTGTCAGGGCAGCTTGCAATGAATGCACGTCATTGTCAAAAATCATCTGTGGACGCTGACACATGCGAGCACTGCCCTGCTGACTTTGTGCTGCCCCCCTCAGGCTGCACTGAAGAAGTACCAGACGGAGCACAAGAGCAAAGGGGAGAGTTTGGAGAAGTGCCAGGCAGAGCTGAAAAAACTGCGCCGGAAGAGCCAGGGCAGCAAGCACCCGTCCAAGTACGGAGACAAGGAGATGCAGGTCAGTCAGTCTGTGTGTGTGTGTGTGTGTGTGTGTGTGTGTGTCTGTGTTCATGAAAGTGAATATGTCCTTAGATGTCTGTAGGAGGCTGAAGTGTGATGTTTTGAATAATGCAGACTACAGTTCCTGGTGCTTCTATGGCTCACTGAAGAATATAACACAAGTCTTAGCTCTGTGGCTCATAGACTATCCTCATGGCCAGCTGGAAGACCTCTGTATAAAAAAAACACATGAACACTTTGAGGCCTTAAAAGTGAATTCAATGCTGAAGCTCCTTAAAGCTGCATTCTATCTAATTTCCAGCAGGGGGTGACTCTGCCGGCTCCAAAAAGAAGTCTGTTTCTATAGAGGTCTATATAGAGGTCTATGAGAAAATGAGCCTACTTCTCATTTGATTTATTACCTAAGTAAACATTTTTTTTTAGCTTATGGACTCAGTCACTAGTTTTCTTCAATACAGCATAATGTTCATTTAGTAAATTATGGTCACATTAATTTTAAAATGGACGACAAAGCAGGGGATGCTTTAGGGTGTTACTACACAAGACCTGTAAATCAGGACAGAGGTTTAGCGATGCTAGCCGTGACGCTGTGGACATTAAATAGACCTGAACTTGTTTTTTGGCTGTTGTCCATGTTTTCGTCTCCAACTTTGAACCCCTCACTGTGTGTTTTCACTTCAGCAAATTGAATTGGAACATTTGGTCGCCTGAAAATGTCTTGTTCAGCGTCTTGCCAACCAAGCTAGCTAGCTACCGCTAACGTTAGCTGGTAACTTAAGGGAAAGTCCGCCGTTTTTCAACCAAGCTCTGTGTACTGCCGCACATACAGATAAATGGCACCACTGCCCGGAGGTCTACGTTTACCTGCCAGTAAATCTCCACTGGATGACTCGCATTGTTGAAAATCGAAAACTTTCCCTCTTTTAGCGCTTAGTTTAGCACCATTAAAACCATACACAACACTGGCCTGGCCGCGTCATCCTTCCCAGCTCCTCCCTTTTGTCAAAATATGGTCACTACTGGCTCAAAAATACCAAGATGGCTACGGCCAAATGCAAACGCCTGGCTTCAAAACTGCAATCTTCACACCAATGCTACGGCCATTATTTTTTACAGGTTTCTAATCATTCACTTTATTTTTTATTCTCGGCAAAGTCAGAACACAGACTTTTAGTGAACTCTAGGCCTGTAACAATTATTACATAATTGTCTAATAGTCAAAATTGTTTTTACATAATCACAGTTTCTTTGTTTAACCGCATTTTGTTAGTTTTTTATTGTGTCAAATTGTACTATACATTTTTTTTTATTGAATTGGAATTCATTCAAAACTTTTTACGTTTCTAAAAAAATAAATTTTTATTTGACTGAAAGAGATCATTAATATCATCAATCGCAATTATTTCTGAGCCAATTAATTGTACAGCAAAATTTAGACCATCGATGCTACGGCCATTATTTTTACAGTCTATTCTCATTGTTCACTTATTTCTTATTTCAGCAAAGTCAGAACAGATGCTTTTAGTGAACACACGCTGATTTTTCGGTGTAGCACATACTCCGCTCCTCTCCCTCCTCCTGAGGGGATTTGAGCTTCAGTGCGCCTGGTAATCTGTGACGTGCTGATGAGATGGGACGTGCTGAGCTGAATGGGGACAGGCAGCGTGGGTGCCCGTCTGCAAGGCTCTTCACAGCGGAGGTTACCACTCAAACTCACTGTGGGCTGAACAGCAAAAACAATCCCACAGATTTAGTTTAGGAAGTTGAGAAAAAAAAAACAAAAAAAAAAACAGCTGATGTTTTTCCTTCCGTGGCTCTCATCAAGGTCAACACTTGCAAAGTACATTTAAATATGATAATTATAAAAAAAATTTAAACACTGCTAATCCCAATTAAATGTATGTGGGATGCACAAATAAATCATGTGATTATGTGGTTTTAGACCAGACAAATTGCCACCTTGTCGGCAAATGTGTATTATAAAAATATATTAAGGCTGTCAAAATGAACGTGATCATATCAAGTCAAAGCAAATTCCTTTTCATGGCACTATTGTTTTGACATATGATTAATGCATGCACGTTCTGTGATTGGGGCCTTAGGGCCGCTCCGTAGTTTGGGAAATCAGGAAATGGTTAGCAAAAAACAAAGCTCCTTGAGCAGAAATGGATAGAGAAAATGTTCTTTTGAATGGTAAGTTCACTCTTAAAGCCCTTCCAGATGGTTCTCTTGTGACAAGACCAAAGTAATTTGCATGTACTGTCGATGTGAAGTAAGAGTAACGTGGTAGAAATTCTAATACCTAGGTGAGATCTGAAATAAGGCTTCAGTCAATAAAGTCTTTTAAGTATTTATTCTTTGCACAAAGAAGATTCAGTTCTTTAGGAGAGTCTAAGAGAAAGAACAAAATAGGGATGCACTGAATCCAGATTTTTGGGGTTCGGCCGAATCCACTGGTTAAGATTCTGACGAAACCGAACACTGAATCCTACTCCCATCCTCAGTCCATTGTCTGGTTAACACCAGTTTTTAGCTGTGACTGTCCTTCTTTTGCCGTACCTGAAGTTGCTGCATTTTGGCTTCTGTCTGTAGATTCCTTCATGCACAACTCGTATTCTTTCTGATGTTTCATACGCAAATGTTGTAACAGCGGCCATGTTGTGTATTGTTTAGGGTCCCCGCCACCACCAGACAAATCGGCATTGCAACAAAATGTAAAACTACATTGAACGCTCCACCTACGTAAACACCTTCCCGTAATCAATGGAGCCGTCATTGCGGCGACCAGCGTAGCGAGTGTAGTGCAAGCATAGGGTTCGGTTTCTGTGGAAAAAAATTCTATGGTTTGGCAGAAACTGAACCCCGTCAAAAAAAACAATATTCGGCCGAAGCCGAATCCTGGATTCGCTGCATCCATAGAACAAAGAGTCTTGGAGAATCACTCGCTTATAAACCCTCGAACAAGCTGGCAGCAAGAGGGAGGGGGTGAAATGAACAGCCCTTCTGACTATCAGTCCAGCTGACCTCCAAATTTGGGACCGAAAGGGGAGGTAGAGAAAAAGCCAGTCCCTGCACAAAAAAGTTAGACTATCAGAGTCCATACATCAAAACAGAGGTGAAGAGTTGTGTTATGGGTGATATGTTAAAAGACAAATATGTGATTTCACTGGAGTACGCCAAGTCTCAAATACCACTTGAGCCTTAAAGACTTGAAAAAATATCTCTTCTTTAAATGTACATTCAGAACAGATAAAAAAATTGATTTGATTGATATTAAACCAAATAACATGAGAATATATATTTAAAACGCGGTGTTCATTCTTGACCACGTTTAGTCGGTAACTTTTTGTGCTTCCAAAACGTTCACTATTTAAATCAATTTCATTAGCGGCTGCACTTTAGTTTTTATTACATAACATTTGTTTATGATCTCTAAGGCAGGCGAATGGGTTCGAGCGGAGTGAGACGTATTCCTCTCAGGTTCAGGTAACTGCTTGAGCGGAGGCGTGTGGAGACAGCGGCAGACTCTCTGTGCCCCCGTCTGTAGGTGTTCTGGTGACACACGGAGCCCTCTTACACAACCCGCGCAGGAGACGCTGCTGCGATGTGATGTCTGTCCAATCAGCTGCTGCTCAGACGCTGAGCGAGAGAGCCGAGGGAGACAAAGGAGAGAATGATGAGGAGTTATGCGTGCGTGGTGTGACAGTAATGGGCTTTAATCTGGATGGTAATGACAAAAAACCAAATTGATTTTAGTCCGATTTTGAGCCTGAAACGTTTCAGTATGTCAACAGCTGAAAGGTCTGCTGACTCACGCGAGTTCTTCTTGCCTTCAGCGGGTTCCTGCATGGGGCGGCAGGACAAATACCTCGGTTATCTGCGATAGGCTCAATCTGTGGCTGATTACTTTTCCGCCTTGTCAGCACGTCAGGTGTTGAAAGTGAATAATTGAGCTTACAATGGAACGGGGAATATGAGGCTTTGACCGCTGGTGTCCTACTCTGCAGAAATGCACTCACCTGCTGCTCCACTGTGGCCCTTCAACAGACATAAGATAGGAATACAGTAGGGGATAGAAAGAAAGGCTTTTCTATTCAATTTAGGACCTTTATTTGGCCCCAGGATGCAATTTGCAGAAGCACGTAGAGTAGTACAGTAACACAATATAGAAATGTATCTTTTTTTAAACATGTAAAATAAATGCAAGGATAAGCTGTTAAGCTATTGTTTACAGGCTGATTGACAAGGTAAAGACATTAGGAAAGAATAAGAGCGATATCTTTCAAATTCTAATGAATTTATCAGTCTTGAGCTGATCAGATGCCAGCTGAATGGCTACGGGTTAGGGGCTAATCTCTTAAAGTTATATTGTCAGAATTGGATAGAAGTAAAATTACAGTCCTAATAAAAACTAATGTTAACAAAATAAAAAAAGCCTCATAAGATAGCATCAAAATCTGAATCTGGATCATTTCGAAACGACTTATAGGCAAGTCCTCAAACAAGCAAAAAGAAACGGACAAAATGTAGTAATAAACACTTTAGTAAAAACTCTATACACACAGTAAGAGCCATATCATATAGTGGCTTCCATACCACTGTATGGTTTTATCTCATCATGGCAGTGCAGAGAAAACATGGTGTCAGAGGTTAAAGGTCCAGTGTGTAACGTGTTTAGTTGTTCATTCAAACTTGTCCTTTTTCATGAATATTTACCACCACCATCAATTCCAAGAATTCCTATTGGCTTGAAATTTTACATTTGCGTTCTCATGAACTGTGGTAGACGCTCCATATTCATGCGCCATCTTGAAATACGTTAGCCGGTGAGGGACATATACAGGACCTACTGCTCCGCCTTTCACGTTTTCGCTGTCACATGATAAACTCACAGCTGCTGCTAATGCTGCTAATGGGTTAGGGTAAGTAGTCGTAGCTTCCCGGCCCCCGGCAAGTTTGAAGAAGGAAACATGGAGGACCACATGTATTCAAAATCCAAATTTCAGGAACAGGAGTCTTCTTCTTCTTTGCCCAGAAAAAGAAAAAGGAGATTGAAAAGAGCAAGAGACCGGCTATTTGAAGCATGAAGGCTACCGTAGCTGTAATACGTACTTTGACCTGCGTGGCGCAAGAGAGTCGATTGCGATATATGATCTCAACGCTAGATGGGAGAAATTCCCACACATTGAACCTTTAATGAGTGTTCCAGTCGGCCCACACTGCTCCGCCGGAGCAGCAGGTGAGTGGATTATTGTGTAATTGTTGGTGTTGCCTTAATGGATGGCTGGTGGAGCGTAAAGGAGCGGCTGGTGCCGGTCGGTACAAAAATCAATACGTGGAGCGATGAGGAACAACAGCACAGGAACTTTCAAAGTCCTGCAGTTACTCCGGGCTTTAACGGCTTATCGGGTGGGAAAGACCCAGGCTCAGCTGAGATACCAGGCTCTCGTTTGATCAATCAAATTCAATCACATTTGATTTAAAGTGTCAAATCACCATTAGATCAGTGCACTTTACATTAAAAGGAACACAGAAATAACAGACTGGATCATTACAATTGAACAGCAGAAAATCAGTAATAATAAACATAAGAGAGTGGGTGAAAAAAATGTAGTTTGTGCATGAAGGTGTGTTATGGTTAGCTGTAGTATAATGTGTAGATGGGGGGTTTTCAATCTAGATTTAAAAATGTCAACTGAGAGGCCAGTCCACAGAGGAGAATGCTCCATAACCAGCTGATTTTTAGTTTACTAGGGAAAAGACCAGGAGACCAGCATCAAGGGAGCATGGAGTGCGTGGCTGTCTATTTTGTGTAATAAGCTCAGATAAATAAGGTGGTGTGAGTCCTAGTCTCGCTTTACCAGACCTTTCTCCACAACGCTGCGGAGGAAGGTCTGGCTAGTCACGCAGCACTCGGGGATGGGAGAAAAACATGTTTACATCGTGGTTTATTGGCATTACTTTAAACCAATCACAATCGTCTTGGGCGGCGCTAAGCGCCGGATGCAGCCACGGTGCCTCTGCTAAATAGCCTCAGGAAGGAACTTGTTTTGGTGGAACGTGTGTACGTTGAAAAGTAGTTTTAGTCGTGCAACAGAAAACTCAGATTGGACAGATAGTCTAGCTAGCTGTCTGGATTTACCCTGCAGAGATCTGAGGAGCAGTTAACCATAGTCCTCACAAATCCACCGGAGGTTAAAACGCCGACACAAAGAAAGAGGTCATGGACATCGGCCCAAAAAGAGGGACATCCTGCAGAATTTTCGGTCCACGTCATGGATATAGACTATGCGAGTCTATGCAGGGCCTTACATGTTAAACGAAAAACCTTAAAATCAGCTCTAGCTTGCACTGGCAGCCAGTGAAGAGGTGTTATGTGATCAATTTTTCTAGTTTTTGTAAGGATTCTGTTTCATCTCTTGTGATGAACTGAACGTCCAAAATTGAACATCTCACTAATTTGAATATTGGAGACCAGAGTGCGTGCATGTGTGCACATTAATAATGCATTTATGTATGCATGTGTGTGTGTGTATTAAACCTCCAGCAAGAAGGTTATTTCTTTTATTCCTGTTGGTCTGTTTGCTAGTCAAGTCAACTTTATTCATATAGAACATTTAAAACAACCGCATTTGACCCAAAGTGCTTTCCAGCCCAGGCAGATGGGTTTGGATGTAACACAAAACAGCTTACATAATAAAACCAAAGTCAAGTAATGAAATTGAAAGTTTGGAGAGAAGGAATAAAATTAATAGTTAGCGCAGTATCTCGCAGTCTTGATATCTGGTAGAAGTTCAGATGGGCCAAAGAACAAAGGATTCGATTCTGGTGAAGATCCAGACATTTTTTTTTTTTAAAGATTTCAGAGTTAACAGAAGAAATATGTGAAGAGTTTAGTTTTTTGATGCTGACTTGTATCCAGACTTGTGTTGTTGTGCCATAGTCACTAATTAAGCCTTTAACAATCAAACTAGTGTATTATAAATTAAAGCATTGTGCAGCCTTGGCACAGCTATGCACTCTTGAGTACGGTCTAGTTTGTGCATGTGTGTGTGTGTGTTTTAGCGTGTGTTATGGATAAATCAAGTTGTCAACTGTTAAATTAATCGTCAACTATTTTGATAATCGATTAATCGGTTAGTCATTTCAGTTATGGAAAAAAAGTAAAACTTCTCCGATGGCAGCTTGTTAAATGTGAATATTGTTCTAGTTTCTTCTTTCCTCTGTGACAGTAAACTGAATATCTTTGAGGTGTGGACAAAACAAGGCATTTGAGGATGTCATCTTGTGCTTTGGGGAAACACTGATCCACATTTTTCACTATTTTCTGACGTTTTAGAGACCAAACAACTAATCCACTATTCAAGAAATTAATAGACAATGAAAATAACCCTTACTGCAGCCCTAGCTGTGGACCTCCCAGAGTAGCATGTATATGTACTGAGGGAGCTAGTTTGTTTAGGTAGCCAGATTCTTGCAGATTCAGGCCTGTGTAAACTTCTTCAGGAGATATTTCCCAGTGGGAAGCCACGTTGCAAATGATATTAACACCTTACTACATAATTTAGTGGTTCCCAACACACGAGTGCAGAGTGGTGACACCAATCTAGGCACACAATTACCATCCCATCACGAAAAGGAAGCAATGATTAAAGTGCATCATATTGGCCCTCATGGGAACCAGGTCTTGGCAGGAACACCAGTGCCCTGCACTGTTAGACTGTTAGCCAAAAATAAGAAGACAGGTTTGCCTTTTTGAACATATATATATATATATATATATATATATATATATATATATATATATATATATATATATATATATATATATATATATATATATATATATATATATATATATATATAAATATAAATATATATATATATATATATATATATATACTTAAGACCGATAATATGTTTGTGCAAAGCCTGAAAGCTTGCCTGTGTGGATTGGTTGTTGCTTAGACATTATGAGGTATAATGCGAAGCAATAGCTCATTGATGCCTTTTGGACCCGCAAGAAAATAGAACCTATCACAGTATAAAGTCATCGCTCTTCACTGCCGCTCATAAATTGATGTTGGTATTAAAACTGTAGGGGATGAGAAGTCACCCGTTTACAACGGTGTCCCTCAGGGGCCATAAAGCACTGCTGCCGATATACAGTCTGCTAAATCTCCTGGGACATTTGTGACTGAAGCGTTCTTGGTAGAAACGGGTAGTTTGTGGCTTTAGATGATTGACTTCCACTGCATCGTGTCATGCAGACGTTTTTAGTTTTTCTGTGATAAGAAAAAATGCGATTACATTAGACATCATGATTAGTGTTTAAACAGTCAGTCAGTATTGGTTAGCCGACTGGCACATAGTAATCTCTAACAGCAGGAATTAAGTCATCGTTAATTTATGCAAGTTAAGGGGTCCCGGGACAATGACTGACAAAAGTGAACATGAAATAATGCTTATTTTTCGACATTTTCCTCTAAGCTTTGCTACTTTCTGCATCATTTACCTCTTTTTTTCCAATTTCTAATGAAACCTAAGTAGGGAAAAACACATGATTATGAAGTGCTCAGAGCTCACAGACTCCCAACCTGAAGATTTTGCATCATTATTAAGGTCACAAGCAGAAATAGGCTGGCTACCACCAGTTTAAGCCATTCATCAAGCTCAACTCACCGAACATGTTCTTGTTCCAGCTTCTGAAATGTGAGGATTTGCTGCTTTTCCCTGTTATATATCATGTAAAACGGAATATCTTCAACTTTTGGACAAAAACAAGCCATTCAAGCAACCAAGTCATCACCTCATCAGACTAAAGGATTATTTGGTAAATAGAGAGATTAAACATTATTGAAAATAATCATTACTTGCAGAAGAAGACATGGGATCTGTGTCTGTATCTGCAGCATGATTCACCATCTCTTTACAAAGAAAAGTTCCAGCAGCAAGTGTGTTACTTTGGGTTCAACATTGGGGGGGGCTGCACTGGCCAGTTTAGATTATTGGGGGGGGTTGGGGTTGTAACCCTCCTCATCCCCCCTGTAAATTACACCTATGCTTCCAGGCCTTTGGATACTTCTTGAGGAGGTATTTCCCAGTGGGAAGCAACATCGCAACTAACTCTAACACATAACTGCATCATTTAGTGGTTCCCAACACGCGAGTGCAGAGTAGTAACACCAATCTTAACAATTATCATCCCATCACGAGAAGGAAGCCACGGTGAAAGGAATGTGGGAATTCCCTTCCTTGTGTGAAACAGATGTGAAAACAGTTTCCACCTGCCTAGTTGGGTTTTCTGGTTTCTGATGTGTTTTTTTTTGTTAAACGGGATGAGATCAGAGGAGATGGTCGCACGTCATGAGATGAGAGCGGTGTTTGTGCACCAAAGAGAACAATAAGAAGGGATGAGATGATTCACTCAGGAGCACAAATATATATCTCATGGTGGCACTAGAGGAAAAGTCAGAAGGTCACCTAAGTCATTAGGATTTATTCTGTGGGGATATTTCAGTCTAGACCAAAGTGGTGGACATATTGACCGCTCTCCATTGACTTGTATTGTGTGAACGTGCCTCCTTGTCTATTTCGTCTGCTAGCAAACAACAGAAAAAGGCCTAAAAGCTGCTGTGTGGTGATATTCACTACCAACAGGGTAAATAACCCATGCCCTTTAACAAACCATCTGGCGCTTCGGGTTAGTTTTTCCCAGCCTCGTGTAAAACAATATCCCAAAAAAAGGAAAATCAGGTTTAAAGTTTCTGTCCAAAGCGATGTATAACTGCAGCTGAGCGGACTCAAAAAGGTTCTTACTGTATGTAAATTATGAATGGCATCATGCCAAAAACGCCAATCTCAATTCCATACTGAGATCCACTTTTTAATTCTGACAGGCCGCTTTGAAGCCAGGAAACAGAACTGTCTTTCTACTTTCAGCCTTTTATCAGTTTCTGTTTTCCTTTCATATCCGCGAGATACAGAGAAGAGAAGTTTGTCAGTTTGAGAGGAGGAAAATCAAAAAGGTCTGAAACGATTTGAGCAGTGCAGGTATTCTTTTAGCTCTGTACCAGTCAGATATATTGTCATCACATGGTGTTTAATATCCCTCTGGTGAGACTTAAAAGATAACCTGTCATGCATGTTGAATGTTTTCATTATAATTACTGATCAGTCGGTTACAGCCCAAGTTTTAGCCACCCTAGTCGTCGACATGTTTAATGGCAGAGAGTTTTTGCACCAGTGGTTCAGACCATCTTTAATGTGAAATAAGTCAATAAATACTGGACACACAAGCACGCACTCACCCTCCCAGCACATGTCTGAACTGCTGATTGTGCTCACTGTCAGCAGAAACCGGGAGCAGCTTTTGGCCAGATTTATATTTTGTGCAAACGGGGAGCTTAAGGCGAAGAGCGGCTGATTGGCAGCAGCATTAAAGGCCGGTTGGAATCTAATTAGGCCTTCGTATCTGAGAGCGATCGCTTGTGTACACCGCATACAGCAGATGTATGATGTATTCAAACTCTTTAAATAATGGAAAAGGAGCTCTGCTGTGGTGGATTAATGTACTTTAATGTATATCTTAGTAGTGGCACTCTCCAGGGATCTGTTATAAAACTGTGCTGTGCCCAGCCTAAAGCACTAAAACATTTCACGTCGTACATAGTTACTACTTACGTACTATGATTTCCCCTTTCGTACACATACGATGTGAGAAGAATAAACAGCATTTGTGATGTTTTATAGATATATTATATAGACATTGCAGGATTAACCTGTTTTGGGGGCATTGGGGGGAAAGAAAAGTAGCCATTGACTCCCATTCTTCCCACTGTTTATGTAGATTGTCACCTGTAACCTAGGAAAGCCCAAGGGATTACTGTACACAATATAGGATTATGTAAATGTAGCCTTTTCAAAAAAACATTTACAGATTTTTTTTTTTTTTACACATTTAGGCTATAGTAATGGTGAGTGATGTTGTAATTTTGCAAACCCCGTACCCATCGAGCACAGAACAGACAGCAGACTACACATTTAGTTTGTGGTCATTTGATGAAATGCAAGTTTATTTAGGTCTATGCACCATAAGCACAACATATCGGAAATAATAAAAAGGTTTTAGAATTAGTATATGATACAGGATATCTATAAAACAGGGCATCAGTATTAACCCTCTTAGGATGAAAGACGCACCAGCGCGTCGTAACGATGTTTGACAAAACTCCTTCTCAAAAAGCGATATTAAAAAATGTTTTAAATCCTATATAACCTAAGACTTTGGTAAACTCATTTGAAGCACCAATCTACCTCTTCTAAAAAGAAGAAATCTACGCCTATGTAATTTAGGAAGGTTGTATGATCACAACGAATTCAGAATACGCTTGAATATCCGGGTAAACCACCTATTGTTTTCCATCCCCCCCCTCCCCATGTCACCATCTGTCAGTCACTCTCTAGTGATCGACAGTTCCCTCGCGGCCCCCTCTTCTCCGCCTGCTGGTCTGAATCTGATAAACACGGTCACTTGCTGGGTGTTTTTCTGGGTGGGCTACCTGAAAGCCTCTCCACCTCCGCCATTTGCATGACTCATAGGTGGCCTTCATCTTCCTCTGCCACTTGTTAACGTTTCATATTTCACTGTGGGTGATCAGTGCACATTCAGCCATAGTGCGCCCACATAAAGGACCTCCTTAAACTCTTAGAAATTGTTCTTTTTTTCTGCCAAATGGCCGTATTCTGGCAGATTATTTCCTTTAACGTCTCTTCCGGTTGCGTTTTGATGTAATGGGCTGTAAGGGTCAGACACTGGAGGATCAGAGACAAAGAGAGATTCAAAGTGTGACACTGTGGCTCCTCCATGTGGCACAACAGTACATAAACAACATTTCCCACCACAGAAACCTACTTGGGACACAGAAGGGAAACTGTAATGTGATGATTATGAACATTCCCCTAAATCATAGATCAAAACTGGAAAATGCAAAATGCCAATTGTTGTCATTCCTCCAGAAACGTATAAAGGAATGTCTCAGCTGATAAATTACAGTGATCAAATGTTATTTTTGTACACCTTTCCCTCTTTAAATACAATTCTGTAATATAGTTTGTCTATACAGTATATTTAGACTGAGGTAACTATCAAGTAGTTCACAGTAAAGTAAAGGCATCCTTATTTTATGACTCTGCTCCTTGTGTGTAATACTGATGAGGATTTATGTCTCTCTAATCATTCTGTATTGAAGAGGGAAAGGATGAGATTAATGCTGGGTGTCTGCAGCTGTTGTCTCCTCCTCCCTGTTCCCTCATGCTGGGCTGTTGGGCTCATTACAGGGACGCAGTTACCAGTCGATCAGTGGAAGGGTGTCGTCTGTATGAAAGAAAATGACTAAACATCTCACTCTGCCTTGAGAGGCTGGGGACAGTACAGGTGTAATATAGACTGAGGGGGAGGTGAAGCAGGGAGGCAGTTGGAGAAAATGGTTCTTATCCCAAAGTGAAACTCTTTTTCATCTTGTTGTACTTAGATTCTCTAAAACAGGTTTTCATTTGTATTTATTTTATTTATAAAGGACGACGCACATTAATCGACATTTCAGTCAGACAACTCATGACTCTGACTTCATCTGTCCCCGGAGACTGGGTTCACATGACATATTAGGGGGTGATTCCCCATTGGCCGGAGCCTGCAGGTGGATGCTGGGCTGGGGGTGGGGCTTACAGAGCAGGCAAGCAACACAAATTAGAGCCATCTTCTTGAACCATGCAGCCATGCAAAGCAGTAATAAGCAATGACACAAAAAAATGAAATATAATACATAATGGAGATCTTGATACAATATTAAAAGTCGCAGTACAGGTATATAAGATGGTGAAATAGATAAAGTACAAGTTAATCTTTTATACATACCCTAAAATGTATATCCGTAATCCTAAAGCTAAAAAGCACCAATAGAAACCAAACCATAGCCTCAAACACTGCAGAGACTTTTATTACATAACCATCTGAAAAATTCCCCATGAAGCCTTCAACTATCTTGCTGATTTATTATAAATTTCCTATGATTATTAATGTCAGACTGTGAGGAGATTGAGTAAGGAGATTGAGTTTAGTTCGGTAAAAGAAACAAACAACTTTTAAAGAGCTTTATTGTCCTTGTGTCAGATTCATTACAATGTTAACAGATCAAATAGTTTGGAGTCATTTGGTTAACAAACTTACCCGTAATTAACTCTCCTTTTTAAAGTATTATTTTCTTAAAATAAGTGAAACCAAGCTCTGGAAGATTATTACAAGCGAATAACATCATCAAAGCCACTTCAGAGAACTGAGCACCTGAGCCGGTTAATGCTGTTCTCTACGCATTCTAGTGTATGAGACCGACATTATAAGCCCTTTGAAAACAGTGATATTTTATGTCCCCCACATCTATATCTATAGATGATCTTTTAATTAAACCGCTCCGCCTGCACAGCACCACGGTCACATTTGAATTACCGCACAAAGGGTGGATTTATGTCCAATGACAAGTCGGTTCGCTGAAGCTTTTTATGTCCCTTCAACATGGCATATGAAGAAAAGCTGATTTTGCTGAACGTGCTTTAGCTTCATTATATTTGAGGATAAAGGCACCATCTGTGATCTGAATTTAAACAGAAGGATACTGTAGACCAGTGTTGTAGTACTCAAGATCGGTCTTGCTCTCGAGACCACTTTTTGAAGGTATCGTCTACGAATAGGACTCGCTCTTGTTTTGAGCTCGGATAGTCTATGTCCACGACGTTCCACTTCCGGGATTGGTCTGGTACCATCGGAAATTCTGCCGGATATCACTCTTTTCGGCCAGATGTCCGTCACCTTCCTCTTCCTTTGTGTTGCCGTTCTAACCTCCGGTGGATTTGTGAGGACTATGGTTAACTGCTCCTCAGATCTCTGCAGGGTAAATCCAGACAGCTAGTTAGACTATCTGTCCAATCTGAGTTTTCTGTTGCACGACTAAAACAACTTTTGAACGCACACATAAAACCACCAAAACAAGTTCCTTCCCGAGGCTATTTTGCAGCAGCACCGTTGCACCGTTGCTCCGTCCGGTGCCAAGATGATTGTGATTGGTTTAAAGAAATGCCAATAAACCAGAGCAGAGTTTTCCTTCCATCCCGGAATGCTGTGTGAACTAGCCAGACCTTCCTCCGCAGCATTGTGGAGGAAGGTCTGGCAATGCGAGACTAGGGCTCGGATAAAAAAGAACTCAGGATTTTATTTCAAGACCGGTCAAGACCTCAACTGCAGGGATCTCACTATATAGCCTGTGCATTGTCTGATTTATGTGTTAACACCATTACTGTGATTGGATGTAAAACTGCCTGCTTCAAATGTAACCAATAACTTGACTCATTTCTAGTTTGAAATGTGTTACTGTTAACCCGCTCTCCCCGTCCCGCTTAACACTCTGTCACCCGAGAAAGAGAATGCGGGAGACAGGAGAAGCTCTGGCTGTTTGGGAGACAAATTTGGCTACCTTTATTTGTTTTCTGTGTGTTTTTTATGGGAATGCAGATCTTTCAGATCAGTTTGAGGAGTGCCTATGGTTAGCATTTCCAAATCCACAGCGATTTGACTTTCAAAGCACAATTTGTCTGCTTTTAATATGTCATGTTCGTGGTGTATGATGCCCGATTTATTTTAAAACGGCAGAGTCCATTCATGAAAAGCCATTAAAATACTGTCCATCATTGGCTGAAGTCATTCAAAGCCTCAATTGTGGGGCGTTTGATTCACTCAATTTACACTATGGAATTTAGTTTGTGGTGCTCAAAGGTCTTCGAGGTTATCTAGAGTAATCGGGACATAGTTCATAGGAAGATATGTTACTGTTGAATGTTTTAAATGTCATGTTACAGTGATTTGTGAGCCACAAACGGAAATTAAATTCCATCCTCATTTGATGTCATTTTTGCTCCGAGAAAGTAGAAGTTGCCCCTAAATTCTTAGACTTTTGTGACACTCTACTCTCAAATCTTGTATTTTCAACCCTATCCCAACAGGAGGCAAAGGAAAATGTATTTATACAGCACATGTTATGGTGTCATGCAGTGTGGGACTTGCACTGGTCTGGTCTTGAACCGGTCTCAACCCCTCAAAGTCTTGGTCTTGTCTTGGTCTTGATACACTCTGTTCTTGGTGATGACTTGGTCTCGGTTTAGGTGGTCTTGACTACGACACTGGGATAGACCCATAAACAAATAAAGGAATGGAACCTTCGTCAGGTCTTCAAAACAATGGACCAACACTGAAAAAGACGTAATCTACATCATGAACATTTATATTTTTAAGTAATGCTGTTAAAGATCGGTTTCCATTAGAAATGTGTGAATACACAGCAGCAAAACTATCCAAAGTTTTGATTTACATAGTGTTTATTACAGTGTTTTTAAAGGAGCGTGTTTTCATAATTTTGTTCATGCTTTACACATTTCTGTGTTTTGCTGAATGACAATAAAAGGAACGTTGAATTGCCAGTTATCAAAAACAAACCATGCTGGTGTTCCATCTTTATCTTTGCTGTTGTGTTTGTGAAGATATCTGTGATTTATATAGCTAGAAATAATTACAGATAGGCCCTTCATTAGTTTGTTGTTTAGGCAGACACGTGTAATAATGAATGCATGAATTTGTTTAATTTATTTCCTAATTAGCACCTCTGGTTATGCTTAATATGTGATGTGATTACAGTACAGCGTTAACTTAAGTCCCTCATTGAAATTCATATCTCGCCACAGCATTTGTTAACTTAAGTCCCTCATTTAAATTCATATCTCGCCACCACCAGTTTGTTTTCTTCATCTCGTCTTTAGCCTTTAAACAGAACTGGTGTCAGTTGGACCAGCCAGGCACACATGACAGTGCGTAGGCTGCTTACTTTCTCTGCAAAACAACCCAGCCACGGTCATTAACACCTCAGCGCTGTCTGGCACTCTGAGAAGGTTGCTTCACAATTATTCAACACCGTGGGAATCTTCAAACACTTTTGGTTACATAAGTGAACCTGAGGACCGAGTGCGGTTCACAACACTCTGCCTTTTGTGTTTGTGCGTGTCTAGTGTCAAGGTGATGCTAGATGTGGATGAGTGGTTCCACTAGTTTGATGGAGAGGAGATTTCCTGTACCTTAGAGGACTCTGTGGGCTGAGTCGTTGAAGGAGTGGAAGGTGAAATGGGTCTAAAAGTCAGATGCAGCAGAAGGGGGAGCAAGTTAGTTTTGGAGAGGCAGGAGCTGTCATTCAGCTACAGGAAATACTGACACCAGTCACCGTTGTCAAATCATAAGTCTTGCATTGCCAGACCTATCTCCACAGCGCTGTGGACTAAAGTCTGGTTACACCAATGATACATTCTGGGATACAATTAGCATTTCTTTAAACCAATCACAATCGTCTTGGGCAGCGCTAAGCTCCAGTCGCAGCGACGGTGGCTCTGCAAAATAGTCTCTGGAAGGAACTTGTTTTGGTGGAACATTTGCATCCCCACAAAAGAAAACGCCACATACAATATTAAATTAAGTTAACTGTTGACACAATACAGTAATGTGAGCTATTTAAATTAGCTGATACATGGTTAAATCTCATTTGATCTTACAGTGTATCACGTGTGTATTTTGTCCACAGCAGATCCCTGCCAATAGGTCCCAAAACTTCCCAGTTAGAGTGTAAATGCCGTAAACATATTCTTTGTAAATCTTAACAAACATAGCCCGAAAGAACCAAGCAGGCCTGCCTTGGTACATGATCCAAAACTTCTGTAAAGAAAGGATTTTGAGAACGGCAACACACAGAAAGTGGACATCCTGCGTGTGAGCCACGTGCAGGATGTTGGCTGTCCTCGTCCTGGAAATGTACTTATTTTGATCCAGACTATTACATAATAGACACATCTTTGATCGGACTTCTTTTGTTCTAATTCATGGTTTTCAGGTCTGATGTGCTGTGGCATTTTCCAAATGCACAGCAATTTGACTTTCAAAGCACCATTTGTCTGATTTTTATATGTCATGTTTGTGGTGTGTGATGCCTGATTTAGTTTAAAATGGTGGAGTCATTCATGAAAAGCCATTAAAATACCGTCATCATCGGCTGAAGTCTATCAAAGCCTCAATTGTGGGGGGTTTGATTCACCCAATTTACACTATGGAATGTAGTTTGTGTTGCTCAAAGGTCTTCGAGATTATCTAGAGTAATCGGGACATAGTTCATAGGAAGATATGTTACTGTTGAATGTTTTAAATGTCATGTTACAGTGATTTGTGAGCCACAAATGGAAATTAAATTCCATCCTCATTTGATGTCATTTTTGCTCCGAGAAAGTAGAAATTGCCCCTAAACTCTTAGACTTTTGTGACACTCTACCCTCAAATCTTGTATTTTCAACCCTATCCGAACAGGAGGTAAAATAAAATGTATTTATACAGCACTTATTACAGACACAAAGTGTTTCGCAGGTCAAATAAATAATACATTTGAAACCCATCGATACTCAATAAAAATCACAATGAATTACAATAAATAACAAAGGCAGGGAACATTAACATAGTACTACCATCAACAATGTGGCTAATTGAACGCTTGACTAAAAAGATGTGTCTTTAGCTGCTTTAAAAAAAAATATTGACAGAGTCAAATTATGGGACAAAGCGTTCCTCAGTCTAGGTGCAACTCTTTCAAACATTCAGGTTCAGGTGTAAAAGCTTGTGCATGGAATATATGATGTAACGCTTGAGACTATCTTTCAGTTTTGGAGCAATAGGTATGAGTTACAAGGGAATTCTTTCAGTCTGGAATAGAGGATTTTAAATCTTGTACCAGATAATAATTCAATAAGTTTCTCTGAATTTAAACAGTGAGATAATGTGACACACCACCATGTTTTTCTCATGCCATCCTTTTTTTCCGTTCCTCTCTCCAGTATGTGGAGGCCATCAGCAATAAGCAGAGCGAGCTGGACAACTACATCGCTGAGGGCTACAAGAACGCTCTGTCCGAGGAGAGGAGGAGGTACTGCTTCCTGGTGGACCGCCAGTGTGCCGTAGCCAAGAACGGCAGCGCCTACCACGGCAAGGTGAGCGGGAAGGGCTTCAGCCTACAGCCTTCCTCTACTTCTTCATTTGTTGGTGATGTCATGGCAAAGTTTCATACAACTTTTAATTCCTATTCACACTTCTTGAAAATATCCACAGCTGATTGAGATTCCCTAATCTGACCCACACATTTCCCAATTTTCAGACTCATTCACACTCCTTTTAGCTAGCCTCGTGAGACCGACCTGATCTGGCGAGCTCCAGTTTTCCACTCGCAGATCAGTCTGGCATCTTGAGATAGAGAAAATTTGGAGCCGTTTGCCAAACGACCAGGCCAATCAGCGTTGGTTTTGAGGCGGGTTAGATGTAGGGCTGTCAACGAATATTCTAAATTTGAATATATATTCGAATAGTTTTAAAAAAATGAATTTCAAAGGTGAAAATTAATATTCGAATTTAAAAAATAAAAAAATAAAAAGTGGAAAAAAACGCTCGCGGTAGAAGAGGCTGTCTGCTTTGCTAGCACGCATGAAAGCCATTACATACTGGACGCAGCCCAGCTGGCGCGTACAAATGTGACATCATGAGACTGCGCTGGTGGTCGCGACACTAGCTGCAGTCTTCTCCTGAACAGCGGTGGCGCTAATGAGCAAAGACTACCGACGCTGCCCTTTCTACGGACTAGAAGAAGAAGAAAAAGGTAAACAACGGCCGGATATTGCATAATTTTGACGTCACGATGTCGCGCGCCACCTTGGATGCATGCGCAACCAGATGTTCGAATAGTTCGAATATTCTGTGTTATTTTAGAGGGAATATTCGAAAGTCATTTTTGAGCAATTTTGACAGCCCTAGTTAGGTGGTGATAGACAGATGGTTTATCCAATCAGATAACCAGTATTTTCAGACAGCGGTAGCCCTAATTCTGTTAGCTGCTCACTTTTTCTGTTGGATCCTTCTTTTGGAATATTTTTATTCCTAAATTCTCGCTACACAAACGGCAAATATCCTTTACCGACATGTTGCTTGCTTGCTGAGCTAACGAGCTATGCTTTGCCTGCAGCAGCAGGGGCGGGCTTGTGGTTGTATTTTCATACGCTTCGTGGATCTGATTGGTTGATTTGGCCCGTCTATCACCAACATAGGTGATAGACAGATGGTTCATCCAATCAGCTAACCAGTATTTTCGCCCCTTCCCAAAAGTTCTCCAATGGAAAGTTCCCAGATGGATATGCCGAGCAAATGCGAAGCAATCCATCTGGCGGAGTCAGGTTACCTTTAAGCTGCTTCTTCATCCAAATTGAAGCCAGCAATCCCGTTGAGCATCAGCTTTTTAAAAAAACTGTCTTTAAAAAAATATATAATATCATTATATTCCACATCTTTCAAACATTATTGGTATTATTCAACTTTTCAGTGACATTCATAGTAATTACACCTGTTCCCACTTTTCAACTATTTTTACTACTTCATAGCCTGACGTGGTCATACTCAGATTCTAGTCAGAATCTGAGTCTGATACTGCTCCATTGGGCTGTGATTATGGGGCGTGTTTCAACCGAACCAGGAAAGAAAATGCCTCTGCACTCAATTGGATAGACCTACAACCAATCAGAACAACGGAGTATGTGACGTTGCTGAATCCCGTAGGAAGGACAGCAAAAACATCTTTCCAATCCACAAATGCCTTGATCGCGGGTCTCTGTTCCTCTTTTAATATGAATGCGCTGTCGATATCTTCTATAACCGACGCGATGGAGGAATCTACACATCTCAGTTCTCCAGCGGCAGCCATCTTTGTTGTAAACAAATTGTCTGTTTGGTGACGTGGTTACTGTTGTTCATCTGTCCATCATCGTATAAAGCCCGCCCTGACAATTTGATTGGTCCAAACAGCTCTGGTTGGAGCATAGTTGCTCCACAACGTATCAAAACCAGACCGAACTTCCCGACCTCAAATGTTGTGGGCGGGGCTAAATTCGTCTGGCAGCCAGGCTAACTCCTTCACATATTTCTTACTCTTTCAAGCAAGCAATTCAGTGTAGCGTCAGCCTTTTCTAAAAACTATTAAAATATTCCACATCTTTCAAACATTATGGGTATTATTAAACATTTCAATGACATTTATACTAATTCAACCCACTTATTCAACTATTCCTACTTCTTCTTACGCATTCAAGCCAGCAATCCAGTGTAGCGTCAGTCTTTCACCATTCACACCGCATCTATTCCTCTGCTCACCTCCTTTTAGGCAGTCACAGTGCTGAATTGAAGTCACTAATTTGGTGATGTCCGGTTATGTATAATCATTGTTTCAACACCATTTCATGTACTTTGTTGCATAGGTATCATTTATATATAGCAATTACAAAGCCATATTTAGCTCAATTTAAAATAGTCATTAAGACATCTTAAATAATTGCTCTCTTTGTGAGATTGCACAAAATCTAGAAATCATTTTATTTTAAGATCTGAAAATAAGGCTGCTTGTTTATACTGTTGTGGCTTTGTGAAATTTCATTTTTCTAAGGATGTTTAGAATAGTTGAAAGTTTAAATTAAATTCTGTATTTATTCATCCATTTCATTTAGGAAAAGGTTTTCTGCTTTTCACATGCATCAGTGCAGCCGGAAGATCGCTCGTCAGGAGTTTTATTTTATCCAAGAAATTGATAAGAAAAGCATGTCCTACCCTACTCTCAACCCTTCACACTGGGGAAATGTGGAGTGGTAAAGAGAAGCGAGGGAGATGGAGGGTGAGTGGGTGAGGAGGAGGAGGGTGAAGTGGGGAGGCAGCGGGAGACAAAATGGCCTACTTCTGCAGGAACACTCGGTTCACTCACTGTGTGTGGGTGTGAACGTGTCTGAATGAGTGATTGATAGACAGAGGGAGGAAGCACAAACCATAACACAAACTGCTGATCCAATGATGCATAAACAAAAGTAAAAAATACATTTAACTGGTCTTAAACTCAGTTGCAAAGTACCGTTTGCTCTTGAATATACATCAGCAGATAAATTGATTCGTCGATAGACAGGAAAATAACTGGCAGTAATTTTGATAACTGATTTATATGTGCTACAGTTTTTCTCTGGTTCCAGCTTCTCCAATGTGAAGATTTGATGCTTTTCTTTCTCATATATGATCATTAATGTAGTGTATTTGAGGTTTGCATTGTTGGTTGTAAAAAAACAAGGAATTAGAAATAGTGCTGTCAAACGATTAAAATATTTAATCGCGATTAATCACATTAATGTCATAGTTAACTCACGATTAATCGCAATTAATCGCACATTTTTATCTATTCTAAATGTCCCTTGATTTCTTTTTGTCCCATTATATTTTTTCGTTTTAGTGCTAAAAAGTGGATCGGCTTGCTTGAGACACTTTTTTATTGAAAACAACATTGGCATATACGTAGTGTTCAATTTCACACTAACATTCTCACTTGGAACTAATGATCTGTCACATAATGTAACACTGTTACCTCCATTTTCCACTGCAGATAGTACTGCCTCATGCCTGAGGCGAGCGTGGATGGTCGTCATAGCGACTATGGTTTCCCCCGACTCATTTCCTGGTTCTCGTTCTCCATAACCAACGTAAAATCAAGGAGAGGGTTAACTTTTCCTGCTCCAGGTTTCCCACCGTGGTGAAAAAGAACAGGGGAGACACTTTGTTTCTCTCACTAGGACTCTAGAGTCACTACTCGCTCCGAAGCTAATCGCTGTGACGAGCCTACTAGCTATGCGGCTCGCAAACCCAAACAAGTGTGTGCGGCCGCAGCGTGTGTCTGTTTTGTTTCCGGTCTGAAGACCCGCCCTTCAATCACTAATATTGGCCAGGTGTCCAAGGTAACGTAACCCTATTTGTTCAGGTCCTATCCCCTGACAAATCTGCTATCCTAACCACTCGAGGTGAAATGCTTAACTCCAACCAATCAAGCTGCTTCGTAGGGCGGGTCTTGGCGTGGCCATAGTGGGATTCGTAATTTTGCTTCCGGTCTAGCTAGATCCGAAAGAACGTTAATCCTTCTTTAACTGTCTATGCGTTAATCGCGCGATAAAAACATTGTCGGCATTAAAATGCGTTTGCATTAACGCCGTTAATAACGCGTTAAACTGACATCCCTAATTAGAATACACTGAGCTGTGGGAAATTATATATACAGTTTATATAGGCTTACCTGTATATTTTTCACAATATAATGACATTTTAGAAACTAAGTGATTTAATTGATAAAATAAAAAAATAAAAAAATAATTGTTACTTAGTTGATAATGAGAATAATCATTAGTTGCAGCCCTAATCTTAAATAAGAAGGGTTAAATGTGCACAGCTAAGCCATTAATTAAGTGTTCTTGCTGCCTGAACAAAACGTGCTTGGGTTACATTTTTACTAGGGTGTTGCTGAAGTGATCATAGGGTGTTGTTACATACAATCTCAATGCTCAGGGACCCTTGCTAGGGTGTCACGAGGTTGCCGTAGGTGATTGCTTTAGGTATATACCTAATTTTGGAGTGGCCATCATATATAATATAAGGGTTGGCTCACATCAAGCAATCAGATTGGTTCATAGCCATGATGTAATAACCACATAGAAAGGCCATAATTCGATTTCTTTGCACAATAAGTATCACTCCACATCTGAGAAAAACAACAGTAGAAAAACAAACTGATAGCGGGTGCCGTTCATCTCCACACACACTGCGTAGTATCCCTTTAAATGTATTCTATACCACGTCCTGTCGTGAGCTATTGCCTAATTAGATATTAGAAAGTAAGAACCTGCTGTAACGCTAATGCTACAAGCCCAGTATTAAGTACAGAGTGCACTGAATAATGCTGGTCACCTACTCGACATAGTATACTGTATACTAAAGTTTTAGCATAGAGGACTGTAGAAAAAATTATCTGTGAGAAAGACCACTGGTGATTTTGCTATCCTACTGGGTACATTTCCAAACTGGCAAATCTCCCACACACTCACTTTCTGTAAGAGCGAGATTCTTCCTGTGATGTGCGTGGCGAAGCGAGAATGAAGGAAAAAGAAGCACCGTCTGCTAGTTGATTTTATCATTGCACTGGTAAAGGCACCGTCCCACCTACGCTCTACCTGTGCTATTCGAAAGGGCTGGTGACTCATCGTTCCTGCCAGCAGCAAGAAACACTGACAAAGACTTTGTTGCGAACACAGAGAAATACAGGTGGCGACATCCTATTCATCTCATCTCCATTCATCTAGCCTGAAAATGAATGGCCACAAGAATGTTACTGCGACAGGGAAATCATTAGACAGCTTACAACCATCTCAGTTAGAGCGTGAATCCCCTGTGACACAATGCTCACTGTTGGTATGAATTTGTTTTTGCTGAACTTTTATATTTGTGTATGTGTTTAATTTAACTTAATAACCCACCCACATCCTGCCACCTGACGCTCCGGCCCACGTACACTCCGCGGGGCCAGACAACCTTGGAACCGCACCGTGTTTATCCTCCACAGCAACATGGTGGAAGTTAAAAGCTTTTGAACAGCATCTTTCTAATATTCATGGAGTCAGGACTCCCTCATTTATTCACTGACGAGGACCGCAAATGAGATGTCCATCCATCCATCCATCCATCTTCGTCCGCTTATCCGGTGTCGGGTCGCGGGGGGAGCAGCTCCAGCAGGGGGCCCCAAACTTCCCTTTCCCGAGCAACATTAACCAGCTCCGACTGGGGGATCCCGAGGCGTTCCCAGGCCAGGTTGGAGATATAATCCCTCCACCTAGTCCTGGGTCTTCCCCGAGGCCTCCGCCCAGCTGGACGTGCCTGGAACACCTCCCTAGGGAGGCGCCCAGGGGGCATCCTTACCAGATGCCCGAACCACCTCAACTGGCTCCTTTCGACGCAAAGGAGCAGCGGCTCTACTCCGAGCTCCTCACGGATGACTGAGCTTCTCACCCTATCTCTAAGGGAGACGCCAGCCACCCTCCTGAGGAAACCCATTTCGGCCGCTTGTACCCTGGATCTCGTTCTTTCGGTCATGACCCAGCCTTCATGACCATAGGTGAGGGTAGGAACAAAAACTGACCGGTAGATCGAGAGCTTTGCCTTCTGGCTCAGCTCTCTTTTCGTCATAACGGTGCGATAGATGGAATGTAATACCGCACCCGCTGCGCCGATTCTCCGACCAATCTCCCGCTCCATTGTCCCCTCACTCGCGAACAAAACCCCAAGGTACTTGAACTCCTTCACTTGGGGTAAGGACTCATTCCCTACCTGGAGAAGGCATTCCATCGGTTTCCTGCTGAGAACCATGGCCTCCGATTTAGAGGTGCTGATCCTCATCCCAACCGCTTCACACTCGGCTGCGAACCGATCCAGTGAGTGCTGAAGGTCACAGGCCGATGATGCCATCAGGACCACATCATCTGCAAAGAGCAGCGATGAGATCCCCAGCCCACCGAACTGCAACCCCTCCCCATCCCGACTACGCCTCGATATCCTGTCCATAAATATTACAAACAGGATTGGTGACAAAGCGCAGCCCTGGCGGAGGCCAACCCTCACCCGAAATAAGTCCGACTTACTGCCGAGAACCCGGACACAACTCTCACTTTGGTCGTACAGAGATTGGATGGCCCTGAGTAGAGACCCCCCTCACCCCCATACTCCCGCAGCACCTCCCACAGTATCTCCCGGGGGGACCCGGTCATACGCCTTCTCCAAATCCACAAAACACATGTAGACCGGTTGGGCATACTCCCAGGCCCCCCTCCAGGATCCTTGCGAGTAAAGAGCTGGTCCGTTGTTCCACGACCAGGACGGAATCCGCATTGTTCCTCTTCAATCTGAGGTTCGACTATCGGCCGAACCCTCCTTTCCAGCACCTTGGAGTAGACTTTACCAGGGAGGCTGAGAAGTGTGATACCCCTGTAATTGGCACACACCCTCTGGTCCCCCTTTTTAAAAAGGGGAACCACCACCCCAGTCTGCCACTCCTTTGGCACTGTTCCAGACCTCCACGCGATGTTGAAGAGACGTGTCAACCAGGACAGCCCCTCCACACCCAGAGCCTTGAGCATTTCCGGACGGATCTCATCAATCCCAGGGGGCTTTGCCACTGTGTAGTTGTTTGACTACATCAGTGACCTCCGCCTGGGAAATCGACGACAATCCCCCGTCATCCTCCAGCTCTGCCTCTAACATAGAGGGCGTATTAGTCGGATTCAGGAGTTCCTCAAAGTGCTCCTTCCACCGCCCTATTACCTCCTCAGTTGAGGTCAACAGTGTCCCATCCTTACTGTACACAGCTTGGATGGTTCCCCGCTTCCCCCTCCTGAGGTGGCGAACAGTTTTCCAGAAGCACTTTGGTGCCGACTGAAAGTCCTTCTCCATGTCTTCTCCGAACTTCTCCCACACCCGCTGCTTTGCCTCTTTCACGGCAGAGGCTGCAGCCCTTCGGGCCCTTCGGTACCCTGCAACTGCCTCCGGAGTCCTCTGGGATAACATATCCCGGAAAGACTCCTTCTTCAGTCGGACGGCTTCCCTGACCACCGGTGTCCACCACGGTGTTCGTGGGTTACCGCCCCTTGAGGCACCTAAGACCCTAAGACCACAGCTCCCCGCCGCAGCTTCAGCAATGGAAACTTTGAACATTGTCCACTCAGGGTTCAATGCCCCCCAGCCTCCACAGGGATGCACGAAAAGCTCCGCTGGAGGTGCGAGTTGAAAGTCCGTTGGACAGGGGCCTCCTCAGACGTTCCCAATGCACTACACGTTTGGGCTTACCAGGTCTGTCCAGAGTCTTCCCCCAC
>CM046807.1:1283833-1753833 GCA_025617405.1 Perca schrenkii
TGAACTATTTTAGTACAACATGAGATCGTATTCTGAACGAACCGCCATGACAGTCTGGCTTTGAATTTCCGGAGAAACCAGACCCACGTGACGCATTGGTCCAATCAGCTGCCGGTTTTCATTTTTGGCTGACAATACAGATTAGCGCCGCCTGCTGTTATGGAGACGTACTACGTCTCGTCTCTTTGGTGTGTTCTGAGGCACTTTTTTGACCAACTCGGGGAGACTGATCAGCCCGACTGGCTTTACTACCGAGGGTCCGCCGTCTGGTCGGTGGGTCTGCAGCTTTAGGCTCACAAAAGTAGTGTAATATATATATAATTAAAATAGTAAATACATGTATGCTAAATGTCTAAAATAAAATATATACAGTATATATTTGTAATATCGCTTTTTGAGTAGGAGTCTTATCTGTTGCGATGGCACGTCCTTCGTCCTTCGTCCTCAGAGGGTTTCTCCAAGCAGTTTTGTAGTTAGCTTTGACCTGGCATTCAGTATGCTTTTTATCACAGCAAAAGGATTTCAGTGTATTTCTCAAAAAGTATCATTGCATCTCAAAGGTAAAAGCCACTAAAAGAGCAAATACAATACAATCTGACTGGATGTCGCACACAACCTGTGCGGTTTTAATGAGAAACAGGCTGAAGCAAGCGGGAATATAACGAGGTGTGATATTTAAAATGAGAAAGGAGGTTATGAGTGAAAATAGATATGGGACAGGGACAGGTTTCACATTTGTAATTTCAGAAGAAACTGGAGTATATGGAGGTACAGTATTTACACAGCGTGCGTTCCACCAGTCAGCAGTGTTTATTAGAGAAATTGAGACTGAAAGCGGTCTGTCTCTTCCCCAGCGGAGACTCGGACGCTGCCTCGGTCCAGCTCCATGGCAGCGGGGCTGGAGAGGAACGGGAGAACTCGAGTCCAGGCCATCTTCTCGCATGCAGCCGGCGACAACAGCACCCTGCTCAGCTTCTTTGAGGGCGATGTGATAACCCTGCTGGTCCCCGAGGCCCGTGATGGGTGGCACTACGGAGAGAATGAGAAGACGAGGATGTGAGTGCAACTTGTGTATTCAAAGAAAGATTTTGATTTGCCTTCTCTGAAGATTGTACAGTGTTCTGGTCCGATATTAGGTACATAAAAGTTGTCAATGAGCCCCAAAAGTTAACAAATTAGTTTTTTTATTTGCTAATATCTGCCTGCTCACCTCTTCCAGGCGTGGCTGGTTTCCCTTCTCCTACACGCGGGTGATCTCGGACGGTGACAGCAACTCAATGAGGCAGCTTCGGGTACACAAGTAAGTTTTGTAGATATCCTTTTTGTCCCTGAAAATAAGTCATTACTTCACTGAACATGAAGCAATTGAATGATGCATAATTGAACTGATATATTTGATATATTTATCATTTTTGTGTTATGTTATTTTATTTTATTCGAGGTGAATATTGACATCTGATTTTGATGAATGACATTGATAGGCCCGAGAGCTTTTGAGTCGTAATGCCCTTCCAATGAAAACCGGAGATTAAATAACCAATTATGGAAAGCAACAGCCCAACGATGGCTCCCATGCAGATCTCCTCATACTCCCGAATGGCTCGGGAGTATTTGCCGATATATTTTTTTTTAGATTTCTTTATTTAAAAGGGACAACGCACATAAATCAACGTGAGTACAGAGTCCAACATGCAAATGTTCCAGATGTAGCCATACAGGCTGATTTTCATCTGCAGTCCCTAGCAGGTTGATGGCTTAAAACAATAGATACGCTACAACAATACAACTAATACAACAAAACAACACTTTCCTTGAAGGTGTCTACATAATCGTGACATGACACTGTCATAACTATGACATGACACTGTCATGAATGTGTCATAAACGTTATAAACAAGTCAAACGTTTAGGACTTCTGTCATTAAGTGTCACTTCCGGTTTTTGTCATGACAAGATGACATTGTTTGGGTTGTCTTGATTATGACAACTTGACGTTAATCAAAGTGATGTTACCGGAAGTTGTCAACCCAAACAATGTCAACTTGTCATGACAAAAACCGAATGGCACTGAATGACAGAAGTCATAAACGTTAATGACTTGTTTATAAGGTCTATGACACGTTCATGACAGTGTCATGTCATAGTTATGACAGTGTCATGTCACGATTATGTCGATACCTTCAAGTTAAGTGTTACCCAACAAATACACATAAAACAAGACAGACATAGGCATAGACAAGTAAACATGACACAACCACTATTCCAGATTATGACAACTGGCAGTTTGATGGCATGAGAAAAACACAACATACACAGTAGACACAGGCAAAAGTGCATAGACACACATTAGAATGCATCAACAACACATAAGCACACAAAGACACACTACTATAGCGATAAAGACAAACACATTATTCTGTATTATGGCAGCACATTTGATATTTGATTAGTCAATAACCAATGTTTTATGGATTTGGAGAAGGAATTGATAGATGTCTTTAGTTCTGTGGGTATGGTAGTCCATGTACTATGGGCTGCTCCAAAGGGAAAAAGCTAAGTCCAAAACGACTTACTTTTTTTCTACAGTCGCCTCTTGTAGATGCTCTGGTGGATGAAAATGTTTACCATTTTTTCTAATTGTCTGCACACCTGTGTGTTTGCAGCCTCCACGGGAAGAGCAGCAGCACAGGCAACCTACTAGAGAGAGAAGACATGGCTCTGCCCGTCCCTGATTACGGCCTCCACTCCCGTATGGAGGCTCAGAGCGCTGCCGCGCTGCATGGCAGACAACAACAACAACAACAACGCCCCTACAGCGTTGCGGGGCCAGGCTTCTCACAGGTGGGGGGCACAAAAACACACACACACACACACTGGCATCAACCCACACGTGAGTTCGCACATGACACGTGAGCTGAGCTCAAAGTTTGATTGTAGACCTGAGATACACTACAGGAATAGCTTTGCTTTGACAGGCTGTCTCTTCCCTAACCGGCGATTAGAGTAATCTTGTGCCAAAGCTCGACGAGAACGCCTTGCTACATTAGCTTATATGGACGCAGAAATCCATTCTCCTTCGCTTCACATGTTCCTGTTTACGGAAGGTCGGCTGGTAGACGTGGCACAGCTCAGATTGGAGGAGTCCACCTCTCCGCCTGGCTGCCTCCCTCTCTGAGGAAAGTACTTCTGACAGTTGACAACGGAGTGAGCGTTTGCCCAGCTGACTGAAAGGAAGAGGAGGGAGAGAGGAGGCAGCCGTGTGATGTGGGAGCCGGGGGGGAGGTTAATCTTTCAAAAGGCAAAATCAGAAGTAGATTTATGCAACACTGAACCCTTCTCTATCCGCCCAGCTTCCCTCCTACGCCTCACCTGGAACATTAAACGTGGGCGACGCTTAATTGCACAACAGTGCACGTAACAACTCAAACTGTTTCTTCCGCCTCACAGCATTTCGAGATGGAAACGTCTCTGCTGACATTTCTGAGAGCGGTGTTTTGTCGTCGGGGCTTGAAAGTGTCTGTAATGCTTTGGTCACCCAGTGAGCACTTATATCACATAAGATTTCTGGATGAGAAAACATTTGGTTAACAACGGGCTGAACTTGGTTGGAAAGTGACGGTGTTTTTTGAAGGTTACACACTGCTGTGGATCAAAAAACACATGGACTTGGAATAAAAAATAGTAATTTAAATGTTCTTTTAACAGACATTCAAAGATATTTCGACTTCCAAATCACCAAATAATGTGAGTTAATATTTACTGGGCAGACCAGACAATCGATAAGAGCAATGAGGTAATAACGCAGTATTAAAGTCAAATAAACACAAGATCTTTTTATATTTTTTCATTTGAATTATTATTCTAACAATTTCATAGAGTCATAGAGTTTATCAGACTTGATATCCAGCTAAGGCGGCTGTAGGAAGAGAGCCTCAGGGAGGTGTTACTGCTGAGCTTCAACCGTGTTTATTTGCCGCCATCTGCTGGTTCCTCGCGACTGCTTTCAGAACTATTTCTCATGTTGTTCACTAGCAAGGACCACACCGTCAACCGGATACGTTCAACTACTGGACCCTCGTGTTGTCTTCCCATCAACCACGCAGCTTTTTGTCATTCTGTGTCAAAATGAAAACCTTTTTTTTTTCTCCTCCAATGGTTTGGTCGTCTTTTTCGCCACTTTTGTGGCTTTTTTTTTTGACGTTTTGAAGCTTTATATCCCCCTAAGTTTTAAGTCACTTTTTCCGATGTCTTTGTCAATTTTTAGTTTTCATGTTTTTTTTTTACGTTTTTTAAGCTTTTCTTGACTTTTTTGTCACTTTTTTCCAAGTTTGTCACTTTTTCTGATGTCTCTGTCATTTTTTATTGTTGTTCTTGTTTTTCTTCCACATTTTTGAAGCATTTTTGTCACTTTTTTCAACCTTCTATCATTTTTTTTTTTCAAATGCTATAAAATCTAATAAAAAATCCAAATGAATTGAAAGTATTGAACTGATCATTCATTTTACACTAAAGAACGTCAGATGGAACCTTCCACGTTATTTTTTTATTTATTTTTTTTGGACAATTTGGTTGAAAGAAACCCACATTTTTGATATAGAGACTTTTTGAAAATGGGTTAACTTTGACCCGAGGACAACAGGAGGGATAATAATGACAGATACTTGGAATGCGAGACATGAAGTCGCTTGAAGTCGTCAGTTGACTTTATTGTGGGGGGAGGCTTTGGTAGGGAATCAGCCATAGCACCCGGTCACCACAGACCCCTCTTAGGACCTCAACCCTCTGAGGATGATAGACGCACCGGCGCATCCAAACGATGTTTGACAAAACTCAAACTCAAAAAGCAATATTACAACATTTTATTTACTATTTTAATCATGTACTGAACAACTTAAAGACTTTGGCAAACTCATTTTAAGCACGGAAATAATTCGTACAACACATCAAGCTGAGTTTGTTCTGAACATTTTTATATGAAACATACGGGGATTAGTAATATGCAAATAGCCTTAAAAAAGGTACATAGGTACAAAGAAGATGTGTGAAAATGCCCTTAGACCTCAGAGGGGAGTAGAAAAGAGAGGAACAGAAAGAGGGTGGGAGGGAGGGGTGCGGAACGCGAGAGGACAGGATTAGGCGGGTATTTATCGGAATACCAGAAGAGGCGTGTTTGAGTCGTGGCCCTGCTCCTGAAATGATGCTAGGTAGCTTCAAGTTGAGTAAATGGCGTGACTAAATCCCTCCTGTCTTTTTCTTTACAGCAAGGAGTCGAAGAGTACGAGCCCCGCTTCCCCACAAGGTAAGAACCACTTGTTGCAGTAAATATAAATATATATATACTGTACACTGTATGTATTTCTTTTGATACAAAAATCAGATGAAATTCAGTTCCAGTTCAGTCAGTTCAAGCAGAATATCACCCAAATGAAATATGGTGCTCCCACTTTGGTTGCACGCAATTGGAAGTGCTTGTGGGTGGGAAGCCAGTGAGGGATTGGATCCTTCTTGTCCCGGCGCTGGGATCTTCCCAACACCTCTCTGAATGAGTTGACTGAACCAGAACGGGCCTGAAACCGTGTTGAAAACGGCTGAAGGTGGAGAGGTAAAGAGAAAGTGGGATTGGGCCGCTCTGTGGCGCGTAGCCTAAAGTCCAGACCCGCAGACACACAACCAGCAGAACACACAGCTGAACACAGCGCATTTTGGTTTGGTGTTGTTTCCTTTGTGTTTGCATTCTGTTCTGCTTGCACTTGTTTCATAGGATACAATAAGTGACAATATCATGTAGTGTTTATACGGCATATTGGTAGAAGACGGGCTTTGTGATTGGTCGGCTATGAATGTTGAGAGGTCAACCCACACAGGACCATTAGAAATAATATGTTTTTTAATGGTAGAAATAGATTAAATTATAAGGCATGTTATTGGTTAACTTTGTTTCTGTTGTACGCTTTAGTTGATTTAAGTTTTTTTTTGTTTTTTTTTATTCAAGTTTTCTTTTTGGTTGATTAAGGTTTTAATTAGTTTTTTTTGTTCATTAATATAAAACACTCGTGCTTTGAGCTCCCAGCTCCTCCCAATGCCCCCCCCCCATGCACCATGCAGATCCAGTAGTGCTTCCACCTGCTCACTGCACCCACCCAATCCCTAACAAGCTCACCCTGCTTCAAACCCTTCTCATTCACGGTTCATTTGATTCAAACCAACCAAGTTACAGGTCGGGTCGGGTCGAGCTTTTAGAGCGTGGGGGGGGCGTTTGGTTTCTCGTGTTGGCGGGGTCAGGCGACGTGGTCTCTGCCTCTCCATGTGTCCTGCTTGTGTTTGCTGCTGTTTCTCCTGAGCCAGCCCACCTGGAAGCCTCTCCCTCTCTTTGTCCACAGTTCCACAGAGGGCAAATTGATTTCGACAGTGTGAGGACAGACAGACAAACAGGCACAGACTCAGCCAGACGATGCAATAGGACAGGCACCTTGCTGCCCCCCCCCTCAACCAACCCCTTCCCTCACCCTTACCCCTCCTCTCCTGCCTGCCTCCCACTTACAGCAATAAACTCTCCCTGAGCCAATCAATGCAAGGAAGATGCTTTGGTCTGTATCTTTCCCTCCCTCTGATCTCCCTCTTTCTCCCCCCCCCCATGCTGTCTAACTATCTGGTTGCCTCACCAACTACTGACTCCTTGCGATGCCTCGGTGCCGTGAACAAAACAGACTCTGTGCCATCCGAATATTGAAAATCAATGTGATGGACATTTTTCTCTGAGGAAAATGTATCTCTTGCTTGTCTTTCATGCATGTACATTTCTTTTACATATCGCTGGGGATTCGATTTCCCCACCAAATGGAACCAGATTCTCACAAATGTCAGTGCTCTCCATCAGAATGACAATGTAAAGGATATGTAAATCAGGGTGTGTGAAATGAATGATGTTGATCCCAAAGAGGATTTCAATGTTAAAAAAAAAAATAATAATAATAAAAAAAAAAACCCGGCATTACAATCAATATATTTACTGGGTCTTTCAGTATTCAATAATCATTTTACCTTGTCATGCTGTGAGGTTTTGTATTCCTCTGAGATAAGAGGCCATGTATCACGAATAGTGAACAGCTAATATCAATGTTTTAACTTACGGAGTGGAGACAATGTGACGGGAATGTTGACTGTACATACATAAATGTGCCATACAGAAGTGCTTGTCATAAAGTATCTAGAATCAGTTCATTCAACAACAACAAAACGCACCTTATTGAAAAATAATCGTCTATATTTCTGACTTTCTGTAAACAAACTTACTGTAATAACGTTTCCAGTATCAGCCTTTGGACTTGTTCTCCACCATCTTATGGAGGGACGCTGTGCTCTGACACACAAACCCAGGTGCTCGGGGGTCCTTTGGCTATTTATTGTGCGGTGTGAATATCATACCAAGGCTGAATGGGGTCAACTCTCCCTCGTCCCTGAGCGACATGCGAGGCTCCGAGTTTGGTTCGGAAACCGTTAGTCGATTGGTCCGTCGACTGAAAATTGCGACGTTTTTCTTAAACAAAAATGCTGACCATTTGCTAGCTTCTCAAATGTGAAGATCTACTGCTTTTTTTATGTTTCATATCATTGTAAATTTGAATATCTTTGAGATTTGGACTGTTGGTCTGCCAAAAAAAAAAAGCATTGAGAAAGCAACTCAGAAGACTTTGGTATGTGGACATGTTTTTACATAAAAAATAATAGGCTGATGAATTCATTACATTTTTAAGAGTTGCTGCCTTAGCTAGGTTACCCATCATTCATGCAGAAAAGAAAAGACAACTGGAACTGTTGTCATGGCTGGGAGCACATGATCTCCAAACTCCGCTTATAGTGCATATTATAGTGCCTCTTACTGTGGATTAAATTACTAATGTGAATAATATATTTTTATGGCAGCTTAAAGCTATAGTGCGTAGTTTCTCCCGCCCCCCTATGAGGAATTCTAATGACATCACTGTCGGCGCGTCCACATGATACAAGCCTTCCGTGACCGCGCACCACCCCTCACCCCTCCTCCAAGCAGCTGCTAGTAGCCAAGGAGGACACGGAGGATTAAAAAAACATGACAGAGTCTTCAGTAGAGGTCATTATCTTCACTCAAGTTTCTGCGCGGGAAAGTCGCCAGACACCACAATTTTCTGAACATAGTCATACTGAGAGATCCAGAGAGCGTTGTGTGGAGCTGCTAGTCTTAATTAGCTTTGAAGCAACTCATTTGGCAACGGCTTGAATGTAACAGCCGTTCATTAATATCAAAAAGTTACGCGCTGAAGCTTTAACACTTCAAATTGTCAGTAGCAAATATGCTGATGAACTTCTGGATCCAGAGATTCAAATGAGGCATCAGCAGCTGAAACGGGGTCTCCGTGAAGGGCCCATATTGATGGCACTGCCTCTCTGCAGCCTCGATCGGGGGGGGGGTTCATTTGATGTTGAAACCTCATTCAGCCTTCATGTATTGTTGCCTTTTCCAGTTTAAAGGCTTGATTTTTTTAAAACTCCCAGTGATTGAAAACACCATGTTTTGAAGATTAAAGAAGTGTTTGTCTGATTCTCTGTGTGCTAAATAAAGACGCTGGTCTGCCTGTCTGTACGTCGGTCCAGTTAGTGCCTGTCTTTACTAACCACTGATCCCCCTGTCGGCATCTGACATCCACCAACTAGCCGAGTGGAATTGATCTTCCTCATATTGTTGGCTTCTCAATCTTTTTTTTCTTTCTTTTTTTTACAAAAATAATCTCATCCAAGTACTGTCTTTACCAAAGAGTGAAGGTGAAAATTTAGACTGTGCACCTCTCCTATGCCTCCTACTCTGCAGAAATGTCTGTCTTTACCAAATATTGAATGTGGTCAAGTCTTGAAATAGTATATTTTTTTCTCCAAATTAGTGAAAAAGTGAGGAAGAAACTTTCACTTGTTGCCAACAATTGATAAGGTTTTCTCGTACCAAGTCTCACTTCCCTGATCAGCTGCATTCTATGTTATAGTTTTCACTTCTTTTCAGTGGAACAATTCAAGATGGACATTTTTGCATTGTAGAAATGTTTCTCTTGCTTCACACTGTATGTCTGCATTTTGCTTTCCTCTCTGTTTGTCTGTTACCTAACACTCGTCTTCCCCCTCAGCTTTGCCAACCCCCTTTTTTTTTCCATCTCTGTCTTGATACATTTAGAGACAAAAGTCCAGTGCAAACGACTGGAAGCTGCCAGTGTTTCTTCTTTCTCCACTAAAATAAGCCCAAGGTATGACTGCCATCGCAGCAGAGATAGCACACCAACCACCTGTGACCAAATAAGTCCTACATCAACTGATGTGATGTGATTTTATTTTTTGAGGAGTTTTGTTGTAAAATAATAAAAAAAAAACTACATATATTGTACAGAGGATTTATGCTCATGCATGCTTTGGGGGCACCAAAAAGTTTAACATTGATGACCTCAAATGTATGGTGAATTTCTACTCTAAAAATATGAAATAAATTAATTCAGCTGAACATTTTTGGTTGTTTCTGTTCATTTTGTTTTTTCTTTCTTCTTTCTTTCAAATGGGTTTTCATTGCTTCTTTTATAGCTTGTCAAACTAAAATAAATGTTCACTAATCTACAGTAGTACATTAATAAAGCAGCTTAACCAGAGTTTTGTTCCAAAAAGGTTTTGTTTGCACCATCGTTCTCATAGTCTGATAGTTAGCTGGTGATCATCCTCTTGCTTTTAGTGCATTAACCAGAGGCTCTTCTTGCACATTTGGTGTCACTTCTCATCCTAATATTTCTGGAACTCAGTTGGTTCCCATCATAACCTCCCACCGGCCATGTTGCATCGACAGTCTGTGTTTAGTGCAAAGTAGTAGTTACGCTGCATCCTAACTTCCCTGACCTGCCAATACCATACACCCACTGGCCTGCTCTTCCTGCTGCAAAGGTACATTTTTCAACGTGTGTGTGTGTGTGTGTGTGTGTGTGTGTGTGTGTGTGTGTGTGTGTGTGTGTGTGTGTGTGTGTGTGTGTGTGTGTGTGTGTGTGTGTGTGTGTGTGTGTGTGTGTGTGTGTGTGTGTGTGTGTGTGTGTGTGTGTGTGTGTTATAGTGCCAGTGTCTGTCTGTTGTTTTGTGGTTTGTATGCCTGTCTGTGTGCATATCTGTTTTATTGTTTACATTTTTACATGTTAACGCACAGCAAGTGTGTGTGTGTGTGTGTTATGGTTTCTATTTTGTGTAGATTCATATGTATATATAGATATTATACATTTTAGATACAACAGTAGAATTACTATAAACAAGCAAGATCAGGAGTGAACTGGACTGGCAGCCTCTTGAGCACAGTTTCTGAAAGTGCGGCCTGTGGGCAAATGGCGGCCCTCAGAACCATTTTTTGCAGCCCATGGACATCAAATGACATGACAGGCATGCATTATACTTAACCATCTGCAGTACATTTAAATACTTTTGCATACAAAAGTGTAGTATGTCATAAAAAGTCATAGTATATCAAAAACAAGTCATAGAAAGTCATAGTATAGTATGTCATTAAAAGATGAAAAGTTATAGAAAGGGGGCACACCAGTAGCTCACAAGGTAGGCTGTGTACCATTAAGGCTCAATACTAATCACAGAAGCAAAGTTAAGAAAAAAAGTCATAGTATAGTATGTCAAAAACAGTCATAGTATTGTATGTCAAAAACAGTCATAGTATTGTTTGTCGTCAACAAAAAAAACAGTAGGTCAATGGGTAGGGTGTGTACCGTTAATGTTCAATACTAATCGCAGCAGCCAGGGTTCGAGTCATTCAATGAAAACTCCATGTTTGTTGAAAAAACTCATAAAAAAGTCATAGTATAGTATGTCAAAAAAGAGTCCTAGTATATTATGTCGAACAAAAGTCTAGTAGAACAAAAGTATAGTATGTCGACAGAAGATGTAAAAAAAATCATAGTATAGCATGTTGAACAAAAGTCTATGTATAGTATGTCGACAGAAGATTTAAAAAAGTCATAGTATAGTATGCCGAATGAAGTCACAGAATAGAATGTCGGAAATAGTCACAAAGAAGCCAGTCAAAAAAAGTCATTGTATAGTTTGTTTAAAAAAACTCATGAACTCATAGTATAGTATATTGAAAAAGTCACAAAAAAGGCATATTATAGTATGTCGAAATAAGTTAATAAAAAGTCATAGTATAGTATGTCAAATAACAGTCAAAAAGTCATAATATACTATTTTGAAAAAAGTCGCAAAATAGTATGTGGAAAAAAGTCATAATATAGTATGTCGAAATGTTTTTTCAAAAAGTCTCAGTATAGTATGTCAAAAAAAATAATAATGAGTTGAAAAAAGATTTATGGAAGTCTTAGGTCAAAAAGCGTCATACTATAGTACGTCGAAAAAAGTTATAAAAAGTCATAGTATAGAATGTCGAAACAAATAATAAAAGTTGTGTTATAGTTTGTCGAAAAAAGTCATAGTATAGTATGTTGAAAAAAGTTAATAAAAAGTCATAGTATAGTATGTTGAATAACCTTACAAAAAGTCACAGTATAGGAACGCAGCACAGTGGCCCAATGGTTAGCACTGTGGCCTCACATCAAGAAGGTACAGGGTTGGAATCCACATAGTATAGTATGTTGAAAAAATTCAGAAAAAGTCCTAGTATGTCCAAAATAATTTCAAAAAGTCTCAGTATAGTATGTCGAAAAAAGTCAGAAAAAACTAATTAGCACGGTAGCCCAATGGTTAGCTCTATGTCCTTGCAGTCAGAAGGTAGAGGGTTCAAATCCACATAGTACAGTATGTTGAAGAAAGTCGCAAAAAATTCATAGTATACTATGTCGAAGAAAGTCATAATATAGTACGTAGAAAAAGTCATAGTACAGTTTTTGAAAAAAAATGTTGTATAGTATGTCAAAAAAAGTCATAGTATAGTATGTTGAAAGTTTTTTCAAAAAGTCTCAGTATAGTATGTCGAAAAAAGTAATAATATAGCAAATTGAAAAAAGATTTATGAAATTCTTATTATAGTATGTCAAAAAGTGTCATACTATATATAGTACGTCGAAAAAAGTTATAAAAAGTCTTAGTTTAGAATGTCGAAAATAATCTTAATAAAAGATGCAGTATAGTTTGTTTAAAAAAACTCATAAACTCATAGTATAGTATGTTGAAAAAGTCACAAAGAAGCCATAGTATAGTATGTCGAAAAAATCATAGTATAGTATGTTGAAAAAAGACAGCACGGTGGCCAAATGGTTAGCTCTCTGTCCTCACAGTCTGAAGGTACAGAGTTCAAATCCACATAGTATAGTATGTTGAAAAAAGTCACAAAAAATTCACAGTATACTATGTTGAAATAAGTTATAATATAGTACGTAAAAAAGTCATAGTATAGTTTGTGAAAAAAATATTGTATAGTATGTCGAAAAAAGTCATAGTATAGCAAGTTGAAAAAAGATTTATGAAATTCTTAGTATAGTATGTCGAAAAGCATCATACTATATAGTACGTCAAAAAAATGTATAAAAAATCTTAATAAAAGTCGTAGTATAGTTTGTTTCAAAAAACTCATGAACTCATAGTATAGTATGTTGAAAAAGTCACAAAAAAGCCATATTATAGTCTATAGCATAGTATATATGTCAAAAAAATTTATAGTATAGTATGATGAAAAAATTCATAGTATAGTATGTCGAAAAAAAGTCACAAAAAAGTCATAGTATAGTATGTCCAAAAAAGCCATAGTACAGTATGTCGATTTGCACTGGGTTTGAATCCACATAGTATAGTATGTCGAAAAAAGTCATAGTATAGTACGTTGAAAAAAGTTATAAAAAGTCAAGTATAGAATGTCGAAACGAATAATAAAAGTTGTGGTATAGTTTGTCGAAAAAAACTCAGGAACTCATAGTATAGTATGTTGAAAAAGTCACAAAAAAGCCATAGTATAGTATGTCGAAAAAAGTTAATAAAAAGTTATAGTATAGTATGTCAAAAAAAGTTACAAGAAGTCATAGCATAGGAAAGCGGTTAGTACTGTGGCCTCACAGCAAGAAGGTACAGGGTTCAAATCCACATAGTATAGTATCTTGAAAAAAGTCACAAGAAGCCATAGTATAGTATGTCGATTTGCACTGGGTTTGAATCCACATAGTATATTATGTTGAAAAAAGTCATAGTATAGTACAATGAAAAAAGTAATAGAACAGTATGTTGAAAAAGTTTATAGTACGACGAAAAAAGTAAATCAGCATGATGGCCCAATGGTCCTCACAGTAAGAAGGTACAGGGTTCAAATCCACATAGTATAGTATGTCGAAAAAGTAATAATATAGCAAGTTGAAATAAGATTTATAAAAAAGTCTTAGTCTAGTATGTCGAAAAGGGTCATAGCAAAAAGTCATAGTATAGTATGTTGAAAAAAGTCATAGTATAGTATGTCAAAAAAAGTCATAGTATACTATGTCGAAAAAAGTCATAGTATAGTATGTCAAAAAAAGTCATAAATCATAGTATAGTATGACAAAAAAAGTCATAAGTCATAGTATAGTATGACAAACAAAGTCATAAGTCATAGTGTACTATGTCAAAAAAGTCATAGTATAGTATGTTGAAAAAATTAATAGTATAGTATTATGAAAAAATTCATAGTATAGGATGTCCAAAAAAGTCATAGTACAGTATATCGATTTGCACTGGGTTTGAATCCACATAGTATAGTATGTTGAAAAAAGTTATAAAAAGTCATAGTATAGTATGTCGAAAAAGGTCATAGTATAGTATGTCGAAAAAAGTCATAAGTCATAGAGTACTATGTCGAAAAAAGTCATAGTATAGTATGACAAAAAAGTCATAAGTCATAGTGTACTATGTCAAAAAAAGTCATAGTAGTGTATGTCGAAAAAAAAGTCATAGTGTACTATGTCGAAAAAAAGCAAAGTCATAGTATGTCGACAAAGTCATAAGTCACTTAATTGTACTATATGAGTCATAGTATGATGTAGTCATAGTATAGTATGATGAAAAAGTCATAGTATAGTATGTCGAAGAAAGTCATAGTATAGTATGTCGAAAATATTAATAGTATAGTATGATGAAAAAATTCATAGTATAGGATGTCCAAAAAAGTCATAGTACAGTATGACGAAAAAAAGTCATAGTACAGTATGTCGATTTGCACTGGGTTTGAATCCACATAGTATAGTATGTTGAAAAAAGTTATAAAAAGTCAAGTATAGTATGTCGAAACGAATAATAAAAGTTGTGGTATAGCTTGTCGAAAAAAACTCAGGAACTCATAGTATAGTATGTTGAAAAAGTCACAAAAAAGTCATAGTATAGTATGTCAAAAAAGTTAATAAAAAGTCATAGTATAGTATGTCAAAAAAGTTAATAAAAAGTTATAGTATAGTATGTCAAAAAAAGTTAATAAAAAGTTATAGTATAGTATGTCAAAAAAGTTAATAAAAAGCCATAGTATAGTATGTCAAAAAAAGTTAATAAAAAGTCATAGTATAGTATGTCAAAAAGTTAATAAAAAGCCATCGTATAGTATGTCAAAAAAAGTTAATAAAAAGTCATAGTATAGTATGTCAAAAAAAGTTAATAAAAAGTCATAGTATAGTATGTCCAAAAAAGTCACAAAAAAGTCATAGTATAGTATGTCAAAAAAAGTTAATAAAAGTCATAGTATAGTATGTCCAAAAAAGTCATAGTATGGTACAAGGAAAAAAAGGAAATCAGCACGGTGGCCCAATGGTTAGTACTGCTTCCTCACAGCAAGAAGGTACAGGGCTCAAATACACATAGTATAGTATAGTATGTTTATATTATGTCAAATAAGCCATAGTATAGTATCTCGATAATAGCCATAGTATAGTATATCAGAAAAAGTCATAGTATAGCATGTCGAAAATAGTCAACACAAAGTCATAGTATAGTATGTTGATTTGCACTGGGTTTGAATCCACATAGTATAGTATGTCGAAAGAATTAATAGTATAGTATGATGAAAAAATTCATAGTATAGGATGTCGAAAAAAGTCATAGTACAGTATGTCGATTTGCACTGGGTTTGAATCCACATAGTATAGTATGTCCAAAAAAGCCATAGTATAGTATGTCCAAAAAAGTCATAGTATGGTACAAGGAGAAAAGTAAATCAGCGCGGTGGCCCAATGGTTAGCACTGTGGCCTCACAGTAAGAAGGTACAGGGCTCAAATCCACATAGTATAGGATGTTGAAAAAAGTCACAAAAAGTCATAGTATAGTATGTCAAAAAAAGATTGAAAACCTCATAGTATAGAATGTAGAAAAAAATCATAAAAATGTCATAGATGAAAAAATTCATAGTATAGTATGTCGTAAAAAGTCACAGTATAGCATGTCGAAAAAAATCATAAAAATGTCATAGATGAAAAAATTCATAGTATAGTATGTTAAAAAAAAGTCATAGTATGTCGAAAAAGTCACAAAAAGCCATAGTATAGTATGTCCATTTGCACTGGGTTTGAAACCACATAGTATAGTACATGTTGAAAAAAGTAATAAAAAATTCATAGTATAGTACGTGGAAAAAAGTCATAAAAATGTAATAGTATAGTATGTCAAAAAAAAAGGTGAATGAGTCGAAAAAAAGGCATAGTAAAAAAAAGTCGTAGTTAATTATGTCACAAAAGTCATAGCATAAATAGTATGTTGAAAAAACGTCATGGCTCAATATTTATCACAGCAGCCAGGGTTTGGTTTATTTAATGCAAACTCCACACAGAAAGGTCTATGACGACCCTCTCCCTTCTTGCTGTGAAGCCAAAGTCTTAACCATTGGGCCACCGTGCTGCTAAAAAGATGTCATAAAAAAGTCATAGTATAGTATGTAAAAAAAAGTCATAAAAAAGTCATAGTATAGTATGTAGAAAAATAGTAATTGTATAGTATGTCAAAAAAGTCATACTATAGTATGTCGAAAATAATCAGTTTCGTTAGTGTAGAAAAAAATCCTAAAAAGTCATAGTCATTCGGATGTCTAAAAAAATTGTATATAGTACGTCATAAAAAAGTCGAAAAAAATCATGACGTCATAGTATATGGTATGTCATAAAAGTCACAAAATGTCGTAACATATAGTATTGTATGTCGAAAATAGTAAAAAAACAGTCCTAATATATATCGTAAAATGCATAGTACAATATGTCGAAAAAAGTCATTATAAAGTATGCCATAAAAAGTCATATAAAGTCATAGTATATTATGTCAAAAAAATAAAAAGACGTGATAGTATAATATATCGAAAAGTCATTAAAACTGCCATGAAAAGTAATTTAAAGTCATAGTATAGTATATCAAAAAAATCATAAAAAGTCATTGCATAGTATGTCACAAAAAGTCATAGAATAGTATGTCATAAAAAATCATAATATAATATGTCGAAAACAGTCATAAAAAGTCATAGTATAGTACTTCATAAATAGTCATAAAAAGTCATAGTACAGTATTTCATAAATAGTATAATTAAATAAAAAAGAAACTAGAATTTTTCTTTTACAAATGACTAGAAATACTAGCCCCAGCACCTGAAAACGTTACTTGAGACCAGTACTTCAGTACAGGTATAGTCCCAAAGTTGGATTTCACAGCTGGGAAGGTGGAGGGGTACAGAGGACACCAGACCACATCCTGCCTGGGACAGGAAACAGTGAGGTTTGAGATGGAGGCTGCCAGTCGTCTCAGTCACGGTCTCACTTGTTGACATTGTAAATCCTCATAGTGCTCCTTTAATATTGATGGCAACTTGTGTAACTAGTTATTAAAGCAACACCAAAGATTCTTTTGTAACTTAAAATAATGTTTCCAAAATCGTTTCCAGGTTCATCAACCTGTAACAGGGTGAACGATCACTTCTGCATTCGCTTTGCCGCCCTCTACTGGCTAGAACCGCACTATGCAAGTTTGCCAGATCGGTAGCGGATCTGTAGTTCCAATGAGACATAAGAAACTACAATGGACAATTCCGCTTCCAACCTGTAGGGGGACCGAAGAGGAAAAGTGCTTTGGTGTTGCTTTAAATATACACTACTGTATGTAAAGCATTGTAAGAACACACTGTATATAGTATTCATACATACCACTGTATTACATAAGAATATAATGTCACTTGGTGTTTGAAAAGATCCTGAATGTTGATACATGGAGGCTGTCTTTGCCTTTCAGTACAGGGCCTGATTACGCCCGCTTTTGAGTGACCAAAACCCATCGTAAGTGATTGACCACAGGTCTTCAGGGTCTTCATGCAACCACTTCATCTTTCAATTTTCCATTCATCTTCAATGTCATGTTGGCTTATGGTGTCGTTGAGCAGCTTTTGGGTTATTTCCATCTCTGTTATTGTTTTGTGTGTGATGTGACTGCATACTGACCTGTGGGGCATAATGCTCTAACATATCAGGAAATGTTTGGCACGTTTAAGCATCATGCTCAACTTTCCCTATTTTTTTTTTTTTTGCATGGCTCTTATTTCCTTCACTACTTTTTTCAACTGCACCGTTGCTAAAAGAGCCGTTTCATTCTGTGCCTTCTTTGACTTTTTCTGACATTTGCATTATGCATGATTTGCATCACATTTATAAAAGAAAGAAATCAAATGTTTTTTTCACTGTATATTCTTTCTTCCTCCTAGCATTGAGCCACCCTTCGAGCCGGCAGTGGAGGCCCCAGCCAAACCGCCCCTTTCTGAAGATGAGGATGAAATCGAGGAGGAACTCTCTGATAAAGGTCACTATGACTCCTTGGAGAAGGCCTCGCCTCCCCCCGAGGGAGAACTGAGCTCCCCCTCAGTTTAATCCAGCTGCAGGTGGATCCCTGGTGCACAACTGCACGCTCTCCCCTCCGCTGTTAACCTCTAATTCAACCACAGAATTACAAAAGTGCTACTATACAATAATAACAATTATTATGACCAGCAAATGAAGTGCACCACAATACAGTAATTCACATGTACAGTTATGTCTGTTAGTTGAGAGATACTGTAATGTAAATAAAAAGTTAGAATTGATTTACATTTGATCTTCTAGCATTGAAAGCACATTGTAAGACAAATTTGCAATAGATTTTTTTTCCCCATGGAGTTGTATTTCTGTAAAGGGATGTGCTCACATTAAGTGATGGACAGCAGTGGAGTGTTTTCACCTTTTCACTTTCATAACATATATAAGAATAGATTTTAGCCTGCGTGGCTCACTCGGATTCTTGGTTTATTTACAAAGCCTGAATACATTTTCTCTTACATCGCATCACTACCCAAAGACTCATGTGGACTCACGGGATCTGCAGCGGGTCTGAGAAGTCGCCTGGCAACATCCCTGTGCTTTTAAAATACAGCTTCTTCCCTTCTTCTGCCTTGTCAACAAAAGGGCTTTAATGGCGAGAAGCCACACATCTGGTCAGGTGTTTCACCTTTTAGCCTCGCCTGTTATTACTGCCTCCTCGCAGGGCAAGCTTACCAACTCGTATTGGTGCTGCGTCAAACACAGTTACACGCACACCTAGAAAACAGAAGAGAATAGTCATTTGTCTGGACCAAGGCGGATAATCTGAAGTGTGACAAGTCCGATCTTTCAGCAGGCGACGGAAAGAAATACATATGCTGAAACACAGCAGAGAAAATAGACTAGTCAGAAAAATCAACAGTGTCTGTGAAATAAATTTGTGCTGAGTAATAGCATCGAACCTAATAAGCACACTGCTCATAGTACTGTTTTTTCAACTAATTGTGTACTGTACTCACAGGAAATCCTATATTCTGTAATATTAGTTATAAGCAGCACTGCTGTAACTATTTGTTGCTGCAGTAATAATGTACTGTAATGGTTCTCAGATTGCATTGATTTGATGTGTGATTACTATTGTCTACAAGCAGTTTGTCATATCTTCTTAAAGCAACATTTTCAACAGAGAAATTAAATAATCACATCAACAAGAATAACTTTGTGACAGCATATTGTCTTCTGTCATGTTTAAGATAACTTTGATGTAGAAAGATGAGCAATCAGGAGTACACTGACACAAGTTGTTATTAGTTAGACTGTGCAAAGGTAACGGTTAAAGCTATAGTGCGTAGTTTCTGTCTCCCCCGTGAGGAATTCTAAGTAATGACAACAAAACTGTCGGTGCGTCCACATTATACAAGCGTTCCTGCATCTGCACTTTAAATCTAATAGCCTATGTAGCAAAAGCAATACTTTTCTGACGTCTATGGGTTTGAAAAGTTTAAGTCTGTTAACTTCAGACTCACCCATCATGACAGCTGGGTGTGGTTTGTACTTGGGACCACACCTAAATGATATATATATAGCATTGCAGAATTGTACAATGTGAAGTGCTGTAGGCCTACTGTGCAGGTACCACAGCAACCACTAGATGGCAGTGCAGGCAAAGTTTTCAGCCTAGGTGTAGCTCCTCGTTAAAACAAACAAAAGAAAGGGCATTCAAACTGACAACACTTGTATCGGTGTAACTCTCAAAGTGATACATGAAGACGAGATGCAACTGACAGTCAAACCTGTATCATGTGATTTGATGGCAAACAAAGTGTCTGTTTTTCAATTTAATTTTGAAAATAAAGGAAGAATCAAGTTTACCCGCATTGTGCCGTTTGCTTGTATGTACTGTAACGTTGGGATCACACTACTGTACATGATGGGTGTGTCTTTCAAGATGGCTTCTGTGAGAGTCATAAATTCTTGCCGTGACTAATTTGGTGACTTGATTGTCATATAGAGGAGAGCAGAAAGGAGGTGCAAGGGGGCGACTTCACTGTTCCACCGGACATCGCCAACATCATTCCTCTCTTACTTCCCTGCTTACAGTTGTACTTGATAGAGCGCTTTCTGTGCTTTCCTGTGGGTCACACAGCATGCCATAGAAGGGTAGGCATAGGCAAGCATAGGCATAACAAAACAGGCTGTTTTTCTATCTGATGGTCAAGCCATTAATGGGCTGACAACATATAGTCTAGTAAGCCCAGAAGATTTTTCCACGTTGAATTCTCTATCAGTTTATTTTTGTAATTGATTTTCCTTAACTGTCCTGTTGTCCTCGGGTCAAATTTGACCCATTTTCAAAAAGTTTCTATTTCAGATATTTGGGTTTCTTTCAACTAAATTGTCAAAGAAAATAACGTGGATGGTTCCATACAACCATTACTCTTCACATGTAAAATAAATAATCACTTTACTACTTTCATTGAATTGGGGTGTTTTATTATTTTATTAGCCTGACAAGCAAGACCCACATCCAGATGTTGGGTCTGGGAACTCACCATTGACGGGGCTCAATCCGAGGGGATAAACGGTTGTCTTTCAAATTCCCTCTGCACACAATAGGATAGTGCTACAACCAGGCAGAGCAACGAAGAAGGTAGCGGAGCTAGTTGATAGAGTGAACTTTTGCCGTATCCAGTCGGCAAAACTCTGAACACATCTTCCTTTTTTAGGAATGATTTCTGTGCCGTTCTTTTCTCAAAGAAAAGCTGAACTCCAAGTCTTCCAGAAGACCGCTGTTAGCCAGCATCAGCAACCATAAGCCTGCCCACCAACTCTATACACGATGCGATTGGCCTGACCAGAGTTTGGTTTTTCCAGCTCGCAAGTCAACGGAGAGTGCCTAGACCCCCCTGGCTGCAAAATAAATTTCCTGCCGCTAGGGTGCGTCTAGATTTCTAGGCTACAATTTTATAGCATTTGAAAAAAGAAGTGACAAAAGAACGTTGAAAAAAGTGACAAAAATGTCGGAAAAAGTGACAAAAACGCGGGAACAAACAAAAACATTTTAAAAATAAGAGCAGAACAAAACATCGGAAAAAAGTGACAAATAACTTGGGGGGGGGGGAGAAATCAACAAAAACCTCGGGGAAAGCCCCAAAAACGCCGAACAAGTGCAAAACAGCGGGGAAAGCGACAAGTGTCAAAAAAGAACAACAAAATGTTGAAAAAAAAGTTTGAATTTAAAATTTGGACCCTGAAGGGGTGGTCGACGATAAGACAACACAAGGGTTAAACCTCTGTGTGGAAAACATTAATACCAGAGTGAATTCTGTTCTCTCCTAATGTGGACAGAATGATCTTTTTTTTTAAAGAAAATTAGCAAAGGGTCAAAAGATATTTTAAGATGTGTAAAACAGACTTTATTTATATTGATAGAAGGTACAGAAAGTAATGATGTGACCAGGTCAGTGTGGGGGGCACATGTTCCTGACAGTATCGCAAACCAAATCTTCACCTGCACGTCTTTTTAACGGCCAGGCCAAAGCTCCTGTAATGTTCCTCCTCTCGGTCTTCATTTTGGGGTGAAAACAACACCAACTGTTGCCCCTGAACCACAACAACACATCTCTTTGGCAACAGTAAAACATAAGAGACATAAATTATTATTTATAACCTTCCCATCTGTACAGGTACAGTACATCAATACTCCTAAAAGTATTCTTGTCGAGATACAAAAATATTACGGACAGCGGTCTACGGTAGATGGGTCTATGCTAAACTGTTACAGAATAGTAAAGCCTTGGGAGGCAAACAAACACTTAAAGACAGCTTTGAAACAGCAGCCAAACCAACAGCTCATCAGCCACACCTTCCATTTCACTTCCTTACATTTATACACACAGAAAGCAAAGCATTGTAACATTTCGTGATCATGACATCAGCCCTTGATTGCCTTTCAACCAGCTGATCAGACAAATAAGACTTAAAGCTATAGTGCGTAGTTTCTGTCACCCCCATGAGGAATTCTAAGTAATGACAACCAAACTGTCGGCGTGTCCACATGTTACAAGCCCTCCGTGATCACGCACCACTCCCTCCCCTCCTCCTCCACGCAGTTGCTTGTAACCAAAAGGACACAGAGGATTAAAAAAAACATGGTGGACTCTTCAGAAGAGGTAATTATCTTCGCTTGATTTTTTTGCGCGCAAAAGTCTCGACACCATTTTCTGAACATAGCCATACTGAGAAATCCAGAGAGTGTTGTTTGGAGCTGATAGTCCTAATTAGCTTTGTAGAAACTCATTTGGCAACGGCTTGAATGTAACGGACGTTCATTAATACCACAAAGTTACGCACTAAAGCTTTAACACTGAATTGATCTGTTCCACCTCAAAGCAACATGGCTCAACAGCAAGTTTATTTTTTAATATTTCCGCTTTCAAGTGCCATTAAATCTCATTCCTGTTTTATATGTAAATAACCCAAATTGTAATCAGTTAGAACAAACATTTTTTTTCTTTTGAATCTGAAAAGGTTCAACAGTTAAGCTTAATACCACAATCATAGTACAAAACCGCTCCAAACAAGCTCAGTGTAGCCAATATACAGCAAGTGAGAGTAACAGTAGTGTCAGGCAGCTGTTCTCATTTCTCTTGTAGGAACGGGCAGAAGTTGAGAAATATTGGATGTAAAATATGCTGATTTACATCCGCATAAGCACGCTTGTTCGGACTGACCTCTGTGCAGACAAAAATAGAATTTAACAGACTTTTTAATATTGTTGTGCGAGTTTGTATTTTGATATATATTGGCCTGTAGGGTTGGGCAATATGATGATATAGACTGACTATAAAAAAAATACTTTTAATATTCTACACAATTGGGAAAATCCTTCTATTACTATTATGAATTCTGGCAATATTGGAGTTACGGGATCTTTGCATCAATGTGATGAAGAACCTTCATTTGGCAGGTGTTTAACTTCAAAGTAGACATTTTATTTTTTAACTAACGTTTTAAAGTGAAGATCAGAAAAAAGTACTTTATGACATTAAATATTACTGTGATGAAGATTGCATCCACATCGCCCAGCCCTACTGGCCCATGTCTTTATTAGAGAACTAGTGTTTTTATGAAGCAGACCAAATCATGAATGGTTGCTGCCAATTTGTTTTGGCAGCAAGAGGAAACATGAAAATGGATTTCCATGACCATGTGTGCCTGTCTCTACTCCAAAACAAAAACAAAAACTGTCCCCTTTTGTTTCGAAGCAATACATTCTTATAGATACTGTTTCCTAAATAGTTAAACCATGCATTGCTATATTTGAAAAACCTGTTAAACCTTTAATAAGAGTTAAATCCGAAATGACTTCCTCCACTTCCTGTCACCAGAGTGACAATGTTGTGCCTGATTTTTACAACAAAGAGTGTTGGGTTGTGATGGCGGTGCTGGCACTGAATTTGGTTTGGAGAGAATGAGCCACATATTTATGTAAAACAGTGCAGTAGTGGTCCTGATACAAAAGAAATAGTCCAAAATATCACATTGTCCAGGTTTGAGCAGCTGTTTCCACAAAAAACATTCTGTAACCAGACATAACCCATTAAAATACCCTTTGCTTCCTTCTATTACACTAGCATGTCCTTTATCTCAGAATGAACCCAGATGTTAACATCATATTACTTGTGATACCTCAAGGATTCTTGTTGATATTAATTAAGACAAGTAAAGGAGTTTCCTAAAAAGTACAAAGTCTGTGGAGCTGTAAAGTCTTGTTCAAAGTGCTGATCCCTTGTTGAAAATCTGAAAAGTTTAACTCAGCGACCGTACACAACTGTCCTGTTTCTATACATAAGTCCAGGTGGTTCCACACTCTCACGAATGCTTCCCATCATAATTAAGAAGTGAAAGAGGTGGCAAATGCTTTCCAAAGGTCTGTCCTTCCATTGTGTCTCTTTGATCCAAAAAATATGCACAATTCAACATACAAGTTTCCCCTGCTTTCATAGATTCTTTACATCATACATACAGCATATATTAATATTCTGGACATTTTATATATTAACCATTCTCTTTTCAGCTTAGGTCAGTAAGACGAACCATTTAAAAGTGTCCACAGACGGTAACAGGCACTGTCTTGTGTTTCTAAAACCTGACGTTTAAAAAATAAATTAGAAGTCATGCGAGCAGGCCAAGTTGTTGTATGAGAGGCAGTAAATATCCATGGCTCGTTATTCTTTGTCCCCATCCTCGCTGCTTCCTGCAAAACACAAAACAAGGCAGAAAAGGATAAATGAAAACTTATTATTAATTACTCTTTATGGGCAATTAGGCATCTTGCTCCTCCAAAATGTTGGCAGATTTCTATGAAATTTGGCAAGAAAGTTTATTATCTCATTGGTGTGGGACGTTTGACTGTAAGTCTGTGGCAACACGTTGTAGCCAACAATTGCATCTTTAATGGGCTAGTTTCCCAGACCGGGATTAAGTCTAATACACAATTAAAGTAGCCTTCTAACAACCAAAACGTGTCCATACATGATTTGGAATTTGTCTAGATTTACATTAGGGTTACTCCAAGAGTCAAGGCTGAAATTAAACCTTAAGAGGAGCCAAGTTTAAGTAAAAAAGTAAAAATATCTGTTTATATAGGATATTATTAATGGAAAAACCCCTAATCAAAAACAAATCATGTCTGGTATGAGGAAAGAGCATTGTGAGATAGATGTGACCCACCTCCCGCGGAGTCCATATCAGAGTCAGAGATGTGAGTAATGGAGAAACGGGACACGTTGGAGGGGGAGACAGTGAAGCGGGAGAACTGTACGGTGGGTTTGGGGTCTGGAGCTGTAGGGATGGAGCGGGCTGGAGGGGAGTCAGACGCCACTGAGGATGTTGGTAGAGGGAGCAGTGGGAAGTCGTCCTCCCACTCATACCCTGCACCTAGGAGCAGATAATTAAATTAAATTTGATTTATAATGTCAAATCGTGACAAATGTTATCTTGAGACACTTTACACATAGAGTAGGTCTAGACCATACTCTATAATTTACAAAGACCCAAATGAGTTTAACATCAGGAAAGTGTAGGTCATTCAGGCTTTCATATCCTAAATGCATATTGAAGTTTAACTAACTGATTGGTTTCATCTGGCTTAATCAATAGATATAATTGGGTATCATCTGCGTAACATTGAAAGTTAATAGTGTTTCCTAATAAAATTGCCTAGAGGAAGCATATACAGTATAAGGTGAATATAATATGCAATAATAAGATATTAAGTTTATATTTTAATTTATGTCTTGATGCTCAAGCATATTGATCACAGTTTCATTTTTACACTATATAACATTTTAACACTATATTTAAATTAATAAATGTATTATTGTACTTACTCTCCTCCGAGATGTTCCCATCTGAAGAGTCATCAGAGGCATTAAGCCTTTCTTGGGACTTGCTCCATGAATTCAGACCCTCTGCTCCTAAAGGGAAGCCATGCTCAGCCAACTCTTTAGTCGGGCTTTCCTATTGGCAGCAAAGTTAAGTAAAATAAAATGAAAATGATCTTAGACAGACCTAAGATCAAAGCAATCTCATAGATACATAGCCCTAGCAGTTCATTGGCTTTTAAGATTGTTAAAGCTTAAGTATTAACAAACTTCCTAATGCAAAATTAGCCTTTATTCTCATCTGATTAATTAAAGTCCTATATTCCCTCCGCTTTTAGCTCTGTACTCCACTAACTTCTGAGAAAAAATATCAAGGTTTTTAGCTGCTAGTTCATTAACTACGTTCACCCACTAGCTACTCTGTAACTGTGTCTGCCATTTGCTGTTGGGCAGATGGTGTTCAGTGGATTTATCAAATCAAATTTAAATTGTTGGCTTTTACTAATTAGAATGGCCCTGACTGAACCATACAACCATAAAACCAAAGCAATGAGTTAAGACTAAAAAAGGCTTTGTATAGCTTAATTTGTTGTAATGTCCTTCTAACATTACAATAAGCAACATGCTAACTTAATGTTATTATCAAAAATATTGATTAATGCAGGTTTAAATATTATATAAATAATAAAGCCATTTGAATGCCACTCACCTGATCGAACAGATAGACGGTGACATCGTCAAAAAAAGACACGGTCTTCTTCTTGCGTTCAAGCTCCTCGTCTAGGTTGTCCGTTGTAAGCAGCGTTGGCATCTTAAGGAGGCTGCGCAGTTTGTGGGCTTCGCTGTTGTCACTCATCACAATGGGCACTGGGTGGCACTCGTCTTCGCTCTCCTCCCCTCCGCTCTGCTCCTGCACACTGTAGGTTCGCAGCTCTTCATCTGACTCGTCGCTGTCATCAGTGTCGCCGCCCTCCTCATCCGCGTCTTCCCCATCAGCTGGAGACCCTTGGCCCTCTGTTGCAGGGAGCGGAGGGGGAGGGGCAGCTGGAGGTGGAGGAGAGGAAGAAGAAAACCGCCTGATGCTTGCCTGGTGCTGCAAGGCCACCTCGTCTTTGGGTAAAGTGTGCAGGATTTCACCGGAAATCCCTGATGGCTTGTTTTGAATTGTCTTGAGTTCTTGCTCTCCTGTTGTTTCTAAATCTTGAACAGAGTCTTCCGCTTCATCCTCCTCTACCTTGATGTTGGAAGTACAATCTCCATTGAGGGCACCAAGGGCTTCTTCCATGGCCCCCACCACCTCTGCTGCCCAGTCTCCAAAGGATGAGCTCTCCTCCTGAGATGGCCATTCATCCATTGAAGCAGTGTCAGAGGGCTCCAGAGGTAGCCCCAATGCCTCATGCTGGCCACAGGTTTCTGTCAAATATGCATCCATCTCTGGCGGAGAAGAGGATTCTGTTCCTCCTGTTGATATGTGTTTCATTTCAAGTTTTAGATCTTTGTTCACTACAGTGTCATTTAGTTCTTCCTCCTCCTCTTTCTTCCTTTTCTCACCCTTTGTACCTCCCATGTGCTGTTCCTTTTCAACATTTTCTTCATCTCTTACTCTCTCTGACAGTTCTTCCCCTTCATCCCTGGACTGCCTTTCATTCTCATAGTCTGAAAAGTAGGCAGAGTCTCTGTATGGAGTCTTATCGCTCAGTGGTAAAAGGATGTGGTTGCCTGTCTGTGAGGCTCCTAAAGCCAAGTCTTCACCCAATAATAGTTCACCCTCTGTGGGCACTGCTTTGTCCTCGACCTCATGCTCCTCTAGCTCCTTGTCCTCCTCCAGGCTTGTATCAACAGTAGGCTTTCCCAGAGGTTGTTCATGGGGTTCATGAGGCTCTTTTGGTACAAACTCAGGGCTCTCATTATTTTCTGTGTCATAGCCACTGTCCATAGCTTTAGGTGAGCTGGAAGGGTGGGAGGACGCAGGGCTGAAGCCTTCACAAGATCCGGCTGCAGAAGGCAGATCCATGGAGTCCATGGAATCAGGAGTTCCTACCTGCTTCTGTAGTGACTTGAAGGCCGGAGAAGCATTCAGCTCGCTTGACTCGTCAGCGAAGATGCCTGAGGTGATGTCGGTGATATCATCTGTGTTGTCGTCGTCGTCGTCATCGTCACTGCAGTCGAGGATGTCAGCGAGGCTCACACTGGAGCCTCCTCGGTCAACACCGCTGTCGCCAGTGGGGCTCAGCTCTGACTGCGGATCTGTGAGGGCCACCATCACATGCATGTTGTCAGCAGGAGGCGGGGTACTCATAGTCATTGTCAGGGTCACTTCTTCTATTTTATGTTCTGGTAGTTTCTGCGTGATTTCTTTGATTACATGCTCCTTCTTCTCTTTGAAGAGTGCATCATCCGTTGTTAGGTCAACATACTGCTCTCTTCTGTCCTCAGTCTTTATCAAGGCAGGTTTGGCCACAATGGGACCCCCTGGAGCCGGGGATAGATTGATGATCTCGTCATTGCTTGGGATGTCGATGGCCTTGTCGCTGATGTAGCTGCTGTGACTGTAGCTGTGACTGAAGCTGTTGTTTCTGACTTGCAAGCCTGTAAGCGGGTCAACAAAGTGCGAGTGGCAGCACTCTCCAGATGCCGGCACCTGAGTCTCGCCCTCATGGCACAGGTAGATGTAGGCGTTGCAGTTGTCTGAAGGCACCATTGCATGATGTTTACTTAGACTAAGGCAGGCACTTTTATCTTTGGCCTGGTGGGTCTCAAGATAGTCAATAGGTTTGGGCAAAGAGTGGAAGGCCAGGCTATGCTCCTCTGGCCAGGAGTCTTCAATGTCTGTACTTGGCATTGTGTAATGAAAATCAACATAAGCATCTTGTCTGCAGCTGTGGCTAGCCCGTCTGTGGTGACCCACAACGCTGTGGCGGTGTTTTGAAGGCCAAGTGTTGCAGGTGTGTCTCTCCACAAATATGTCCTCGTCTTCTTCCTCCTCTGTATCAGTGTCTCTGTGCCCAATGAAGAGTGCCCCCTCTGTCTCCATGTTAATACTCACAGAGTGGCTGCTATGCCTGCTGTGGCTGGGCATAGTCTTCCTCAGGGAGCCCATCATGTTGTAGTAGCCCCCTGTCACATTCTTTCCTATAATAGAGGTCTGACTTGTGTCCAGGTATGTGTCTCTGTAGGCCTGTTGAGGTGCACTTACGCTTACAGCGGGGGATATACCTAGCGGGTTCTCCAACTCACCCAAGGCCTGGCGCAGGCTCCTTGACCCCCAGCTTTCCTGATGACGCTCACTGGAGGCCTCACCTCCAATTAGATAGTGATCTATTCCCAAAGGGGGCGAGTGCTCATAGTAGTAACCCCCATCTCTGTCTTTATAGGACACATAGTGACTAGACTCCCAGGGAGGTAGTGGGCTGTTGTCCAACACTTGCCCTAAAAGGGGCTCCATTGTCAGGGAGATAGCAGGACTTGAGTCATTTGAGTCGTACAAATCTGACTTATGGATGTCTGCTGACCAATAGGGACCCATGTTCTTAGCCTGTGACGGGCAGGCAATGCACTCGCCTGAGTCGGCACTCCCAGTCAGAAAGCTTCCACTGCTGCCCTGGTAGTCTGGGCTGTAGGAGCACATGGTATAGTCCGGATCAAGGTTACAGTCTACTGGCTCTTCGATGCGGATGTAGTACTCACTGCTTACCGAGGGGCTGTGGGCACTGAGGACAGGAAGTATGCTTGGAGCATGTAGATGTTTTGATTTGTAGTAAGTAGGGGAAACTCCAAGGCTGTGGCTCTCCATGGGGCAGCCTCCCACGAAGCCCCCAGGTGTGTATATTGCTTCCTGAAAATGATGGGTGGCCTGGCCGAGGGTACTAGAGGAGTCCGGGGCTCTAAACGATTGGTCTGCCCTGGCTTGCTCCCACTTGTACTCAAAGTTCAGACCGTGGCTGGTCTCAGTGACTGTGAGTATATCATCCCCGGACTCTGAGTGGTAGCCATCACCAGCTGAAAATTGCTCAAGGAGAGGGAAAGAGGATGATGTTGATGAGGAGTGGTCTCGTGACATTGCCGAGGCCCCACGGTGGCTGTTGAATACAGTATTGGTACGAAGGGAGTTCCATCGCCTCTCAAAGTCGTCTTCGGCCTCGCTGGCCCCCTTGGCACACAGATAGCTGAGCAGCAAGTGGACTTCCTCTGCGGTGGGTCTCTGATCAGGCTGGAGCCAGCAGAACTGCATCACCTCATACCTGTGACAAACAATAAAACAGACACAAGATATGAAAGACAACATCCCAATTCTATCAGATTTTCTGGTGCACTACATGTAATGTGCCCAATTCCGGTCAAATAACTAAAAAAAAATATTTTCATTGTCGATTATTTTGTCGATAATTTTTTATTTCAGTTTACTGTCACAGAGGAGTAAAGAAACCAGAAAATATGCTTGAATCTGAATTTTTATAAAAAAATTACTCAAACCGATTATTCAGTTATCAAAATAGTTGGCGATTAATTTAATAGTTGACAACTAATCGATTAATTGATTAATCTTGGGGCTCTAGAATTTATTGGTTAAGTTGTAATAACAGGGATAAAAAAAGCGACAACTGGAAAAAAGAAATTCCCCAAATACAGGGAAGCAAAACCAGAAGAATTAGCACAATAATTTGAATCTGCAATAGAGATGGAGAGAAGGAATGTAATTGTGTTGCTCTGAATATTGTGTTTTGCCATGTTTATGATTCTTCTAAAGGAGATATTTTAAAGATGTTTCTAAATGTGTTTCTGTTTGTGTCTCACCAGCGCTCTGCCAGCGGCACTTTGAGCAAGGGTTTGGGCAGTCGCAGCTGCTGCTCCCTCACAGCGTAGGTCAGTACTTGTCTGTCAGAGTAGTGTCTGTAGGGCTGGTTCCCAAGCTCAAACAGCTCCCAGATAGTCACTCCCAGAGACCTGAGACACAGGATATCATGGATATTGTGATGATGAAACATAAAACAGTAATCAGAACAATTATTTATCATTTGACTTGCTCTTGCTCTTTAACTTGGTGTTGTTCTATTGTCATGCTGGTATCAAGAGCTGGAACTCAACAAAAAAATGAAAAGAATTGAAGACAGTTCCCGAAAAACTATAACATACTCCAGCCTGTGAACACTGACATATAAAGTAAATTTTTTTTTCATTTTATACCCTGAAACATTTGAAAAACATGCGTTACGCTATGAAATCTCACTTACGTTTTTGTTTTTCAGAACAGGTAACTAAATGTGCATGTCTTTGTGTGTGTGTCTGGTGCGCGTGTGCGTGTGTGTGCGTGTCTGGTCTGTGTGTGTCCGTGTGCGTGTACGCATGAGTGTGTGTTTGGTGTGAGTATGTGTCTGGTGTGTTTGCGCGTGAGTGTGTGTGTGTGTATGTGTGTGTGTGTGTGTGTGTGTGTGTATGTGTGCGTGCATGCATGCATGTGTCTGTGTGTGTGTGTGTGTGTGTGTGTGTGTGTGTGTGTGTGTGTGTGTGTCTGGTGTGTGTGTGTGTGTGTGTTTCCTACCACATGTTGCTGTGTTGGGTCTGGTCAGCCACCAGCAGGTTTCCATGCACCTCATCCACCAGCTCGGGAGCGATCCAGCGCAGCGGCACGTACATCTGATCTGAAGTCACGTAGTAATCATCCTGACAGGAGCGGCAGGGAGGACACAAGAGAATCACACTTTGGAATTTTTTTCTATTCACTTACTGTATATCAGCTGAACAGAAAAGCAAATATATTTAATTCTGACTAAAAGTGTTACTTTTTCAAATTAAATTTGCTTTTTTGTTATCATCTACACGTGTTAAATATTAATACCATAACCATAACAAATGAAAACAGCTCTGGAAATAATCTGTAAAATCTGTAGAAACTCGCTTGGGTGGAGTAAATGCTGGATCCTTTTGCAGATGCAAAGCACCTCAGGGACTTAGACAGCAAATCACTAACAAGCTTAGCTCTATTCTTTAAATAATGTATTCATGCACTCATCCAAACAGTTTGCCTATTTAACCCTAGTGGCTGTTATGTGGCATAGCGACAGACAACAAACTGAACAAATGAAATTGTTTGCTGGCAAAATAAGACTGTTTATGTTTGCATATTTTACTGTGTGCTATTGTTTCTGATAAACAGACCTTGTACTTGCTCTGGGACAGGCCGTAATCTCCAATCTTCACTGAGACATCAGCAGTCAACAAGCAGTTCCTCAAAGCCAGGTCACTGGTTACATAGGGGGGAGGGAGGGAGGGAGGGGGATAAACAGCTGTTACCGCTCTTAATTATTTATAAACAGACAAATCAAAACCAGAATATTGCAGGAGGGTCATATTTCTAGAGGCACAACAAAGTTTAGAAGCCCTGCATGCAAAGAAATCTCACAGATAGCAAGATGACTACAGTTCAACAGTGCCATCTCCGAAAACACACATGAAGGAATGAAAACGGTGCTGCAGACTGAGTGCCGGCTCGAGATGTTTGAGAGATGAGGGTCACCACCTGCAACAAAATCACTGATGCTGGAGTCTGTAAGGAACACTCAGGCAGCACCAGGATATTGTTCCAGGAAGCAACCGAGGAGCACAAGGCAGACGTTACTGATCATAACGAACATAAGATACTGGCTGGGTCTGCTATTGCAATTCTGATGTGTATGTGTGTGTGTGTGTGTGTGTGTGTGTGTGTGTGTTTTAAAATTTTTAGTTTAGTTTATTGGTTTACACATATGCAAAAACTACAGATTAACATACACATAATCAACAAAACATGTGATGGAGAGATGCAAAAAACCCTCAGAGGGGTTTAATCTGTTATGTTTTTCTTTCTATGTATCTGCCTGGGGACAATAGATAAAATAATCCAATTAAAATAGAAAGAAACAAAAAAAGAAAAGAGAATAAATAGAAAAAAAATAAAATTACAGACATTAGAATAAATATGAGAGGTAAAATAATATTAGGAGTTACATGGGTTGTTTACAAGACATCCCATAGGGAAATCATTGCAAAAACAAACCTTTTTTTAAACCCTTTAGCTTTCTTAAATTGCACAAGTGTTAGCTTTGATGAATCTGATGACAAAGCTTTCCAAAATGTTTTTATTTAATAGCAGAAATTGCTCGCTACCTGTGTGTGAAGCTGTGTTTGTGCATGTGCATGAGTCCCGAGGCAATGTCACAGGCCATCCGTTGGAGAATCAAGGGGTCTGGGGTCATGGTTTCTGAGGTCCTGCAGCTTCGGAGGTAACCCTTCACATCCCCCTGGACACAGAACGCAAAAATAAAACATCTGCATGTTGCAGCCACTGGCCACTGGAGGGCAGTCTTGTCATTACTGTGCTTGATGGGACAAAGAGTCGCCCATCTCTTGTTCGATCATGTTAATCTGGTTTGGTGTTAGAATCTGGAATCCTGCATGAAAGTGCACCAGATGAACCAGCAAACTCTGTGTCCTCAGTTTTACAATTGAAATGTTCGGGATAAAGAAACCAATCCGGCCATCTGAGGGAATTATGGGATGTTTTTTTTTACTGAATTTGCCTCCTTGACAGAGCCTTCATCCTCCTTTATCTCACTAATCACACTGAATTATTAGCTTTCTATAACAATCATTACCTCCTCAGGCTAATACATGTTTACTGCTAGTTTTTATTTGTATCCTATGTAAAGCGCCTTTGAGGACTTTGAAAAGCGCTATATAAATCCAATGTATTATTTGTTATTATTATTATTATTATTATTATAATATTCTGTCATTTTCTGTCATTAACTAAGTGGATCGATTTTCCTGTGAACATTATATTTCATCAGCTATTACCAATTTACAACACTTAGACTCTGTTGGAATTTAAAATTGTAGAGCTGTAAAGATTAATCGATTAGTTGTCAACTATTAAAATAATCGCCAACTATTTGATAATCGGTCGGAAAAGTTAAACATTCTCTGATTCCAGCTTGTTAAATGTGAATATGTTCTAGTGTCTTCTCTCCTCTGTGACAGTAAACTGAATATCTTTAAGTTGTGGACAAAACAAGACATTTGAGGACGTCATGTTAGGCTTTCGGGAAACACTGATCCACATTTTAGAGACCGAACTAATCTATTCATCCAGAGAATAATCGACCGAATAATCAACACTGAAAATATTCGTTAAATGCAGCCCTAAAAAAATGATGGATCTAAAGTGGAAGGAAGCCAGTTCTTAGTCATTTGATTACTTCAATATTACCACAAATATCAGTGTTAAATCTACTAAACCAATCCATCCTGTTGGAGCTGCTGGTGCATTTTAGGCAGCAGTTTGAGTGGTACAACTTTGGGCTTACCAGCCAAATGTTTACAGCAGCTGCCAAGAGTATTTTATTGCCAAAGTTAATTAACAAAAAATCCCATAAACTACATTCTATGAGAAGCTTACAATGTCTTTAATGCACTGAATGACTTACAGGACACAACGCAGACTTTTTAAATATTAAAGGTGCAGTAGGTAAGACTTATAAAACTGTCATATTTGCTGAAACCGACCATATGTTCCAGTAGAACTACATGAAGCAGGTCATGTAAAAAAGAATTCAGCTCCTCTGGCACCACCTACAGCCTGTAGTGCAATTTGCAAAAATCCACCGCTCCCTGTTCAGATGCACCAATCAGGGCCAGGGGGGGTGTCTAACTGTGTGTCAATCACTGCTTATGCATGCGCATTCATTCTCCCTTGTGGGGGGAGGAGCTTAAAAGACTGTTTTGGGCTTTAGTGGAAAGGGGGGAGGGACTGAGAAGTTGTCGATGTTCAAATTTTTTGGCTAAGTCCTGGATCTTTAAAGCAACGGTCAAACGACTGTAGATGCTTTCACTTCCACTTCATGCACCAAATATAGTTCAGACTAATATAAAAACACATAGCGGCAAAAAAAAACATGTACACCACAGTGTTGGCAGCACTCCTGTGAGATTCATTCGCTTGGATTTTGCTACTTTATCTTTATTATTCTTTTTTACACGGCAAGGCCTCATTTACCCTGCACGGCAGCTGGATTCTCAGGATATCACGAGATCACTCGAGAACTGCAAGATCACATATCACACAAAAATCCGTTTTGTCAGGCTTTGAGTACATGTGTTTGGGTTCAAACAGCAGCAAAATGAACCAATCAGCATCCTGTAGGAACTACTGACTGGCAGCTACGGCGTGTTGAAGGTGCGTATGGCAGCTGCGACTGTTCGTTTAAAACAAAAGTGGCAGATGTGGTAGACAGATGGTTCATCCAATCACCTCCCAAGTATTTTTAAAAAAACCAAACAGTTTCAAATGACGGCTTCTCAGATGGTTCTGTGTAACAAACCATCTGGCTGTAGTTCAGCCAAAAATAAAAACACTTAGCGACAAAGGGAGATTTACGCCACAGTGCTGGCAGCACTTCTCTCAGATCCATACTCCTACTTAAAGGTATATTGATGGTAATCATATACCTATTTCTAATTTCTAAGATTTTTTTCACTGAAAATTAGGCCCTATGTTTCCACAGCCCCCCACATGTTCCCACATTTCTAAGATTTTTTTCCAAAACTAGACGCTATGTTCCCACATTTCCTTTTTCATAAATTTGTATCAGATTGTATCCCCCTAACCCTAACCCTAAAAAATGTTGTGGGAGGATAGGGTTTAAATTGAAGGGAAATGTAGAAACACAATTTTGAAAATGTCCTAGAAATAAGGGAACATTGGGCCGTGGGAACATAGGGTCTGATTTTGAAAACAATCTTATAAATGTGGGAACAGTGGGCTGTGGGAACATATGGCCTGATTTTAAGAAAAATCTTATAAATGTGGGAACAGTGGGCTGTGGGAACATAGGGCCTGATTTTAAGAAAAATCTTAGAAATGTGGGAACATTGGGCTGTGGGACCATTGGGCTGTGGGAACATAGGGCTGACCCTCACATGACTCAAATATCAATAATCTTTTCCCAGCATCGCTCACTGCCGTTTTCATCGTTATTGACTGATCCTCGCTACTGTCACACTAAATGCTTGCTTTTGGGGGGAATTGTTGGGTCTTTGTAAACTACAGAGTGTGTTTTAGACCTACTCTATCTGTAAAGTGTCCTCAGATAACTGTTATGAACGACACTTAATTGAATTGACACATACTGTGAAGCCTCCTCCCCACACCTGGCCTCTGGGTATACTCACCAGTGGACAGAACTCCATCACCAGCAGGTAGGGAGTGACCTCGGTGCATTGGGCCAGACACTGCAGCAGAGCTGGGTGCTGCAGGCCACTGGAGATCACAGCACAGGGTACAAAGTCAGTGTTGACACATTGTTCTATGACAATACAAACATTCCCAAACACCCACACTGACACATGGAAATACTACCTCATGTGAACTATGACACCGCATTAACAGTATTTATTTATAAACTTGCAATAACAGTATCTATATTACTTAATTGTGTAAGGTGCTGCAGCTACAGCTGTGGTTGCGTGCACGGTAGCCGTATAAGGAATTGGACCCGGCAGGTACTTAGTTTTTGGCTCTTAGCCTTATCATCGTGGGAATGATTTATGTTCTCGGGGGGGGGGGGGGTGCATGCACAGTAGCCGGGCACGCTGCTGATAACGGCATTAGGAAGCGTCAAGCTTAGCTGGCGGGCAACGTTTGCTGGACGCTGATTGCCTGGCAGCGTGAGGCAGTCGCTTCCTCTTGGGCGCTTAGGCTTCGATAATGGTATGTGTGAATCCTGTTATGTGCATATTTAAACTGTTGTGTTATGTGAACTGTGAACATGGTTTGAGTATGAAGTTTGTGAACGTTTGTTTGTACTGTGTTTATAGTGGGAAGGCTCGTCTGAATATCTCTTATAGTCAATGATTCTAGACCGGTACGCGTCTTTGTCTATGGGTGTATACGTTTTTTTTTCTTGGTATTGGTTGTATCCTTAAATGTGTTATTCTTTCATTGTATTAAGGGGGAGTTGGAGCAGAGTGTTAAGACCTATGTCACTGTTTGGAGGTAGTTAACGTTGTTAACCTGTATTGCCACGGAAAGACAAACTAAAGTTGTGAATTGAATAAAACTCTTGCCTGCTGATGAAATAGTTTTGGGCATTCATCTTTTATTAACCTGCACACGCATTACAATTTTGCATATGTGCAATATTAGTATTTATGCTGCTGTCAAACTCTAAGTCTGGGTAATGAGCTACCAGAACTTTTTCTGTTATTTCACGGATTTATTTCTGAGAGTGTATGAGTTGACTTTAACCATCACTGAGAGAGAAAAACAGAAATTCCAACCAGAAAGACAGGTGACAGGTGACAGAGGTTAAATATGTACCGGAAAGGCTGTGCTTCCTCCAGGAAGTGCATCTGGTCCTGCACGCTGCTGCTGGCTTTGAGTTCCTTCACCACCACCTGGGTGGTATTTAGGCCTGCGTTCACCTCCCCCAGCAGAACCTGAAAGAGTACAGATAGAGACATATATACGACACAGGGAAGACAGATAGACGGACATTTACACACAAACAAAACCCATTGAGCATGAGTGGGAGTGACCGTTACACAAAAGACAGACAAAAAGACATAAAGCAGCCATGCAAGGGGGGGGAATCCAAAGACAGAGTGCAGGGACAGACAAATGCAGACAAACAGATGGAACATACCGAGTCAAGGTACGCAAGGATGGAGAGGACGCATGGTACATTCATGAGTGAACAGTTGGAGTTGGAAAAGGAGGAGAAACAGACAAAGAAACAGAGGTGGAGAGAACGAGAGAGAACAACAACAACATGTTATCTGGTTGTAAAAACACGGCACCTCACCGCACGGCTCAGCCTGCAGTGGAGGGTAATTACTTTGAAATTATTTTACCAGTGGAAAATGTATCCTTAAGGGCTAAGTCTATCACTTCTGGGACACGCTGACATCAAAGGCACGGGGATCATGTTGGCATTACACACTCAGACATTACAGGTAAGTCAGAGTGTCAGCCTTTTAAACACGGCGGGGATAAGAGCGAAGACTAACAGCCGCGATGTGAGACTCACTGATGCCGCGTTTCATCAGCAGTGGTGGAAGAAGTATTCATTATATGCTTTACTTAAGTAAAAGTTCTCATACCACTCTGTAAAAATACCTGTTACAAGTGAATGCCCTGCATTGAAAATGTTACTTTTCCCTCCTGTTGTTCTCGGGTCAAGTCTGAGCCATTTTTTACAATTTTTTTTTTTTTTTTTTATATATCAGAAATTTGAGTTTCTTTCAACCAAAGTGCCCGGAAATAACACGGACGGTTCCATGCAACGCCCTTCGCAAGTCCGATTAAAATGTTCGAACAAGACTCACAAATGTTGAAAAAAATGACATAAAGTGACAAAAAGCATTGAAAGCCTTGAAAACAACATTTAAAGAATATAAAAAATACCATCAAAAATGTTGAAAAAAGCATCTAAAATCAGTCGAAACATCAGTCAAAAAATCAGGTGAAATCTTTTTTTGTGTAGATTTTTTTAGTTTTGACCCGGGTAGACAACACGAGGGTTAAGTGAAAGTATGGAATATCATCAGGTAAATGTACTGAAAGTATTAAAAGTAAAAAGTCTCAGTGCAGAAACATTTCAGAAACTGGAAACGATCCAAACAGTTCTGTCAATCAACCAAGTGTTTAATCAATTAATCAATTCAGCTGGACTTGTAGGCCGATATATTTTTGGAAAGTTGAATTTATGAACTAAGTCAAATTTTATAAACTACATGTGTTTTGTGTGCAAAAATCCTAATTTGTAAAGTCACTAAAGCTGTCAGATGAATGTAGTGGGGTAAAAAGTACAATATGTAGCGGAGTAGAAGTTGAAAGTGGCATGAAAAGAAAAGTAAAATGCCTGAAATTTGTAATTCAGTACTTGAGTAAATGTACTTAGTTACATTCCACCACAGGTCAGCAGGAAGTTATGAAGATTGAGGTGTCAGGAGTGGGCTTTACCTTCCCGAACCAGCCATTCCCGATCTCTTTCAGGTAGAGAAGACTGTGGCGGCCGAGATCTGTGGATTTCAGGAGTTGGACTGGAGGAAAAGAAGAGAGAGGAAAAAGGCGTCACAGTGATGGATAAACCTCCAACATCGCACTCTTGATGACATCGTTGTGGTCTTTACAAAACCATTTATTAGGGCTGGGCAAAATATCTATATTGTATCCACATCGATAAGCAAGGCCAGATATCGTCTTAAACTTCGTAATATCGTGATACGACACAAGCGTTGTTTTTTAAAGGCTGCATTAACCTTTAAAGTAATCGCCAACTTTTTTGAAAATCAATTAATCGGTTTGAGTCATTTTTTATAAAAAAAATTTAAAAAAGAAATAAAACTTCTCTCATTCCAGCTTGTTAAATGTGAATATTTTCTATTTTTTGCACTCATCTGCATAGGCGTAATTTACAGGTGGGATGGAATAATCAAAACTGGCCAGTGCAACCCCTCCAAAAACCTATTATAATTTACTTTACATAAATGAAGACATTTGCACCATAACTTGATGCAGGAAAGGCACAAATTGTGGCAGAAAAAATTTATCAGAATGCAGGAAATGAAGTGCTTGATATGTTAAAAATTTCAATTTTGTTCAAAAGTGGAGATCTCAACCCTTGTGTTGTCTTCCCGGCGACCATGAACTTGTTGTCCATTTGACGCTTTTTCCAACGTTTTTGTCAGTATTAACACTTTTTGTTGGTATTCATGGTCAACAAACTTTTTTATGTTTTTTATTCAAATTTATATGACTTTACCTCATTTGGGGTTTTAAAAAAAGCAGAAATTATTATTTATTTTGACTAATAGTTAAGATCACAGGATGTTGAGTGGTATCTGTCAAAGTTTAGACAGTCAGGATATTGTTTTGAAACCATTTAAAAAAAGATTTCAAATGCTATGAAATTGAATAAAACACCCAAAATTCAATGAAAGTAACCATTAATTTGACATTGTATGGATTCCATACATCCGTACATACATGCAACTATGTTATTTTTGGGTCATTTGTTTGAAAGAAATCCATATTTTTGTTATAAAAAAACTAGAAAACGGGTTCATATTTGACCAGAGGACAACACAAGGGATAACCCCCCCTCCCTAATGTTGAACCCAAAGTTTCGCCCTTGCTCCTCTGTGACAGTAAACTGAATATCTTTGAGTTGTGGACAAAACAAGACATTTAAGGACATAATCTTGGGTTTTTGGAAACATCCACATTTTTCACCATTTTGTGACATTTTATACACCAAAGAATTAATCCAGACAATAATTGATGGATTAATCAACAATGAAAGTAGTAGTAGTTGGATGCAGCCCTACCGATAACAGTGACAGAACGCACCTTTTCCAGGTTCTTAAGTGGCCGCAGTAGAATCCATCGTCCGCCCAAATCAATTGTTATTAACCCTCTCTGAAATGAAATATCCGAACATGCCAGTGGACGTTGCCCATGATCCACGAGTAAACAAATGTAACTCCACTCTTATTCTTTACTGAGCCGACTCTGGCACCGATCTGTCTGACTGTCCTCCAAGCCCCTGATGCATCTCCGTCAGCATCCCCAGATGACCTGAGTCCTTCCTGCCTGCCCGAACACGCCCGGCCGTCCCGTCCACAGCTAAGTCAAACGGAACGGGACTGACGGCAACCCCCTTGCCCCTCCATCTCTCCCCCCCCCCTTATCATCTATCCCATTCTTTCTCTCTCTGTCTCCCACTATGACACTTCGATTCTGGTCGTAGAGGCAGACAGACAGATCTTTGTGGAGCTGTCGTCCCCCTCCACGCCGCCACACAGTCCAGTCACTGTGCAGAGGCCATATTGGACACCCCTGTCTCTTTGCCCCAGACTGGTCATTCCTTTACACCCACTCACGCTCTCTCCGGCAGAATAACCACCATTGTCTGTTCTGCTTGGGGCCACATGGCACCAGTTAGGACCAGTTAGTACGCACACACTGGGGCCATTATCCACCTGCTCCATGACGTAGGAATGAACTGAGTTTTGGCCATAACGTCAGCAAGCAATAGGCCATCATGTTAACCTCACATATTTATAATGCTGATGGAAACAATGAGGGGAAGACCATATTAGAATATCTGTTATCTTTGACAAGTCTTTTTGTTGGTTTCTTGGGAACCAATGTGTGACAAAAGTAGGGTTGCAACTATCGAGTATTTTCATTGTCGATTATTGAAATGTCAGAAAATTGGGAATTATGTGGATCAGTGTTTCCCAAAGCCCAAGATGACGTCCTCAAATGTCATATTTATTCCACAACTCAAAGATATTCAGTTCACTATCACAGAGGAGAGAAGAAGCTCGAAAATATTCACATTTAAGATGCAGGAATGAGAGAATTTTATACTTTTTGGCTTAATAAAAAATGACTCAAACCGATTAACCGATTATCAAAACAGTTGCCGATTAATTTCATAGTTGACAAGTGATCGATTAATCTTTGCAGCTCTAGACAAGTGATTGTAATACAGGGCGTTCTCACTATTTTCACTATTTATTCATGAATTACCTTACTAACGTGAATAAATAAAATCTATGTATCCCATGTTTGTACGTCACAGATTTTGTTTCTATTATTAGAATAATGTATTTAGAAGAAATGCAGCCTTGGCAGAACCACATCAGTGCTTTCTACTTTTCTAAAACAACCGCTGAGACGAACTGAAAACCCCTGATTGACCTGGCAAGTTCTCGGATGTCTTTACAGCCAACCCACTAACTCGATTTCCATTTGACAGCACCACATCTGAGCTGTGTACCGCATCTCTTTCTCTGAAGAAAGCGTCTAACAAGTTTATTTGCTAGAGTAGCCAGGAAGTCTTTAGCAAAATGTACATCGGCTAAATCACTCTGAGCCAAATGGAACTCCCATTATGCTCTTCCAGTCCAGTGCATCTTCTCTCGGGTCTCTGCCGAGGTGCCGAAATGTAGATCCGTCCTTGGGCATTTAAATTCACTTATGACGTTTGACCAATTCTTGTTGTGTAACTCAATTAGAAACGGCAACATGGCGAGGATTTAGAGCTGCGATGTATGTGAGTGATTGTGTAATTTTATTCAGCAGATTGGAGAGTGTTCGTTCAAAGGATGCATATAGTACATATACAGCTCTGAGTGGAAGGAAATGTCATTGTGTGTGTGTGTATGTGTGTGTGTTCGAAGGATGCATGGAATACATGTACTGTAGAGCTCTAAGTGGAAGGAAATATCATTGTGCGTGTCTGTGTGTGTGTGTGTGCATGCGTGCGTGCGTGCCTGTGTGTAGCTGTTCACATGCCTCCTCTGAATGGGCGTGAGGCTCCATTAGTCTTTGCAGTGCAGCCTGCAGCACAGAACAGCTGCATCAGGGCGGGTCCCAGGGACGGGGCCAGGGACTGAGCCAAGCTCTTGGTTACAGTACTGGTGTCTCATTAGGGACTCACACATATCCACACAGTCCTTCAACAGCCCCATCGCAAAGCAGGATAACACGAGGAGACAGGAACATTGGCTGAAAGGAACCAGACTCGCTCATGTAACTGCTAAGTACTTCAACTCCACATCTACCTCAGCTCTCAGGAATCATGAGGGATTGGAAATCTGAGAGCTGAACCTACGGTACATCGTGTTTGCCTAAAAGCAAGACCTTTTTATTCAATTTCTTCTTTTAATCTGAATTACTGCTTGTTCCTGTGTATTCATTTATTCCTTGCCTGTTTTTTTGTGTGGATTTGGTCCTCTCTAATGTTCTTTACCTCCCTCCATTCTGTTGCTGTAAGTTTAGCTTTTAAGTTTAAATATTTTATCAACCTGTAAAGCACTTTCAACTGCTTTCATATGAAAGAAGTGGTGGTGTACATATACACCTGAACTAGAATAGCTGTAGGAAAAGAGGACAAAATCCTGAGCAACAAATATAAGAAAGTAAAAGAGAGGAGATGTATTAACAGTAGAACATGATGGATCCATTTCAGCCATTATATTTCTTGATAAAAACACAAATCCATTTCCCCTTATGATGTCAGTGGGCGAGGCAGTCCTGAAGCTGCAGTAATAACTCCCTGACCTCTGCCACTACTCTTATACCATATGGGTTCTATTATCCACAGAAGACAAAGCATGTGTCAAAGGACCGGTTCACTCAGAGTCCCAGAACATGAGAAAATAGTTTCTCAACACAACCACATACATACATCCCCCATATTAGGGACTGCGACCCCCCCACCCTCCCCCAACAAGCACTGTGATTATACACTCGCCCCCTACATCCCCACACGAATATCATTGTGGGACTGCAATTATGACAATCATAAATATTACATGTTTGGATTTTGTGTGTGTGTGTGTGTGTGTGTGTGTGTGTGTGTGCGTGCGACGAAAAGGTGTGTGAGATGTTTGTCCAGTGACCATACAGATGTTTTTTAATGTTTGTGTTTTTTTTAATGTTATCTGTTGACTGTTGGAGCAGACGATGCAAGAAAATGTTCTGTGTGAACAGAAAGTAAAGTTTAACTTATCTTATCTTCTCTTAAAGTGGTATGAAGTTTATGCTATGAACATATTTTGGGGTTTTGAGAATTCTGCTTCTAAGACTTTGGCGACCAGGAACTGCGTTCCATCAACCTTCTTGTACGGACCAAATTTTCTCAAAACTTCAGGACCTATCCGCATGGCGAGCTACCACTCGGAGTAAGTTAGAAAATTAGGGCTGCAACTAACGATTATATCTGTTGTTGATTAATCCATTGATTATTTTCTCGATTCATCGATAAGTTGTTTGGTCTCTAAAATGTCAGAAAATGGTGAAAAATGTGGTTCAGTGTTTCCCAAAAAGCCCAAGATGACGTCCTCATATGTCTTGTTTTGTCCACAACTCAAAGATATTCAGTTTACTGTCACAGAGGAGAGAAGAAACTAGAAGATATTCACATTTAAGATACTGACATCAGAGAATTTATACAGTTTTTCATAAAAAATGACTCAAACCGATGAATCGATTATCTAAAAAGTTGGCGATTACATTAATAGTTGACACATAATTGATTAATCTTTGCAGGTTCATAGAAAATACATTCTTTGTGATTGGTTCGAACTAACCCTTTCTTATTTAGCTCTTAATATTTGGCCGTGTAAAGCTATAGTGCGTAGTTTCTGCCGCCCTCATGAGGAATTCTAAGTAATGACAACAAAACTGTTGGCACGTCCACATGATACAAGCCTTCCCGTGATCGCACAGTTGCTAGTAGCTAAGGAGGACACGGAGGATTCAAAAAACATGATGGACTCTTCAGACGACACAATCTTCTAAACACAGCCATACTGAGAGTTGTGTGGAGCTGATAGTCTTAATTAGCTTTGTAGCAACTCATTTTGGCAACGGCTTGAATGTAACGGACGTTCATTAATATCAAAAAGTTACGCACTAAAGCTTTAAAGACTACCGATTTAACTAGTGTGGCTAAAACTGTATAAATGTAAATGATTACATTCACTTCTCTTTGAGATTAAATGAAGACTGATCCCGGGAGTTAACTGCGTGGGCATGATCCATTAAGTCTCGCCACACTCTAGGGTCATAAGTTTTAGGCAGCATCAGCCCATTAACACACAACGAGGACCATTGTCACACGGAGGCAGAACAGGAGAAAGACAGCGACGCAGGGAAAGAGGAATATTCTCACTGGGGTTTTTGTGCTCTCGCATGCCTGGCATTCCAACAAGCAGCAGTGTAGGCTGGCCGCCTGGACGCTGTTACGCAACATGCAGATGTTTGTGGGAGAGAGGGAAAGCTAAAGAGCACAGAGTCCATTCTGTGGGGACCTGCAGTGAGGGATTGTGGGATAGGTGGAGACCGAGCTGACCCGGGCCAGCGTTAGGGTGGTGCTCACTCCAGGGACAGACTTTGACTAACGCCTAACAAAATGACTGAAGACGTGAATTACAAAGCACTGACGAACCCTTAAAGATGATATCATGATTGGATATTCTTTGACCACCCATTCATCTTATATTTTATCCCTTTCAACAGCAGAGAACAAATGGAAATCTTCTTAAATATAGTGAAGGGATTTCACAGATTTAACCCTTAGAGGACAAAAGACGCACCGGCGAGTCCAAGCGATGTTTGGCAACACTCCTACTCAACGAGCAATAATAAAAAATGTCATGTATTTACTAATTTATTCATATATTACGCTACTTTTGTGAACCCAAGACTTTTGTAAACTCATTTCAAGCACCAAAACAATTGACTTTAGGTTTGTTTTCACAAAAGATTTCCAAATTATCTCTTTATACATTGCTCTGGAACAAATTTCTGGCCTCACTATACAGAAAGCTGAGTTTGTTTAAACATTTTAATATGAAACATATGGGGATCAGGTTATTTGCAAACACCCTCAAAAGGAGAATTCAAGAAGGCATCTAAAATGAGGAAGTGGCGGATCAGATTTAACCTCTTAATACTCAATATTCACTTTCATTTCTCTGGATGATTCTTTAAAACTCAAGGCTCCAGGTTTCTTCATGGTTGCACCAAACACAGGAATAAAATGTTCTTATTCACCCAAAACCTCAGTGTGGTTCTCTCTCTTTGGGAAACTTTGGGATTTTTAGCAACATTTCACATTGTGCTTGGCTGCACAACATATTTCTGTTTACAGATGGAGCCACCCTTGGATCAAGTTTAACACTTAGATAACCAACCCGTTCTCACTCCGATCTCGTAAAATACGGACGTTTGGGTAGTAGCTGTCAGCGTCAGATACGACACAAAAAGAGCCCTTCAGCATGTTTGTAGAACGCACCGGGGAGAGCAGCAGCTACACGGGGTTTGAAGAAGCATTAAGAACGACTAAGGTATGAAAGCCCGAAAATCTGCATAGGGAGGTTGATTGGTGGGGTGGATGGGTCAAACAACACAGGACTTTCACCCAGGAGACCGGGGATCAGGTCCCGTGTGTCACGTTTCCTAAACCCAACCGGTCGCTTTCTTCTTTACTTAAACCCAACCATCCCGTTCTTCTTTTACTAAACCCAACTGTCCCGTTCTTCTTTTCCTAAACCCAACCATCCCGTTCTTCTACACCTAAACCCAACCATCCCGTTCTTCTTTACTTAAACCCAACTGTCCTGTTCTTCTTTTACTAAACCCAACCTTCCCATTCTTGTCCCGCTTGTCATGGAAACGTAAGCCCACCCACGACCTTTTCCTTAACCTAACTGCGTCAAAAGTGACGCCAATAGTCCCCACCAAGCGCGTTTAGATAAAGCGCGTTTAGATCTGATGCTAAAGGAGACTTTTAGCGTCAATAACAACGCCAAAGGCACCTGACCAAGCATCCGTATTTTGCACGATGGCAGTGAGAATGTGTTAAGATAACAGACCTCCCACCGGCGGCCGGGGGAGATCGCTGTTTACATGATCCTGTTTAAATGGATCTAAAATAAAAACCGTAACAGCTACAGCATTCATTCTTTTTGCAGCAGAAAGCCAAGGCTTCTGTCTTTTCAAGTCATTAGGCTGCACGCTCGTGATGATTCTAATACGATCGTTCTATCACGTTACGTGACGTCCGGCGCAAACCTGCGTGACACCATTTCCATTGCAGATGAAACTATCAAAACGTCTTTAGACTTTTGGTGAACATTAGCACATCTCAAAACCTAAAAAATGTACATAGTTTAAATAACTTATGGAGAAAATTTATGACATAATTTTAATACTTTTAGTGGTTATTATGGTTTATTGACTTACACAACTTTTTAGCGTGGGTTGTACTGATTTTAGGGATATGAAGCATTTGAAGATACTCCAGGAAATGACATCACATTAAGCAGAAATACCGACGTAGGCACTGGTGGACCTTTTCTATAGCAGAGTTTAAAGCACGTGTGAAACTCAAGGCCCGCGGGCCAAATCCGGCCCCTCGAAAACTTTAATCTGGCCCTCATATCAATTTAGGTTTACAATAGTTTTTCAAACTGCAATTATGTGACTCTCAAAGCAGAATTTGGCAGATTTGCCTGTGAAACAAGCTGCTGTGAGTCGACTGTGTGGTAGCGTATACTTTTAAAAATGTAATCATTGTTTTGCTTGGTTTGCAAAATTCCATGATGGCTAAGGACTTCTTTAAAACTTTATGTGGACTTTTTTAAATTCAATAAAAGCAATAAAATATACATGTCTGGCCCTTGATGGGATTCTCATTTTGGCTCTTTTTGGCCCATTTTGTGGCCCTTAGTGAAATTGAGTTTGACAGTCCTGGTTTAAAGTGAACAGAAGTGAAGACTTTGACTCACCTGATCGAGCAGGTTGCTTGGCCACTGGCAGGGAGAGCTCGGTGAGGGGCAGGATGTAGACGTCCGGGCTGCCCTGGGAGGCCGGCGAGGCCAACGTGGACATGTCTGCGTGGTACTCCTCCCCGTCCACATTCTTGAATTCCTGGGAAACAGATACACAAACACACCCAGAGGTCAAAGGTCATGCAAAGGAACAGGTTGGTTGCATTAGACTCGCGACACTGGTTGTAAGACGCGAGGACATGAACACGCAAGACTTGGAAACAAACCTCACAAGCATTCCCTGATGTGCTTTTAGGGGCATTGTAGATCATATAATCAGGGGCGATTCCAGGAATCTTTAAGTGAGGTGGCACAGGGGGGACCAATAATCAGTAAGGGGGGGGGACATTTTGAAACACAGAGTACAGCATAGAACATCTGCTTAGAAATATAAGAAATATTGGATAGGATTGAACATAATGTAATTCTTCTAAATAATACATCACATTCATTTAACTTGTTTTCATTTTAAACTAATTATATATCCGAATACAATACACATTTTCCATAGGCTCAGTCTGCCACTTTTAAATAAACAATTCCAGTGCTGGTTCCATGGTATCAGAATTTTGGATAGTCGTCATGGAAACATTAATTGGTCATGTGATAAGGGTTGGGAAGATTGGCAGAACAGGCAGCCAAGTGACAGTACTCTGATCCAATGGAAATCACAGTTGTCAGATTGACAGCACTCTTGCCCAATGGATTGGGGGGGAATCATATTTCAGGGGGGGTCATGCCACCCTGTACCCCGCCCCTGCATATAATGGGTGCATAGCTACTCAATGCAATATGTTATAGTTGACTGCATCTATGTACATATATGTAGAAAGCGAGAGAAAGTGTTTTGAAAAAAAAACACAATCCAAAATTGATATTTTGGCTGGCCCATTGAGCTGAGATAAACTGAGGCAAGCTGTCCCGCTTCAGTGTTTCTCTGAGCTGTTTGTGAGACCGATTGGAAACATCGGAGTGTAAACAAAGCCCGTCTGATTTACCCAAAAGATTAATTGTGTGCTAACATTACATGTAACTCAATCCCCAACTTCGCAAGTAAGCCTGATGATTTTAGTGGTGAGATGCTTTCTGGAAGCACGCAGAGCAAAGCTGGGAGAGAAAGGCTTCTGTGACTCACTCTCACTCAGCATGTGCTATATTAAAAGAAAAAGTCACATCAAAGCCAAAGATGAGCATATTCAAAAATGTATGAGAAAGGGGAAATTACTTTTGACTTGATACTGCATTTCTATTTTTCCAAATGGCACAAAGGAGGAGATTGATAAATGTGAGTCTTCACAACTCTGAGTGGCAAAGAGAGATTTTCAACATGAAAAAAAGAACAGAACAAAAGCGTATCTTTTAAGAAGATGGACAGTGACTGCTTTGGACTTGATAACTAAGAATGGCTGGAACAACATGTCCAAATAAAAGCCAACATATAGAAGAAGTAACATACAAACTAAGAGGTAACTTTTCTTTGCATGAAAAACAATGGATGAAAAGGTTGAAATCGCCATGTAATGAGAAACCGGCTCTTCCTACCTGAGGTAAACTGAGTTTGCTCTATTTAACCATACCGTTACGTGTAACTGTATTTACGTATTTTAACATTTTTATTTTTTCCTTCTCCCTTGCTCTATTTTTTAAGTACTTTCTACTCTCTTTTTATTTGATGGATCGACTCATCTGGTGGAGCATCTTTCACAAAGTGAAAAACTATTCTGTAATCGTGTAATTGCTCTTGGAGTGATGATGTGGATGAGATGAATGAATAGTATGAAAAAAAGAGATGCATCAATGTCAGATAAAGGTGCAATATTTCAGAACATGCAAGCTTTTGAAAATCCCTTCAATTTTCTATGTTAGTGTGTTACATTGAAGCCTGGTGTGGATGGACAGTGAGGAGCCTCTGAATGATTCCTTCTGTGTGTCAAAGACACATTGCAGGATGAAGAAGAGGATGAAGAGGGGAGAAGGGAGGGAGTTGGCTCCATCCACAGACCGGATGTCAGAATAAAAGTCTCTTAGTTGGGAGCTGAAGAACAGCGGGGTCCCAACACTGGAAAAATGTGACCTGCTGCAGCCACACACACACACACACACACACACACACACACACACGGACATGGACACAGATGCATGCATGCACACACACACACAGACACACACACACACACCTCCATCTCAAACTTCATCCTGTCCCCCAAGAATGTGAGCACATGCACACTTATGCACACCCTCTCTCGGCCAGAGATCCAAATGTTCACACGGCCCCGCTCGCCCTCCCATACAACATGTGGTTTCACTCTCCACATCGACACACACACACACACACCAGCATTTACAGAACAGCAAAAGTGTCTCTCATTTCCCATACATCTTGCAGTAAAAAGGTATCAAAACTCATGAAATGTTTTGTTATTTTTGCAATTCATCGATTAGACCTTTACTAAGAAACTAAATCAACAAATAGAAAAACATGCCCATTACATTTTCCCAGAATGCATGGTAAAGTCTTAAAATTGTTTTGTACGATCAACAGTCCAAAACTAAGAAGATATGCCAACGATATCAAACAGGCAAAAGCAGAAAATCGTCAAATTTCAGAAACTAAATCCGATAATATTTGGTAGTTTTGCTTGAAGAACTTGTTTTTCCAGCTAATCAATCAATTGTCTAAACTGGTCAGGACTCAATAAAACCAACATCAACAGATTTACACTTGGTTTTACACATGAAAATCTGCTAAATAAAAAGATTTCATACTAAGTGATTTCATTCTTTCCATCTTAATAGCACAAAACTTGCCTTTTGGTTAAATAAGCAGCACACAGTGTTTCTGTGACAACACAGCATCTCCTCTTCTTACCTTTCCTCAGAGTCCACCGGTAAGGTTGGCATGTCAAACGCCGTCAGCTTTGGTTTCAGCATCTCAACCTCTCTGGTTTTGTTAATACACCCACATAACAACACCCACATCCACACACACAGTAACCCCCCCCCCAGGTTCCCATTTGTGTGATGGGTGCAGGGCAGCGGGAGGTTGGCGGTGCCAGGGAGAGCAGGCTGCAGAAAAGGCCACATCATTCTGCAGAGAGAGTGTCATTGTTGAGTCCAGAAGAGGAGGAAGAGGCTTCGTAGCTGACCACTGACTGTCCCCGGGACTACTGGGGACGGAGGGATGGAGGGAGGGATAGAGGGATAGAGGGAGGGAGGCAGGGAGGGAGGTTGGGAAACGAGAAGCTTGGGAGAGGAAGGAGGAGGAGCACGCTATCTCAAGGCGATAGCCGAACCTGTGTCGTCTCACGAGGGAGAGAGGAGAGAAATTGAGCCCCCACAAAAATGTGAGGGAGAAAATACAAGTGGGAGGGGGAAGGGGAGAGGGGGGTTCACATACTATACATGTGACATCACTCGCTCTCTTCCTCTCTTTTTCTCTCTCCCTCCCAAAAGCCAAAGAACATCTGTCAGTCCCCTTCCCCACAAAACCATGCCCCCCCCCCACACACACACACACACATCCTTTACTTCAGTAAAAGTACTAATACCACACTGTAAAAATACTATGTTACAAGTTAATGTCCCGCATTGAAAATGTTACTTAAGTAAAAGTAAGTAAGGAATCATCAGGAAAATGTACTTAGGGTACTAAAAGTAAATGTACTTAATAACAAAAAATCCTCCCATTGTAGAAAGTGTAAAGGATCCAAACAGTTGTGTGTTTAATGCTCTAATCATCTCAGCTATCATATTGTTGGCTAGTTTCATTTATGATAGAACATCAGATTTTATAAACTCCATATATTATAAACTCTATGTGTTTTGTGTGCATAAATCTGAATGTGTAAAGTAACTAGTAACTAAAGCTGTAACAGATTAATGTAGTGGAGTAAAAAGTACAATATTTCTCTCTGAAATGTAGTGAATTACGTAGTAGAAAGTGGCATGAAACGAAAAGACTCAAGTAAAGTACAAGTACCTAAAATTTGTATTTAAGTACAGTACTTGAGTAAATGTACTAAGACCAAGACCAGACCAGACCAGACAGCCAGAGCTTCTTCTTCCAGAGTCCTCTTTATCCGAGCCCGAGACAAGGCTGATTAAAAATGCGGTCCATTCCAAGACGAGACAGAGACCTTCAAAAAGTGGTCTTGAGACCAAGACCAATCTTGGAGCCTTACGTTCATTAGGCAACAGAACCTCTTAATTTTACATTAAAAAACCCTTTAAACCTTTCATATCTAAATTAAGGGAGGGGGGTTTTACATGGAGTGAGTCATCTTTAACAACTGAATGTGAATAATATCATAAAAAAACAAATCGTCGGCCCAAATGCTTCTATGCTTCATTCCGCTCTTGTGAACGATTAAAGGACAATTCCGGCGCAAAAATGAACGTAGGGGTTAATAACATATGTGTACCGAGATATGTGTACCGAGTCGACCGTTCTCTGGGATATGTTTTCGTGCTAATCGAATGTGTCTCTAGCTTGAAACAAGCTAGCGCTGATTACCGCTGATTAGCTTATCGCGCTAGCTTTCAAAGTTCTCAATGCTTCGGTTTACATGTAGGGATCCTTATCATGCTACCGTTGATGTGTGGTGCGATTTACCCTCTGCCCACGAAGGCTATAGCGTTATAAGCTAATCACCGGTTTGCGCTAGCTTGTTTCAAGCTAGAGACACATTCAATTAGCATGAAAACATATCCCAGAGAACGGTCGACTCGGTACACATATGTTATTAACCCCTAGGTTCATTTTGCGCCGGAATTGTCCTTTAAGGGTTTCGAGAACCTGATTTAAGGTTTATTTAAATCTGTTGTCTCTGAATACATTTAAATAAATATGAGGGACTAAAATCCTGATATTTAACACTGAACTATTGCCTCTCACAGCCTTGAGGATCTCTGGAGGAAGTTTCTCATCTTTCCTGTCTGTAAAACACAGAGAGCTCTTCTCTCTCGTCTCCTCTTGATGTTTTTATTTTCTGAAATCCCCTCTTCCTGCTCTGGGAGAGGCTGTGTCTAATTCCAGATGGGGGCCCTAAGGCCGGATGCACCGTGGCCTCATGGGTATGCCCTTCCTCACGCCCTCGCGCCCTCTCTCTTCCCCCTGCCTCCCACCCTGGCTGGCCCCTTCGTCGGACACACCCCGACAGGTCCGAGCTGGGTGGTCCAGCCCGCCAGAGACACAAAACACACACGAGGCACATCACATATGCGACAACAACTCAAGATGAACACTTATAAACACATTTGACAGTGCTCAAGAAAGAACAGGATGTTTTGCAATATGGCTACAGACCAAGGGCTTAACTTTGGGTTTAACATTGGGGGGGGGGGGTTGAGATCTCCGCTTTTGAGCACAATTTTTAATTTTGAGCATATCAGACACTTTATTTCCTGCATTGTGGTGATTTTTTCTGCAACAAGTTGTGCCTTTTCTGTGTCAAGTTAGGGTGCAAATGTATTTATTTATGTAAAGGAAATTATAATAATATAATAGGTTTTTGGGGTGGGTTGCACTGGCCAGTTAACCCCCCCCTGTAAATTACACCTATTGTACAGACACTTCTGGAATCACTGTAGCTCTGTGCTTCATAAGATATTCAAAGTTGAGGGAAAAAAATGAAAGAAAGGCTGAGGGTGCAGAGAGAGAAGATGGACATATATATATATAGGCGTAATTTACAATTTCCAAAAAACCTATTATAATAATAATAATTTCCTTTACATAAATAAAGACATTTGCACCCTAACTTGACGCAAAAAAGGCACAACTTGTTGCAGAAAAATTCACCACAATGCAGGAAATGAAGTGTTTCATATGCTCAAAATTTTAATATTCAAATTATTCCAATATTCAAAACTGGCCGAGGAAATGGAGTCAAAGAGTTTAAATGCTGTGGCAAGCAAATATTTGTTGTTAAGATGAACATAATTCCTAATAAAATATCCTAGAACACGTGTAACATTTTGAATCTGCAGAAAGTTTGGAACAATAAAAGGGATTGGTTATTATTATTAATAATAATATTTACATAAATAAAGACATTTGCATACAGAAAAGGCACAAATTGTTGCAGAAGAATTGACCAGAATGTTGGAAATGAAGCGTTTGATGCTCCAAAATGTCCTGGTGGACAACCACCAGACACCCCAGTTATAATTTTCACCCCCCCCACCACCACCACCCAACCCACAATGTTAAACGCCGTTGCACAAAGAGAACCTCATTATTCAAACAATCTTACATGTCCCTGACTCTGTGAGAAAAGTCATCCGACAGGTTTAACCGTGTGCTTCTCACGTAAACGTTTCTGCAATTTCGATCTGAATTGCCTACATAATTTTGTGTCATAAATGTACAAGTTGAAGAATAAATCATGTTGATTTGACAGTTTCAAGTGCCGTGTGGGAATAGGAATCACAGTAGGGGCTTTTTGTAGAAGAGGAAAGATAAAAGGTGTAATGCATCACAGTAGGGTGTATAACCAATTACTTTCTTGTCTTGATTTATCCGTCAATTTCTTTTTTTCAAACATTTAATTTGGGTTGAAGTTAAAGTGGTTTAAGTGGTGCTGTGAAGCAAAGTTTTGATGAGAGGGTCCCAATGTTATTTGTATCTTGTAACTTAAATGGGGATAAAATAATTTAAAATTTCACTTTTTAAAACGTTTTTGTCACTTTTTTCAAAGTTTTGTTTTAAATTCAAGGTCAATAAACCTAAATTATATGACATTATACCTAGAAATTATGAATTATTTTGACTAATCGTTAAGATCAAAGGACGTTGAGTGGATCACAGACTGGTTTATGTCAAGGTTTAGTCAGGAGACTGTTTAAAAAACCATTTAAACATGTTTTTCAAATGTTATAAAAATTGAATGAAACACCCAAAATTCAGTGAATGTAATCATTAATTTTACCTGCAAAGAACGTTGTATGGGTTCCTACAAAATGCACATCCATGCATTGCATCCATGTTATTTTGGGCATTTTGGTTCAAAGAAACCCATCTTTCTGATATAAAAACCTTCACCAAAATTTGGACAACACAAGGGTTAATCGCGCGGCTCTTCTAGACTTGTCATTGGACGGAAGGGCGCTGGAGGGTGGGTGCTGACGGTGCTGCAGCACCCCCTAGTGGCCGAGAGGGAGTGCTGTGCTCCCTTGGTGAAAATTATTTTATTTATTTATTACATTATTTATTTATTTTTCAGAATATGAGGTGCCTGTCAGAAAAAAAGTATACAAATTTTTTTAAATATTCAAATGTAATGAATTCCTTCGATGTGACGTGACAGTATCATCACGTCACGTCAGTCAGGAGTCAGTTGAGAGCTGCATCTCAAGCGATCAATCGTTATTTAATCCATTTATCAGGAAGAAAATCAATGGAAAATGGGGATTTATTCATATTATCAAATAGACTATACAAACTTTATTGGCAAGGATTGTTGGGTGGACATTATTATTTAGCCTATCGATCAAAACCAACACATTCTCACTCTCATCGCCTAAAATACGGACGTTTGGTCAGGTGCCTTTGGCGTTGTTATTGACGAAAAAAGTCTCCTTATTCTAAACACGCTTGGTGGGGACTATTGGCGACACTTTTGACACAGTTAGGTTAAGGAAAAGGTCGTGGGTGGGCTTACGTTTCCATGACACGCGGGACAAGAACGGGGCGGTTGGGTTTAGGTAAAGAAGAACGGGACAGTTGGGTTTAGGAGAAGAAGAACGCAACAGTTGGGTTTAGGTAAAGAAGAACGCAACAGTTGGGGTTTAGGTAAAAGAAGAACGCAACAGTTGGGTTTAGTAAACGTGACACGATTCCGTGTTTTTTGACCCATCCACATCCCCAACCAACCTGCCTATGCTATCTGACGCTGACAGCCATTTTACGAGTTCGGATTGAGAACGGGTTGTCAAAACATGGCCGGCACCGGAGACAGAGATGGCTACTAACGTTACGTTACATTACTAGGTAAGACACTGTTTTTTTTCCTGATAACGTGTAATAGCAAATACCAAGCAAGGTTGAAATATGTTCTATTTGGAGCTGTGTCTCCCGGGGCCATTGGGGTCCAGAATTTCTCGTTTTTGTTGACATCCGGATATCAGCTTCCTAATAATAGACGGGTCCAGCTGACAGGCGTTACACTGAAATCTGTGACCCATCAGAAATTGTGACTGCAAAACGGTGCTGCTGCACAAATTGTCTGGCCATGCACAGTTGACAATGGGGGCGTGGAAGAGCAGCGTAATGCAGGCTAAACATTAATGCAATCCGGTGTAAAAGAAGGACATCTGTCAGCTGCAACTGAGCAATCCTGGAAGTGGAACGTCATTGATCTAGACTAGGAAGAAGACTGCTAGCTGACGTGGATGTAAATAATGCACATTTTAAAATAATTTTTAAAAAATCGATTTGCAAATGTTTTATGAGGAAGGAAGTGCTTTCAGGACGTTTGTTCAGCCTCAGCTTAACACGGACTAAGATCTTTGTTAGTTTACTAGAAAACTCCACAAGAGACAGAGACACATAGACACATACAGTATTTAAGCATTTTTGCAGTCAAATGCACAGCACTACCATTCCTCCAACGTACGCACACACAAACTCACAAACACACTGCCTTCCTCGCTCCCTGTCCTATTTTCTCCGGTGTCGTGACCCATTTTTAGAAATGGGGTCTACATCAACGACACAAGATGGCCCTGAGGACCTGCAGGCGTCCCGTCGCTACATAAACACAGCCTCTACCACCTTTGTCCGCTATTCTATCCACTCCCCATCAACATGTTCTAAGTATAAACGGCTGGAGAGCTTGTGTACTGAATATAATGGACGTCTAATGAGAGCCTGAGAGGAATGCTCCGCGTTCAAGCCATTTGCAATAACGTTCATGGGCAAAGAGCGTTAGACTATTTCTATGCAAGACTCCATTAAAACTGTATATGATTTAATGGGAGTAGGAGTGAGCAGAGGTGTGTCAGTTTGTCTTTATGGCTCATATTTCTTTCATGTTTCATGTGGAAGTTGCTGATAAAAAAAAAAGAAGTTCAGTTCTAAAAAGAGAGGCCCACCTTGAAGCCGGTTTTGCTTTTCTTGCAGCAGACGCAGGCCAGCATGAGGAAGACGAAGGTGAAGAGGCCCGAGAGGGAGATGGCCACCACGGCCAGGGAGGTCGACCAGGATAGCTCACTCAGCGGAGCGCCAACTGCAGGACACAAGCGTTACACACAGACAGAAGATGAGCTGAGGCACAACACTAATGTTTGTTTGGACTACATTAATGGGATCAAATGCATACTTAAGCTTGTATGGCCAAGGGCGTAACTTTGGGTTCAACAATGGGGAGGTTAATACAGTATCTCCAACTATCTAGGGAGGTCACGGGACATGTCTGCATGTATTGAGAAAAGCGACAAAAACATCGAAATTTTTTTCCCGAAAAACTAAAACCTCAAATGGCGACAAATGTTGAAAAAAGCACAAAAAACTTTGGGAAAAAAAGGTGACAAAAGAAGAAATTGTCAATTTCTTCTTTTTTTTTAAAAAAGTGACAAAAACTTCAAAAGAAGCAACAGACACTTCGGAAAAAAACGCTCCAGAAAGGTGACAAAAACGTCCCAAAAAACAACCTTGAAAAAGGCAACAAAAACCTGAAACGCTGAAAAAAGCGAGGGGCCTGTGTGACAGACCTTCCTCCACAGCATGGCGGAGGAAGGTCTGTCTAGTCCACACACCATTCCTGGATGGGAGAAAAACGTGTTCTGGTTTATTGACATTTCTTTAAACCAATCACAATCGCTAAGCTCCGGACACAATAATGGTGACTCGGCAAAATAGCCTCGGGAAGGAACTTGTTTTAGTGGAACCTGTGTACGTTCAAAGGTTGTTTTAGTCGTGCGAGAGAAAACGCAGATTGGACAGATAGTCTAGCTAGCTGTCTGGATTTACCCTGCAGAGATCTGAGGAGCAGTTAACCATAGTCCTCACAAATCCACCGGAGGTTAGAACGCCAACACAAAGGAAGAGGAAGGGGACGGACATCTGGCCGGAGCAATCGCCGTCGCTATAGACTAGTATGGTACATGAGAGCAATGGATTTCAAAAATAAAAGAATTGTAATCCACCCTGATACACTGTTGTACGTAAGTAGGCTTTCCATCGCATCATTTCTAATGTTTGATAGAGTAGCTCATGAACTGACTCTGTCTCAGGAGAAATTTCCATTGAGCAACATTCACATGCTTGATTTATGGCTTGCAGTCATGTTTTTGCTGAAAATGAAATGCTCTGAAACATTATAGCTCTGTATTTATCCAGTGCACGATGAACACCAGGCTATGATTGCATGTGATGATGTATCACCTTCATCTGGCAATGGTGGCATATCTTTTGCACCAAGAGGCTTTTTCATATAATATTCATAGAAAACAGCGCTGGGAGGGCAATTTGCAAATAAATAAATTGCTTAACTTTTTCTAGCTGTGACTCTAATTTGTTTTACCCAAATAAAAAAAGGACACTTTTACATCATGAGGATACAGGGGGTGGAAGACGAAACTTATTGATGTATAATTTATGTATTTTTCACAGTCACTGCTGCAGCACCCCCAGAAACACAATATATATATATATATATATATATATATATATATATATATATATATATATATATATATATATATATATATATATATATACTTTGTGTATATTTATGAGGTTGTTTTTTTTCCCCTCCAATTTGTTCTTATCCCTCTTCTACTGTATGTATAAATTAGGCTAAATAAAAAAAAATGTTCATGTCAACTCATGCTTTAATAGTTTTTTTTTTTCATGTCCACTATCATTTTCTCATTATTGGTTGTTAATGATGCAGGTTTTGACTACATCAGTTGCCTTACTTTATTGTTACTTTTACTCACATTTTGTTATTTATTAAAATGACAACATCATTTGAAAAGTTAAAGTATTGTGGAAGTTTATAGTTCTAATTATATATCCAACATGTCAGTTATGTCTTCCACCAGTTGGCACTTTAATTTGGAAGACAACTCCAGTATCAGATGCTCACAGAAAGTGATCAAATAGAAAGTAAACAACCAGTGAAAACCTTAAAGCTTTAGTGTGTAACTTTTTGATACTAAGCCATTGCCAGATGAGTTGCTATGAAGCTAATTAGGACTATCAGCTCCACACAACTCTCTCTGGATTTCTCAGTAGGACTATGTTCAGAAGATTGTGTCGTCCGGCGACTTTCCCGCACAGAAGCTTGAGTGAAGATAATGACCTCTTCTGAGGAGTCCATCATGTTTTTCTAATCCTCCGTGTCCTGGCTACTAGCAACTGCGTGGAGTGGGTGGGGGCGCGTGCGTGATCACGCAGGGTATCATGCAGTATCATGTGGATGCAGCGACAGTGTTGTTGTCATTTCTTAGAATTCCTCATGGGGGTGACAGAAACTATGCACTATAGCTTTAAGAATATCACCTATAGCAGAAGCATAATAATCAATGATAAATACTACCATACATTACTTACTGTTGAAACACTTACAAAACAAACACTGAACCTATATTCATCCTTCAAAATAAAGCCTTAAGAATTGTAAATAAAACCACTCATAGAACACCAACTAATCCACTTTTCATCAAACTAAAAGCACTCAAATTCAAAGATATTGTTGACTTTAAAACTGCACAAATCACGTAAAAAGTAAATAATCAAAAGCTATTGAACAGTATCCAAGGGTTGTTTCAAATGAGAGAGAGCAAACATCACTTAAGAGGAACTTGTGTATTTAAAAAGAAACTTATAAGAACAAATGCTAAATATCATTACATCACAACCAAGGAGTTAATTTATGGAACAACAGCAATGAAAAGATGAAATAATGTACAACAATGATGAATTTTAAGAGACTATTTAAAATGAATATATTGAATATATGTATACGAAAAGGACTGGAGGTGATTGTTTTACTCCTTATATACTATGTCTAGCTTGGGTGGGTTATTATTTGGTTTGAATTAGATAAATTTAAAAGAAAAAATGTGTATATGTATGTGTGTATGCATGCATATGTGTCTATGTGTATGCATGTGTAAATGTGCATGTAGGCAGTTAGATATACTGTACATGTATGTGTATGTATACACATGCCCTGCCATGCCCTGCTACACCCTGCCACGCCCTGTATGCCTTGCTGCCCTGCTACACCCTGTATGCCCTGCTACGCCCTGCTACGCCCTGCTGTGCCCTGCTACGCCATGGACTACTACAACTACAATTTTAGCTCCATTTCTCTCTCAATATGCCGCTCTGAGCCTCATTCTGTACCAGTGAGGCCAATTTTCAGACTTCGTGGTTTGTATTATGCTCCATGTGTGTCGCGTGCATGGCTGTCCACTCTCGTAAATAATATCTTGTTGCCAATTTTGGGGGCATTTTTGAGCAGTGGGTGATTTATTGAACTCGTTCTGCGATGGCTTCTGGAATGCAACGGTTGCCATGGAAAGAGATTGGACAGACAGCCACGCGGGGCTGCCTTCAGCTGTAAGTCTCTGACACTGATTCCTGCCAACAGCAGTGCCAACCAGACACACACACACACACACACACACACACACACACACACACACACAGAGTCATTTCTGCTGCCAGTTTATGCTGATCCTCTGAAAGCTGGTGCGACTGGTTCTCAGTGAGTATCAGGCTCTTAGTATAATTGGACAGAGTGCGAACACTGTTGTTTAGCTGGCCGGCTGGCAGAATGCAGGAAGACAAGAGAATATAAACAACAACAAAAAACATGCAAATTTAACAGTTAGATGCAGGATTAGCTGGCCGGCTCAGGGGCTCCTGGAACATGGGAGTCCCAGTCGGGAATTCACTCGAATGGGCTATATAAAAGCAGAGGTACAGTGCAGCAACGATGTCAATAAAAAGTGCAACATGAAGCAGACTGGGAGGAAGAAGTGCAGAATGCCAGCTTGCTAATTCAGTCCACAATAACCCTTCAGTGCTTTTGATAGACTACAAGAGCATTCAGATTTAATTACTCTTTATTTGTCAGGGGGGTAATTACCGAGAGCAGAGACAAATTCTTGCTCTGTTGTGGTTTATTTAAAACTCCCTCGCTTACAAATCCCATCTCCTCCCAGCAGCGCAAGACAGAGAGTGTGACGTTGGATGCTGCTTGGGATTAATATTTAAGGAACACCCTTAGGTCCACGTGCAGTCGCAATGAAAACAGAGCATTTAAGTCCAGGAGATTCACTTGTGCATTATTATTTTAAGCAGATGCTACATGTATGACTGCCACACCCTTAGTCTAAAATTAACTTCATATCAGAAACACTACTGTACATTTTCTTCTCAGTTACACAATGTGGGTCGAACCTTTTTTTGGAACTGATCAACTAATCAAGATTTCTGATGTATACAATAATTATAGGGCGGCGACTAACGATCATTTTTATTGTCGATTAATCTGTATTTACTTTCTGGATTAACTGATTGGTTGTTTTGGTCTCTAAAATGTCAGAAAATGGTGAAAAATGTGGATCAGTGTTTCCCAAAGCCCAAGATGACGTCCTCAAATGTCTTGTGTTGTCCACAACTCAAAGAGATTCAGTTTACTGTCACAGAGGAGAGAAGAAACTAGAAAGTATTCGTATTTTAAGAAGCTGCAATCAGCCCCCCTTTAAGCCCCAACCCTGGTAGTGTAGACAGGGGCAGAAACCAGCTTAGTACAGCAGTTGGTAGGTTGGTTAGCAGAGAGGAGAGGAGTGGAGGAAAGGAACGAGAAAGATTACTGAAATATATTGATGCTGACGCTGCTGTACAGGTCTGATTTTGCCAGTCAGCAACTGTACAACTAAGATCTTATACATCCTTTTTTTGGAACTAGCTGAGATGAGTTGACCTCCACAGAAACACATAAAAAAGGACCTTGTTGTTGTGTTTTCTTCCCTAGCTGTGAAAAATCAATCCCATTGACTGCTAATCTTAATGAAATAGAGGATTCCTCTTGTTAGCTGTAATGAGCCCAGATCAGAAGGGACAAATGTCTCCTGTTAAAGACCGCTTATAGTTCAATCATTCAGGGACATGTCCCTCCAGAGAGCTTCAGTAGCTGCACTCAACAACACAAAACCCCATTTACAGTGCAAAACACAGGCAGGTGGACAGACATTTTCTGCATCTGCATCTTCTCTCTCCTCTTACTTCTCGATTGCTTCGCAGCTCGGGTACCGCATAGCTCTCAGCTACTCAGAGGTGGTAGCCATTTTTAGCCTCCCGAGGCAGGGCGCTGAAGCACATACTGATGACTAAATGATGAAAAGGGAGCGAGCATGAGGAGACGAGAGGAGAGAAGAAAGGATCTGAGAGAGAAGAAGAAGAGGCTGAAGGGCTGTGTACTCTGCAGTGTCTCCCCCAGGAGAATCTCCCCAGCACTCAACACAGAAACTCAGTGAGCAGAAGAGCAGCAGCTCGGAGTCTGAGCGAGAGCACACAGAACCATGAAGCAAAGACTGAGTCGATCTGACAACCGCACGTGTTCGCACGGCTTTTACGGAGACACAACTGGTGAAAAAACTCACTCTTTTGCAGCTTAATGACTTAGCCTCGATATACTGCAGCAGAGAGGAAAGCGCTCCAGAGGGTCATCACCCACGCCCAGAAGATCATTGGCTGCCCTTCCCCGCCCCGCTGCCTCAAAAAATCCCAGAGCATACTCAAAGATCCATCATTAGCACAGCAGGGTGCAATAAATACACCAGCACTTTTTGCACTTCACACTTTATTTATCACAATTCATTCTTAGGATGTTGTGTTGTCTGTGCTGTCATGTGTGTCCTTCTTATGTGTCCCAGGACGCTTTGTTTATGTTGATTTTATTTTATGCTGATTTTAGAATTTCCCCCCCGGGGACAATGAAGTGTATTCTATTCTATTCTATCTCAACCCAGATGCTCTCTGTTTGAACTGCTGCCCTCTGGCAGACATTTAAGGACAATTAAAACATCAAACAAACAGACTGAGAACCCGTTTTTATCCAGGAGCCATAATTAAACTTAAAGGTCCCATGACATGAAAATTTCACTTTATGAGGTTTTTTTAACATTAATATGAGTTCTCCCCAGCCTGTCTATGGTCCCCCAGTGGCTAGAAATGGTGATAGGTGTAAACCGAGCCCTGGGTATCCTGCTCTGCCTTTGAGAAAATGAAAGCTCAGGTGGACCAATCAGGAATCTTCTCCTTATGATGTCATAAGGAGCAAGGTTACCTCCCCTTTCTCTGCTTTGCCCGCCCAGAGAATTTGGCTCACCCATGAGAGAGAGAGAGACATCATCAAGTGGCAGTTGGTCAAGGCCACACCCCCACCCTCCACCTTGCCCCCCCCCCACCCTCTCTCCTCCTCAATAGCATTTAAAGCTACAGACACAGAAATGGTACATCCTAAGGAAAGCTCATTGTGGGACTGGCTCTAGTGGCTGTAATTCTGCACCGAGGCTGAATTTCGGGGGAGTTTGAGAGCCTCACTTTTTAACAACATTTTAAGTTGAAAACCCATTTCCTGCATTCAGGTGAATTTTTCTGGAACAATTTGTGCCTTTTCTGCAACAACTTATAGTGCAAATGTCTTTATTTATGAAAAGTAACATTAAAAAAGTGAATGTCTTGTTTGTGTGGTATGTCTGTGTAGTGTTTTAACTTTCCTTTTTAACAAATAACCTACCTCTTTATATATTTGTGACTTTAGAGATATCATATATACTGTATATATTTACCTGCACTGCATTCAATTGCGTTGTACATGTACAATGACAATACAACTATTCTATTCCCTATTCCATCTGTGAACGCTGCAGGCTATCTTCGTCCTGATTTCCAGATTGCGATACGTAAACTCTCAGCAGTGAGACACACCAAACACAACCTGTGATCTCTGTGCTGTTAGAATACCAATCTCCCTGTAGGCTGAATAAGACATTTTGGAAAGAAGTGCTTTCTTGCCAAGAGTGTCGATGAGAAGATCAATACCTCGGCCACGTCTGTACACTTATTATAGAGCAAGAACCAGCAGGCGATTAGCTTAGTTTAGCCTCCGGCTGGTTGCGTGGCAACCTCACAGTGACGACAAGACTCGTCAGCCAAGAAATAGTCCCAGCATGCAAGTAATTCTACCTAAAACCACCTCTAAGTTGTTTTTCACATTTATTTTTGGGCCCAAATTAAACAAACAAGATATAATGTATTAAGTAGCTAAATTTAGAAATGCTGAAGTCATTCTGTCTTTTAACTTGGACAGAATCAGATTCACAGCTGGTTATAGCTTCATATTCAGCCCACGGATATTAGAGCGGTATCAACATCATAGCTTTGGACCTGATCCAAAGAACTGTAGAGAAAACCTCTCCAACAAGCATAAACACCTTTGCAGTTCCAGGCTGCATTGCAAAGCTTCTGGAAGGCCTAAGATCACACAGAATACCTCTGTTGAAAGGTCCAGATGTTAGCCTACATGCTAAAAAACTGAATAATGTTAGCTTGCGATGTGGAGATATTGAAACGTTACGTAACATTATTTATGGATTTATAATTATGGAATTATTTTGCTCCTCAGATCTCTGAAGGGTAAATCCAGACAGCTAGCTAGACTATCTGTCCAATCTGAGTTTTCTAAAACAACTTTTGAACGTACACACGTTCCACCAAAACAAGTTCCTTCCCGAGGCTATTTTGCAGCGGTAATGCAAGACTACTTTCACCAAAATAACCCCAGAATTGTGACTTGACAGGTAAGGTTAGCTTGTGAATTTCACAATGGGAGGCTCATCTAAAGTCTCATCTTTATCCAATTCAAGTATCCTAATTTATGTATTCAAAATATTTGGTTTTATTACTCTCTTTTTCCCTCTGGTGCCGAAATGTTTGGCGGTGTTGGTGAATACTTAAAGGTGTCCTGCCACACGTATTTCATGACTTTGTGGTAATGTCTGAAGTTCTACCATGGACTCTGTAACATGAAAATGCCTTGGTTACCTTGTTTCAAGCCATTCTAGCGTGGTATAGAAAGCCTGCAGGAAGACTCAGCTCGATTTGTGCCAGTTCTTATTAATATTCAACAAGCTAAGCTGTTTGAATCTGATTGGCTAACAGCTAGCCAATGAGAGCCTGGCTGTCAGAATCCTTTACCCAGCGCAACTGGGCGAGCTAATGAATAGTAATGAGCTCAGGCAGCATGATGTCAGACTGACCAGCTTTTGTGATTGGTCTTATTTCTGTTCAGTGTCTAGAGCTGACAGAGGAGGTAGCAGTTAATTTTCACATTCACCACATAACACAAACACATATGGACCTAACAGATTTCAAAAAATACAAGTAAAAACGGTTTTGTGTGGCAGGGCACCTTTAAAAAAAAAAACGCCACTTAATTTCAGGTTAAAATGCGTTGTAACTCACGTTACTGAGATTGAAATGGGTATTATATTACCAAAATTGATTTAGTAATGTGCTATATTACTGCGTTACGGCAAAAAGGAATACATTACATTAACTGCGTTACTTTTGTAACGCGTTACACCCAACACTGTGAATAAGCAACTGAGCTAGCCTACAGTGCAGGGATGAGTCACGGTTTTGCTGTGACTTGGCTTGTCAGAATGACTAAAGTGTGGTTGACATGTTGGACATTTCGATCCGAGCTGACAGACTGAGAGGAGTCCAAGCTCTGTCGACATAATATCCTGGCTATCAGCATGAATGTGCATTAACTCTGCAGCTGCCTAAGTGCATAAAACAATTGCTCTACCAACAAATACATGTGTAAATCTGTATTGGTTTTGTGTTTACAGGTGGTAATTCCAGATCTAATTCAGGCATTAGTGCGTCGCTGTTGCTAAGCCTGCTCCATTCAGATAAGCCGACCAGCCATTATAGAGCCAGCGAAGCCCAGTTTTATGCTGCAGCTGTGATCCAGAAGGGGCACACCTCCCTGACTGTCTGAGCAGGGTAAGTACAGCTCTGCCCTGGCTCTCTTCCTGTGCCCGCTGCTCACATCCAGCTCAGGGGAGTCAGCAGGAAGCCGACACCGTTCACCCATCATCAGGTCTGGTTACCTGTCCTCGCCGCGGCGAGATGATCTAAAGCTCAGCGGAGAGAAAGGTGAAAGCACCTGAAGGGCTGGAAACTGGCCAGGGCAAAGATTGTACACAGTGATCCCAATTAAGGATGAAAGAAGCAGAGAGTGAAGAGGTTTGAGATGAAGATATCAGAAAATGGCGAAAAATGTGGATTCGTGTTTTCCCAAAAGCCCAAGATGACGTCCTCAAATGTCTTGTTTTGTCCACAACTCAAAGATATTCAGTTTACTGTCACAGAGGAGAGAAGAAACTAGAAACATATTCACATTTAACATGCTGACATCAAAGAATTCAAACTTTTTTTCTTAAAAATTACTCAAACCTAGAATTTAGTTATCAAAATAGTTGGAGATTATTAAAAGTTGACAACTGATCTTTGCAGCTTTGTCATTAGCAGTCTTCTCTTAACGACTGTTTCATATCAGCATGATTTTTTTTTAAAAGATAAAAGAACAAAGCCTTACTTACACACACACACACACACACACACACACACACACACACACACACACGCACGCTAATGTTTAAGGTACAAATACAGAGGATTGGGATACAAAGAGCATTCTATGTCAGATGCAAATGTGACCTATAGTGTCTTGTAAATGCCGACATCCCACACATTCATCACAACTGAGCTCGCTCTACTGTTAGCAACAATATGCGTGTCTGTCTGTCTGTCTGTCTGTCTGTCTGTCTGTCTGTCTGTCTGTCTGTCTGTCTGTCTGTCTGTCTGTCTGTCTGTCTGTCTGTCTGTCTGTCTGTCTGTCTGTCTGTGTGTGTGTGTGTGTGTGTGTGTGTGTGTGTGTGTGTGTGTGTGTGTGTGTGTGTGTGTGTGTGTGTGTGTGTGTGTGCTGGAAACATTAACATTTTGAATATTCTTGTCTCGGAATAACAGCAGATACTCCCAAACTGCGGAGTTATGTTAATCCCTGTGAGAATCTGCATATGATTCACTGCCAAATGTATTCACTGTACGGCTGTGAAATGTGTGGAGGTCCCCTGCGCTCTATATCAGGAGCAGAAGTAACGGTTTCCACTCTCAGGCTACCGCTGGCAGTCAGGTGAGTGATGTGTGCGGCCCACAGACCTCAGGCAGCCACTGACAGACAACTGAATAACAGCCTGCCTGTTGAGTGGAGGGATGCTCTACAACCTGATGTGTGCATGTTAACATACAGACTTAGATTAGCAGGGGATAATATTTAGAAGAGGTAGATTTGTCCCCCTCAAAAAAAAATATGAATGACAACCCACTCCCCAAAAAAGGTAACATAACTGTTCAGGGGGCTCAACACACGTACGATGTGTCACATCAGGGGTTTAAAAAAACACAACAGGAACGTGAAAAATAAAAATAGAGTCATGTAGTTTACTGGCCTGCATTTTCAACCTTGCACACGATGTAAGGACTTATATAAGACTTAAAGGAGGACAACATTAAGATCCATAACCTGTCATGACCATACATTGCTGGTGGTCTGTGTGACATCATCATCTCTCTCTCTCTTTACTCGCTGTCTGTCAGCTGCTCTCATTGTTCGCCTTCTTCCAAAAGATTAGAAACACTAAAGCAGAACCAGGAAACCCAAGAGGTTATAAATGTAGCGTCGCTCCAATATTTCTCCATTAAGTGTCGGCGAGTTTCACTCCAATATTCCGTCCAATAACAAGCGACCGTTTACCGTGTTTGGTGCGTTTGACAAAGCGCACTGTGAACGCAAACCGGACCAAATGAGAAATGCAACAATGTTGCAACTTCACCCCTCGAATCGCAGAGTCCACCGAACTACAGGTGTAAAAGCGCCCTAAGTCCCTACATTGATTTATAAGTAAATCATTTCACATTATACGTACATGTAAGAGGTTTCACTCCGTAAAAGTATTTTTTTCACCCAGTAGAGTGTGCGCCCCATGTAGGCTGAGGCCTTGGCAGCGGCCCGGGTTCGAATCTGACCCGCGGCCCTTTGCTGCATGTCATCCCTCCTCTCTCTCCCCTTTCCTGTCCTGTCTGCATGCTATCCTGTCGATTAAAGGCCATAAAAAGCCCCAAACAATAGTCTCAGTCTCTCATGGACATTACACCTGATGTACTCTTGTGAATGCAAATGACCTCAGACTCCATTGTAGAAAGCTGGATCAGCGCCAGGAGTTAAGGAATGGATACAATCAGTAGATGCTTCTCACTGTAAGATATGCGTGAGTGTGTCTGTGTGCCAAACTAGGTGACAGAGACAAAGCTTCTTAGCTCACAGCTAACTGAGCCGCGCTTTCAAAAATGCTGGGCTGGTGCAATAAATCACTGCTCCCCCTTCAGTCCTCTGCAACACTAGTGCTGACACCGTGCTTCTATCAGGGAGGGGGACGGGGATGGGGTGACAACAGGAAGACTCATCAGTTAGAGAAAAAAACAACAGGTGACAGGAGGAAAACAAATGGGCAGAGGGAGGGTTAGAGATGGCTAAACACGTGTGAACTGCATGGATCTGATGATCTGGTCATGAACAATCTGCCGTACATCTGCTGGTTCATCCTTCTGGTCACTTCTTCATCCAGACATTAGACCGATAGACAATATGATATGATGTATGATATATTTTATATATACTGTATGTGTCATGCCACTAAGTGGCCCATCCCACACGGAATTACATGACACCAATATAAAGATAAAGATAAAGAATAAAGAAAACATATTACAGCAGCCACAACACAATAGTGTCTAAACATTTCAAAAGAAAACTACGGACACAAAAAAATTAATAAATAACAACGAATGTCACTTCCAGACTCAGAATCATCGAGACAAAGCAGTCTTCCTTTTAGCCCATGCTTGTTCTAAAAAGTCAAATAAAACATGTTTAATGTTCAAACAACCCAACTAACAGATCTATATCCTGACTCGTCTCTTTTACTTCAACTTTGTTAAATAATTGCAATCTTAAAGTGCCCATATTATGCTCATTTTCAGGTTCATAATTGTATTTTGAGGTTGTACCAGAAGAGGTTTACGTGGTTTTAATTTTTTTAAAAACACCATATTTTTGTTGTACTGCCCATTGCTACGGCTCCTCTTTTCACCCTGTGTGTTCAGGTCTCTGTTTTAGCTACAGAGTGAGATCTCTCAACTTCTGTAACATATTTGTTGTCAGTTGCACATGCTCAGTAGCTAGGTAAGGACTACATGAGCTAGTTGGCTGTTTAGGCAGGATTAGCCGGGAGACTTCTTCTAAACGAGGCCCCCTCATTTCGGCTAGTGACGTAGAAAGCCTTGCAGATTTTGAACAGCTCACCCGGAGCCTGAAGGCAGGACACATTCAGAAACCAGATCTCACTCAGAACACCATGGATGTTGTTTTTGTTCAAGTTTGTATGTGTGTGGAAGCACCAGAGACACAAAATAACTCCTAAATCCCAGAAAAAGTGATTTTTTTCATAATATTTAAATCATGATAGTATGGACACTACAAAGCAAAATGAACTTCATTTTGAATTTCATTGAGATCACATAAATAACAAGTGTGTCTTCCTCGCTAGCGCCCAACCAACGTCCTGTTTGAATATGGACAGGGAGTATACCAGACCTGAACTGAGCACACACATATCTTTTCACCTTGGACAGATTATATTTCATCTATTTCTCAATACCAAACTCATATTACATCAATCTATAAGTTCTGAGTTATGGTTTGTCCAGTCCACTTTTTACTCTTTAAACAGTGTCTTTAATCACAATCTACCTTTTCTCACATAAACATCTACCTTTTCTCACATAAACATCTACCTTTTCTCACATAAAATACAGTCCCTTCAAATCCTGTCCTCTGAAATAATAAATAAATAATATGATGCATGTTTGGTTTGTCCTCGGAGATCTGAAGGTAAACCTAACCAAATGTCAGCGAACAGCTGCCGACGGCTCTGACTCAAGAACAGGCTGCAAGTTTTTTTTTTTTTTAAATCAACTAGTTTCCATGGTGACTCCATCCCCACTGCTTCCCCCAATTCCTGTTCAGCCCTCCTAATGCTCACAGACGCTGAGCCAAGACAAAGAACAACTTGCCCACTCCCCCCACACTAGAAAGGAAATTAACCTTCTAGTCACTCGCCTAAATAAAAGCACCAGTCTTGCATTTCGGCGCAACAGAGAAATAACACTTAGGAAAGGAAAATCAATATAAACAGCTATCGGAGGCACTGTGCATCATTCGGTGGTTTATTATTCTTCTTCTTACTACACCTAAATATTTTTTAGCATTGGAGTTTATTAGATTCATTAGAGTTTCACATAAAGTGTTAAACTCTTAAAAGGTGCCCTGCCACACGTATTTCATGACTTTGTGGTAATGTCTGAAGTTCTACCATGGACCATGGAAAATTGCCTTGGTTACCTTGTTTCAAGCCATTCTAGTTTGGTATAGAAAGCCTACAGGAAAACTTGCCAGACGTGCCAGTTCTCATTAATATTCAACGAGCTAAGCTGCTTGACTCTGATTGGCTAACAGCTAGCCAATGAGAGCCTGGCTATCAGCATCCTTTACCCAGCGCAAGTGGGGGCGAGCTCATGAATAGTAATGAGCTCAGGCAATATGATGTATGATATCATTTTCACATTCACAACATAACACAAACACATATGGAACTAACATATTTCAAAAAATGCAAGTAAAAATGGTTTTGTGTGGCAGGGCACCTTTTAAAAAAAAAATTTTGATTGAATATTTTTCACAGAAATTGGAGTTCATTTGTGTGATCAGGAATGCAAATATTGCTTCCTGGAAAGACAAACTCTCTTGATCTTACTACAACATTGTTTTCCACCTATAAAAAAATCACGACTGAAGAATTTTTGACGCTGCCTTTTTTTAAAGGGTAACTGCAATTTTTTTTTTTTTTACCTGGACCCTATTTTCCTGTGTTTTTGTGTCTAAGTGACTGATAGGAACAACAATCTTTGACACTGGTCCAGTATTAAGCAAGATCGCCGCAGTCGGCAGCGGCGCAAACAAGCTACAATGTAAGTTAATAGGACAATTATCCAGCTTGTATTTACTTTCACAAAAGTGCTCGTTTTGCCGCTGACAGACTCAGATTAATATTCTGTGTCTGACAAGTGTCTGACAACTTTATGGAAAGGGTTTCTAAGAGTAAGACTAGGCGCATATTACTAATGCGCTGTTGAAATAACAATGAAATGCTGCGTTATTGACTTTAGACCAGGTTTTTGGTTGGTCAATGGCGCAATCACTTCCCGCTGCCTCAAGATAGCAATACGCCCAGAATGCACCTGAACACACCTCCCTTTAAGACCAGCACGTCCATGGGCACACAGATGGGTGCAGCTGCATTCACTATTTAAACAACATGGGCGCTGGATAGGAAATTGACAACTGGGCCGGTCTTAAAGGTGCTGTCGGTAGAATTGAGAAGATCCAGGACAATAGGCAAAAAAATGTAACACTGACAACTTCTCAGTCCCTCCCCCCTTTCCGCTAAAGCCTAAAACGGTCTCCTAAGCCCCTCCCCCACAAGGGAAATTAATGTGTGTGCATGACCAGTGATTGGCATGCAGTTAGACACCCCCCCTGGCCCTGATTGGTGCATCTGAACAGGGAGCGGTGGATTTTTGCAAATCGCACTACAGGCTGTAGGTGGTGCCAGAGGAGCTGGATTTTTTTTTTTAAATGACCTGCTTCATGTAGTTCTACTGGAACATAGGGTCAGTTTCAGTAAATATGACAAAAAGTTTAGTTTTATAAGGCTTACCTACTGCACCTTTAAACTAGCAAAGACGCTTGCGTTGGGCTTTGCGCTGCGCCGGGTGCAAGATAGGGCCCATAGTCTTTTTCACCATCTGGTGTCAGAAAGTTGAAGTTGTCTACAAATTCAATACTGATCTTGCCCAATGAAGTTATATTTTTCTCACTCGGCGGCTCGTGTTTATGGCAGACCTGACGTGAACAACAACTCTCAATATATCACCCTAATTAAACGCCAAGAGTCACTTCTTCTCTGTATATTCCTTAAACGAGTCAAATTCAAATGGTCCCAACTTCCCGTTCCAATTGAACACTCTCCATTTCCCTTCCTGGAGCCTTTCAGTGTCCTTCCTCCTGCTGTTCTCCAGCACAAAGCGAGATCCTCCTGTGGAGTTAGACTGTTTGGACCCGATCTTGCAAGATTAGCTATTCATATCATGTGGGAGTTGGGCCTATGTTCCTTCCATATGAGCAGGCAGCCCACGCACTGTAACCTAATTACAGGAAGCTGTAAATCAGAGCAACTAACCATGAAACACATCTTCCTGGAGCAGCCATATTATCTCTGTTCAGCAGCCGAGAATAGTTCTCCGGATCACCCGCGGCGGCACTTCTGCTGTCAGGAGTGTTTATTCCAGTGTGTAGGTGTGTGTGTGTGTGTGTTTGTGGATGTTTTGTCTGCCTGACATGTCCCGCCCTGCTGTGGCAGTTACACTTCAGTATGTAGAGTGCATCCTCGGCTGTCTGTTTCCTCGCAGCTTCCACCTGACGCTCTCACTTCCCTCCCCAGACGATTCGTGGCCCAGAAGCACCTCGGCCTCGTCTGCTTTATTTCAGCACACAGCTCCCTGGAGGGCCCGACGGGCACATCAGCAGGACGTCCCAGCAGTGGAACACAACTAAATATATTTACTTGAGTCCAGTTTGAGGAGACTTTGTTTGTCATTGCGTCAGTTATCTATATATAAGATGTTACATTCAACACGAGATGCATCCTTCTTTTTCTCGGTTTGCTCAACACATTGTCGCTCCCATCGCGTCAAAAGCAGTACTTGGTCAGGTGCCTTTGGCGTTTGTTACTGACGCAAAAAGTCTCCTTTAGCGTCACATTTAGACAGAGGTGTCAAGTAACGAAGTACAAATACTTCGTTACCTTACTTAAGTAGAAATTTTGGGTATCTATACTTTACTGGAGTAATTATTTTACAGCATAATTTTTACTTCTACTCCTTACATTTTCACGCAATTATCTGTACTTTCTACTCCTTACATTTTAAAAATAGCCTCGTTACTCACATTTCAGTACGGCTTGTTTTCATTCCGGCTCGTCATCGTTCAAAAAAACACACAAAAAAACCCTCTCCAGATCACTCCATCCGGAGAGAGTCAATTTGATTGTTGTTGGATGAGAAGTATAAACATAGCTATTCCGACACCCTATTGGTTTGTAGGCGATCCATAACACCTGCACAGACCCGGTGCTAATACGCCACCGGCGCCTTAACGACCGTTATCTACCGGACCGAATAGCAACACGGATTTCGTTATTTAGGTGCCACTTAAATGACTGCGCGATGCTCCGAAAACGGACGTTAGAGGGAACTGAACATTGCCGCATGGGACGCTAGTCAACACTACAGTTGGAAGCAGGTTAGCCTAGCGTTAGCTAGCAGCTGGAGTAAACATGATAAAATGCTGAGAGCTAAACGGTGTAAAAGTGTGTCTGTATTTCACTGGAGAGGAGTCTAACAATAGACTGTAGCTGCCGTTGTCTGAAAAACACAGAAGAGATGTAGCCTTCGTGTCACCTTTTTCAGCCCTTCTGAGTTTGCAGGTATGATTTTAATAACATTATTATAGTCATATGATTTTGTCCTAACGTTTTAGAGTTAAGCTGTTGTCCTTAATGGCATTTCCCCCCCTTACATCAGGGGTCTTCAACGTTTTTTAAGCCAAGGACCCCTTAACTTAAAATGAGATGTCAGGGACCCCCTACTACATATTGTATGAAATGAAGTTGCATATTAAACTGGGCCTACAATAACTGTTAGGGTAACCTAAAGCCTTCTTACATACCTTTTTTTCATAAGTTATTAAAATATTAATTGTTGGCATGATTTTATAAATCATATTTAATGTTACATATGTGGCTCAGTAAATCTAGGATTAACTGTATCTGTGGGCTGATATCTTAGTGACTACCTTACCTATAGGCCAGTAAGCCTATCATCAGTGGGAATTTATATTTGCTAATAATATGTTGGAATTATGTTAAGGCATCTTCTTTTAATTTTTTTTAAAGACTCAAAAATGGCCCCCCTGTTGAAGATCTCTGCCTTACATTAATTTTACTTTTATACTTTAAGTAGTTTTGAAACTAGTACTTTTACACTTTTACTTAAGTAAAAAGCTTGAGTTGATACTTCAACTTCTACAAAAGTCTTTTCTCTATACTTCTACTTGAGTAATGAATGTGAATACTTTTGACACCTCTGCCTTTAGACGCTTGGTTGGGATTCTTGGCATCGCTTCTTGACGCTCTGATTCGGGACTCTTGGCGTCACTATTGCTCTTGGGTCTCGTGTCTAGCCCTTTGGCGTCATATTTAGATGCGCTTGGTCGGGACATACGTTTAACTGATTTTTGTTCACAATTTCAATTTCAAGAATATTCTTGCTCACTGAGTAGGTGTTACCTCTGCATAGCTTTTTAAAAAACATAATCTGTGTTGACTGTAAACTTAAGTATCAAGTATTAAGTATTTAAAACAACTAACCTTTTTAACAGGATGCCCTATGATGGGTGACAAAAGTCCGGAATGTAATATTTACTGGACAAGAATAATTAGGCTAAAATTTCAATTCCTCCTCCAACACTGGGGACTTTCCTCTATTGTATTTTTCTTTCGTATTGCTAATATTCTGTTATTTTATGGATTGTATAGGATAGGCAAAAATAAGCCTTAGGCTTCAGCCTATTCCTTTTCCGGTTGTTAATTGTGTGAGTTATATTGTGTGAAATGGATAGTTGCGTATTCACACACATCGTCATGCTTTGTTCATAATATTGTATACATTTACATCGCTACGTTTGAGTTTAGAGCCAAAAGCGATCTCCGTGCACACAAGTGTTTTTATCTCCAGTAGAAGAACTAATCTCTAAACTAACACGCCCAAACCAAAATATCTCATCAACATTCCTGTATACTGGGCATAAACCGGAGGCAGCATGTATGCTCGTTACTGGCAGTTGCCATGGTAACGTCAATAGCTTAGTCTCAGAGAACGAGACGGCATGACCGATAAGACCCAATCAGGAGGAGAAACGGTGGCGTTGGAGTCAGTGTCGGTGTTGTGTTTGAGTCCGCGGTCGTTGAGACTGCAACACATCCCCGCAGATTCCAAACCCAAACGGGTCAGAAGTGTTTTATGTTTAGGGGCTCGGAAACACCAGAGCAGAGTAAATGCGAGGTGTAAACGTAGCAAAGGATAGTTGTTTTTAAACCAAAACGTAGCAATGTAAACGTTGCCGCGTTGAGCTAGATAAACAGTTGACATAGACTTGGGAATGCACAGCTTCTCTGAAATCAGCCACCTTTGGAGTGTGTGTGTGTGTGTGTGTGTGTGTGTGTGTGTGTGTGTGTGTGTGTGTGTGTGTGTGTGTGTGTGTGTGTGTGTGTGTGTGTGTGTGTGTGTGTGTGTGTGTGTGTGTGTCTGCATGGCGGGCTACATATGTGTGCCATCTGCTAAAGGTCACAACACTGAGAGAAGCAGTGGGGCGGCGACATCCCTCCCACTGACCCCCTCCAACACAAAAAAACATGAATGCCACTCATTTGTTTGCCTTCATGTTTTCTGCTCTTTTCTTTCCATCCTAATAGTAATCACTTTCCCCCTTGGGGATGATGGGATTTGCTGCATATGCATGCATGGGTTCTCTGAAAACAGCTCTATATATATATATATAAAAAACTCTATATGGAGATAAACAGCAGTTATGTTGTTCTCTGCGTTGTCTCAGGGAGGAGCGACAGGCGTCCCGCGGTGAGGACTAAACTCTGAGACAAAAACAAAGTGGTAGATGAGGGGAGAATACGTGGCTGTGTGGGCTGATGACATGACACATGGATGTGAATATTGATGTAAATGTGCTCTGAATATGATGATTAAAATGTTTTTGAGAATTCTGCTGTCTCTGAGCCGTTCATGAACTGTGAATGTTGCATTAAATCTTATTTGTTTGGTAGGGTGGTGCTTTACACCGACTTTTGTTTATGCTACTTTGTCTATTTGTGTCTGTTCATTTCTCCTAAATTCAGCAAAAGTTAGCATTAGAAAATGCCTCATTTGCATTTTTAAACAAAAAAATCTGAAAACTTGCAAGACAAAAAATAATTGTCTTACAGTAAGGAATCATCTGGGGAAGTTTCATGCTGATATCGGTTAGTTCAAATGTTTTACCCGATTCACCTGTAATGTCTTCAAAATGTTTGAATACTAAAATCCATATCTTTTAAAGGTTTTCTGCTCAGACTCTAAGCCCGAAATCTCCCCTTCAGTAGCACTTACATTACTTTCCACTTTAATTCCCATCTATATTCTGAAGCTTTGTACACAGGGCTTTGTTCAAATACCATTCACAGCCTGATTTATGTAATATTCTTTACCTAAAAACATAGAAAAAAAGGGATATTTAATGGCTGTTGACAGTATTTTCTCACTTCTGGAGTGATAAAAAGAGATATTCAAAATGCTTTAACCCTCCTAACCTGAAAAACCCACCGGCAGGTTTGAAAAAGCATGTTTTGTTTAAAAGATCACCAAAGAAAAAACACTTATCCTAGAAAGAAGCTAAAAAAAAAACGCATTGTTTGTCGGATTCTCAAAATTCACAGTCCCTGAATATATCTTGACGAAACATTATGTAAAAATGTTCCAAAGATAGGCCAAAAGACCACTAAGTCTATAAAAAACTCACATAGAGCATGTTCAACTTAAAAAAATTGTAAAAAAAAAACAAAAAAAAAAAAACATTTGCATGATCAAGAAGCTGTAAAATGCATAAAATTCTCCAGGTTTAAAAATGGCAACCATTGTGTTGACAGTGTGACGCACAGCTATGTGATGAAAATTCATCCAATCCGTGACTGAGACTGCAAACCTAAGCACCAAAACAGTGTACTAATACCACACTGTAAAAATACTCTGTTATAGTTAAAGCCCTGCATTGAAAATGTTACTTAAGTAAAAGTATGTAAATATCATCAGGAAAATGTACTTAAAGTTAAACATTTGGACTTAAGTACAGTATTTCAGTAAATGTACTTAGTTACATCATCACTACTGGTGTTAAGAATGTACAAATGTAACTTATTCTTTGTATGAATGATGTAGAGCCAAAATAATTTTTTTCCTGTATTGTATATACAGTATATATAAGTGTTCCCTTACACCGCTGTACTACACCGTTGAAAGCGTCGATAGCGAGTAGAAAAACAATGGCGGAGAGAACGTCTCATTCTGTCAGTGTCCGAATGTCCAGTTCTCTCTGAGCTCTCCTCTGAGGGCTACAGATATAGAATCAGAAAGACTGCTGCGTGGAGAAAATTATTGCTCTGAATGCTGGTCTGAATGAATGACGTCAATTCACCTGAGCAAGCGAGCTCAGGCTAGCTAACTAGTTAGCGTTTGCTAACGTCAGCTAGTGGGCTCAGGCTAATCGATGCCAACTAGTTAGCGTTAGCTAACACGAGCAATTGTATTAACTGCCCTAATAACGTTACGAAATCATGAAAATAAAAACTTACATGACAACATATCGTCATGAAATCATTATTTATTTGATTAAAAGTTAAGAATTCAGATTTGTTTAGCAGTATCATAGCAACGCTAACTTCCGCTCGAATTGTCGGATAGGAACCGTCTGTAGTCTGTCGCAAGAGTTCAATTTTTTGAACGCATCCGGATAACCAACGCACTCGTTCGGACCCATTCGCATACGGCCTGCGAATCTCCAAAGGAAATAAATGACTTCCGGTCGTTTCGCGGCCGTATCGAAGCTGATTTCAAGTGCCAGTGTGAAGGTGGTGTTAAGGAAATGGTATCTGATTCAATTATTATTCTATTTTAAAAAAAAAAATAATCAAATAAATCTAACTTGTGTTTTTCCTTTTTTATGTTTTATGCCATGATAACTTTGTTATAGAGCTCAAATGACATTCAAGAGGTACTCCTACTTCTGGCCATTGTTGTGCTTGTTAATTTGAGATGCCAATGAGTAATAATGTGACAGGAGCAAAAGAAAAAACGCTCAAAAATGGCTTGGGTTATAAGACAATGCCTCACTTGCATATTTAAACATAACATTTCAGAAAACTTGTAATACAAAAAATAATTATCTTAATTTAAGTAATCAACTGGGGAAGTTTCACAGTGACATCTGTTAGTTAACATGTTTTCCCTGTTCACCTGTAGCGTCTCCCCTTAAATGAATATTCAGTGAACCACCTCAAAGAATAATAGCGTTTAATAGGAATAATAACAGGAGTGTGAAGATGTTAAATTGAGAATATTATTCCGTGTGATACGCAATGAAAACCTGGCATTCATCAAGTCCTTGTAGTGTGGAGCGTAGCGCAGAAGCAGAGGATTATGGGTCTCTGCTGTAGCGCCGCAGCTCACGTGTAGCGCTGCTTCACCGAGAACCGGTGAGGCGTGAGAAACAAACAAGCCTTCGTGTAGTCGTGGAGCCGTTGTGTGTGCACGCACAGAAACATCTGACAGATCGGGCGCGCAGGAAAGTTAGGAAACACGCACGGCTCACCTGAGCGGACCTCGGAGAGCATGAGAGCAGAGCTTTGACACGTCTCGGTTTGTGGATCTTGTCTGGATGAATCGTCTCAGTCGGTGAGGCTCAATGGAGCGGAGAAAATACAAGCTATCACACATCACAGACGGACCATTACTTATCGCTCCATGCTTATTACTTCCTCCTCAAGTCCTTAATCTCTGACTTCCTCCTGACTCTTCTCTCCCTGGGAGCTGTCTTCCACTTATCAAAAACTGCAACCTGTTTTCTTTCTCTACACTCTCAGACAGATTTTTTTATTTTTTTTATGGCGTTCTCTATCTCTTTCTCCTGCCAGGTGTTGTCTGTCTGTGTGCAGATGAGGTGAGAGGCCACTGGAGCAGAATGAATCTCATCTTCTTGCCCTCTGTCCCCACTGGCGCTGACTGCACACGCTCCGATATGAAATCACATCATAAATGCCATGCAGGGGCAATTACATAACACACACACACACACACACACATGCAATGTTCCCTAAAGTCAGCTGTGTTAAAGCTCCAGTAATCAGTAGTTTAGCATCAACAACAGAATAAATGCAATATTTAAAATGCAAGATGTTGCTTCACAGCCATCCTGTGGCATAGGCAGTAAAGCATGGGTCGAACCCTCGACCCATGTCCGGCCCCTCGCAAATTCTGATACGGCCCGCATATCAATTTAGGTTCACAATAAATGTTGGCCCGCCTAGTTGTGCACCAAACCAAAAACACAGGAAACTGATTTTCAACTTGAAATTATGTGACACTCAAAGCTGAATTTGGCAGATTTGCCGACTTTGAGACTCAAAAGTCCCCACAAACCTGTGAGTTTGCCTATTCAGGCTGTAAAACAGGTTGTAGTGAGTCGGCTGTGTAGTAGCCTACTTTTAAAAATGTAATCATTGTTTTTCTTGATTTGCTCATTTCTGTGATGGCTTTGGAACTTTTTGCTCACTTGTTCAGGGCTTTATGTGGACCAAACTGTAAGTGAGAAGGCTATATGAGACATGCAATAATACAGTCAAATATATTTTACTTTTTTGATTAAATAAAAGCATGTGAATAAACTCTACATGTCTGGCCCTTGATGTGATTCTCATTTTCCAGTGTGGCTCTCAATAAAGTTGAGTTTGACACTCCTGCAGTATAGTCACCACCATAGTGGCAGCAGCAGTCCAAATGACTAAAGACAAGTTAAAGATAATGAGTAAAAAGTGGGAAAAATGTTGGAAGAGCATTTTGAAAAATGCAACAAAAACTATGTAAAATGTCAAAATCGTCAGAAAAAGTGACGAAAAAAGCGAGGATTTTTTTTCTCCAAAAAAAACCTGTTCACTGTGATGCTTGCAGCAGAAAAACTGATCAACTCCATAAGAACAGTGAGCCCCGACTGGGTAATAACATAAAGATTGTACAAATATGACAACACAATACTGATGAAAACTAAAAGAAAGAACAACACAAACAACTAGTTGTTTCCAAGGTATACTAATAAAGAAATGTGAAAACATGTTAAAAGGTCCCATATTGTAAAACGTGAGATTTCCATGTCTTTTTTCTTTATTATAAAAGGTCAAGGTGCTGTATAAATACTGTGAAAGTATCAAAACGCTCAATGCACAGAGAAATACACGCAGCCCGTATTCAGAAACTGTGCCTTTAAACGATTCGTCAGGACTTCTGCACGTTGGTGATGCCTATGTTAAAGGTAAAAAGTGCTGCTACAGTGCCGTTACAGTCATTCCCTAGGTGCAATGATGGTGCAGAGACCCTAAAAGCGCAGATGGGGACGACCCTAAACACTGACCAATCAGAGCAGACTGGGCTATTTCAGGAGGAGGTCTTAAAGAGACAGGCGCTAAAATGAAGCGTTTCAGACAGAGGGTAAATACAGGTATATTCAGACAGACAGTATGACAAAAATACAACTTGAACTTGAACAACAAAGGGTGTACACATGTTCTAGTAGAAATCTAAAATACAAGTATGAACCTGGAAATGAGCGTGATATGGGACCTTTAAGGAGTGGCATGTGTCACCACGGCATGTGAGGACCAAAGTAGATTTGCCTGCAGTGTCGTAACCATTAGCTAAGATAGAAGGGAGCTCATATGACCGAGGCCACTGAATGTCACAAACACAACTTGTCGACGAGGCTTTTCCTGTCTGGAAAATGACACTTTGGAGAAAGCAAACTGCATCACTGGATAAAGTCAACTCATTCGAATCTCAAAGTCATCACTTTTACTCACGACATGCTATCTGGGAACAAAAGATTTCATTCACTATGCTAAGCTAAACTAGTGGCGGCGCTGCCGGACTAAGACAATGCATACACTGAGACAAAAATGCGTTTGCCCACCTATCTAAATCTAGGGGAGACGGTGAATAACCCATCAAACCCATTCAAAAAACTAACTAAGTCTTGGTTTTTTTCGCCCTAGAAGTGAGACTGTGTTGCAAAAGAAAGCCTTTTGCAAATTCAGACTCGCCAGCACGGTTCCAATGTGGTGATATTGTTCTTGTTTAAGATGGACATTTGCATAAAAGCAATTTTTAACTAATGAACTGTCTTCACTTTAAAAGGCCAGCAGATAACGAACACCGAGACAGCAGAGCATGTCTTCAAATATTGATGAGAGAAGCTGGCCAGGATTTGTGATATGTGTCTGCCATTATTACACATGATCACAGGGAGCGGACCCTCTCCAAAGTGCCCCCCTGCTGTGCACCGGCTTCCAAGCACGGTTTCCATGGATACACTTTAAGTATATCAGCCTGCCTCATTTCAGTGTGGGGCTTCATGTGAAATGGCTTTATGGCCAGGAACAAGTGCTATTAACAGGAATTGGCTTCTAAATGTTGTGCTTCCTGTTCAGAACTGGAATAAGAATGTGTATCATGACGTGTGCAGGCTGCTTTATATAACTGGGATGATCTAGATTCAGGCTCAGGCAGAGGACACATGTTAAATGATTAACTTATATGGAGCTTCAAACATGAACGTATCCGTAGAAACAGACTAAATGTATACCCAACACTAGAAAGGATACACATGATATGTCAGGATTACTGGCATGTACTATGTATGTAGTTTGTGAGTACATGAGATACCTGCTCACAGGGCCGTTTCAAGCATCAGCTTTAGGGGTGCCTGGAACCCTTTTAACGTTTTTTTTTTTTAAAACATTATTCTACTGTTCATTTTAACATAATTTTGGACCATCATCATGGGGGAAACACTGAACTTTATAACTAGAAAGACACCAACGATTATGAGAAAACTTACTTTAATGCTGAGCCAAAGGGCCATTACTACAAAGTTGAAGAAGTATTACAAATTAAATTGGATATTTATTTATTTATTGAAAAGCAATAAATAAATTTGGATACTGCATTTCCAAAATGCAGTATCAATAACCTTTGAAAATTTGAAATTTATGCAATTTTGACAAATGGCTGACAAACACCATTTTCTGAAAATGTCTCTAGATCTAGGCATCTAGATTCTGGCCTCAGTTTCACAATGCTGTGATATTCATAGAGCAGAACTCTTTAGGCTTTTTTCACACTTGGCGTCTTTTTTGTTGTTGTGTGAACATAGCCATAGCTCACAATAGATTAACACACTTTTTTTATCAGCAATTATATTTTAGGGGTGCTGGGAACAAGTTCAACCTTAAAAAAAAGGGATAAAATCGCCCCATCCTGCTCAGCTGACAGACAAAGTCAGCGACTACCTGGCGAACATAGTGGAGCATTTGCCTGATAAAGATACAGACATTTTGCTCAGCAGTTGGTAGGGACCAAAAACAGAGGCAAAAGGAGCGTAAAAAGTGGAACTTACATTTACTTTTATAATTATTCAACATTAGCTTTTGTTCTTTGTTCACATCTCTGAAGTTCACAGGATTTCTCACAGGATTTCTTTAACAGAACGGGCTGCAGACAAATGAATGAAAAATATTCCTTTTTTTATATGAACTGTGCAAAGCAACAGATGTGTGTCCTCTTATTAAAAGTATAGCTAAGATTGTATTTCATCTTAATAACAACAAATTTATAGAAAAATAATTATAAAATTTCTGTAACAAATCCCACATCAAAATAACTAAAAAAATAGAAAATAAACTAAGAAGACGTAGTGACGTCTAAAGTATAGGAAGTGAAATCAAAAGTAGATTACGCCCTAGGCCATTGTGATTCATTTTGTATCTTCATATCCATTTTTAACCGATTCACAATGCATAGTTACATCCTTGTAGTGATGGAGTTCTCGAGTTCTGGTCTCGGATTTGTGTCTGTCTCGAGTCGCTATTCTCTGGACTCTGGACTCGACTTGGACTCGCTCCCTGATGACTTGGACTCGGACTTGATTGATCGGATTTACGAAATACGACTTGGAAGTTGGATGACGTTTCGGACTACTTTTATGTGTCTTGGACTCGGACTCAAGTCCAACTCAAGTCGCTATTCTCTAGACTCGTGACTCGACTCGGACTCTTCTTTGGTCACTCGGACGTGAACACTGGGGACTCTAGACTCAAAATGGACAGTTGGTGACTCGACTACAACACTGCATCCTTTTCAAACCAGGACACAACTGGTACCTCAAACTTGGATCATAACCACCATTTCATTTCCCCCCAGCCTCTATTTCCTGCTTTATACACCTTGGCACTGTGTTTCCTTGTCTTGCCAAAAGGTGAGATAGATTAAGGGGTGTCTGGAGGATAGTGGTTGTCCAGCTCCAACCATGCGGGACTCCGCTGGCTTCGATCTGGGAACACTGATCCAGGCCGGAGGGGGACTGACATGCTAAATATTGGATGAGCTCATCTGTGACTGAAAGGAGGCAAGAAGAACCGGCCAAAAGTAAAAAAAACAGCAAATGCTGTCACACAATGTGCAAACACTTACACATCCACCCACAAAACAAACTACGCTTTTCTTGCCGCTCATTCTGTCCAATACCGAATGTACAGACACAGTACACATGTACACCCACTGTCACATGACACTGAGTTATGAGTCACAACATAACATGAATAACCAAGGTCCTCCAGCTGCAGCGGCTTCACGTGCGGAGTCTGCCGGCTCACATGCAAATTATGAGGTTGCTTTTTTTGAGCCAGGGAGCATGAGAGAGAGAGGGAGGGAGAGAGACTTGCTTTATTCACTCGCTCAGACCTTGATCAGTCAACGAAATGCTGAATTAACCTGTAATGAATGACACCGCCGATTCCCGGAGATGTGTTGCCATGGAGACAGTCCTCTGCTGCGTTATAAAGCGACTGACGCATCCGGCGGCTAACAGCGCTGTGATGGCTGTGGCACTGACCTCACAGGTCAGCCGCCATGCAGATCCAACACGTTTCACAGGGGATTTCTTCTTCGGGTACAGAACAGAAAGAAGGACTCCATGTTGCCGTATATTCTGTACTGGTATGGATACATGGGTGTGGTATCCACTTTTGAACATTTTGGCCTGACAAAGATCCAAGATCCAGATTATTTTCATTGCCAAATAGTCTGTTGATTTGTTTCTCGAGTAATCGGTAAGTTGTTTGGTCTCTGAAATGTCAGAAAATGGTGAAAAATGTGGATCAGTGTTCCCCAAAAAACCCAAGACGACGTCCTCAAATGTCTCATTTTGTCCACAACTCAAAGATATTCAGTTTACGGTCACAGAGGAGAGAAGAAACTAGAACATATTCACATTTGACAAGCTGGAATCAGAGAATTTAGACTTGTTTTCATAGAAAAGGACTCAAACTGATGAAGTGATTAACAAAATAGTTGGAGATAATCTAATAGAGTTGTCTTTGCAGCTCTAGTATGTACCGGTTTGGGTATAAGGGTGTGGTATCCACTTTTAAACATTTTAGTTTAACTGGGATCCCAATGGAGTCTACTTAAATAAATATTTTTTTTGTGGTTTTGGTCTGCAGACGCTTTTGTAGGTAGATGCAGTTTGACGATAATTCAGAACAAGTATTACATTCAAGAATGGCATAAAATCAAGGACAGCTTCAAAGACATTTCGTCTCTCATACAAAAGACTTCTTCTGACTGAAACCCAGCTATTTAGTCTTTGTGTTTGTCAAACTGATCGATACAGCTTCGCTTCAAGTTCATACGTTTATATCATTTTGAATGTTCATCACTAATGGCAACTCATTCTCCAAGCACGTTGTTGAATAAAGTATAACATCATTCAGTAGAAACATTCTTTTTTGGCTGAATTCTATGTCATTGTGGTGCTCAAAACAACATTCCTGGTAAATCAGCACATCCAAACGTAATTATTTTTCTTTTTTTACAGCTTTCAGATGTGAATCAAAATGATCAAAATTGTTTTTTTTACATTTTTTATTATTTGTTAAAAATATGCAGAAAGCTCTGCAGACTTCTGCGTCTGCAAGGGTAAGAGAGGGCATGATTTCCACCAGGGAAGGGGGGACAAAGTCCTACTTTTGTCTTGTCCCCGCTTTGACTTACTCACTAAAATCTCTTCTTCCACCTGAACCTACACGAGGAGCTCCAGATCTGTTCTGCAGTCTGCCCACTGCTGTCCCCATCCAGCTGATTTCTCCTTTCCCTTTCACTCTTACACCAACATTACTCCCTCGTCTTCTCCCCCCCCCCTCCTCCCCTCTCTCTCTGCATCAGGAGGCACTTGGAGTCTGAACCAATCACTCCATTCCTCAGCCAGGCGAGCGTGGCCAGCGATGAATCCCTCTAAATCACATGCTTAACAGCCTGCTGCGATACTGCAGGGACTGGGAGGGAACTCCATAGCACAGTTCATAGAGAAATGGAGATATGCCATACAACGATACCAATCATCACTATGGAAACACTGGTATAAATGTCTTTTAAAGAAATGCAGTATTGTTGTTTCTTTTGTTTTAATTTCTCTGTATATGTTTGATTCTCTCTTTTTAATGTACGTTGTATGTCATGTCTGTGTCTTCTGAATGGATGTTGAGTCTGGAAATAAAGTTGATGATGAATAAAGTTGATGATGAGATATAGATATATATATATGCCTCATGCAGTAAAGAGGACACAGAGGAGAGAAGGGGTGTGCCAATGTAGGATATCAAAACCCAAACAGAACAAGAACAGGATCAAACTATGTGGTGCATTCAGGGTTGTTGGACTGGGGGTGGAAAGGGGACTGAGCTGCGTAATCCTGTACGTATATTTTTTTTCCCTGTGAGACATGGGACGCACCGAATGATAAAGGTTAAATGGGCACAGGAGCAACAGCTGTGTTCTGCTCTGATCACAGTAATCATGTTCTCATTAATTACACGTCATTTCACCAACAACCCATCCACTATTAATCACAATGTTATTTTTTGTATGATTCCATCAGTAGATTTTACTGGTCGCTATGGACGCTGAATATCGCTAAACCCACGGACGGAGCCAGCATGTAGTTTGAATCACGTGTGTTAACATGGAGATAAATATGGCGGTTATGAGGCTCGTCCCGTTTTTGATAATATTGGGGATATGATGTTTACATGACACAGAGATATCAGGTTATTCATATCTCTGTACAGTCTCTCTCTCTCTCTGACTCATATTTTCATGATCTGGTTATGAAATGATAGACGTATGCTAGGAGCGTATTTTAGATTTTTTTTTTGCTCCAATTTGATTCATATATTACACTGCTTTTCTGAACTCATTTCAAGCACCAAAACATTTGAGTGTAGGTATGTTTTCACAAGAAATTTGAGAAATGTTTCCGCTTTAGGGCCAAATTATCTCTTGCTTTGGAACAAATGTTGGGTTATTTGCAAAAACCCTTAAAAAGGAGAATTCAAAAAGATATCTAAAAATGCCCTGACACCTCAGAGGGTTAAATATAAGAACAGCAGACGTCCGGCGCAGTAAACCGCCTCAGCGGGCGGGCAGAATCCTGCCGACTGAGTACCCAGGACCCTCATCTGAGGAGGGCCCAAAAAGATGCTAGGACGAATAGCTGTGGATGTGGGGAGGGGCCCATAGAGAATGACTTTCTAAAAGGGTCCAGGATTTTTTTTGTGCTACGCCCCTGGTTGCATTGATTGAATCTGCAGTGGCTCAGCCGGTCGGCGCGGCCCTCCGCTCATCTGTTGACTCTCCCGTCATCGAGTCGAGTGATTTTCCTCCCTCGAGCAAACAGACTAAACGGAGCAGAGATGATAACTGGAGGTCTCTCGGACAGCGTATCGCTCCAAAGCAAATCAATTTGTCATTGAGGCCTCAGCTGAGAGGCTGAAAGGGAAATGAGGAAATGAAATTATTCTCTTAACGCTCAGAATCACTCGGACAGTCAAAGTAATAAGAGAAGTAGAAGCTCGCAGGCTTTCATCTGCAGAGCAAAGTGCTTCATTTTGAGGCTTGTGATCTTGACTTATAAAAAAATAAAATAAAAAAAACACGTTGGTGTGATGTCTGAGGTAGAAAGTATAAGTGAAGGTGCACTTCTGAGATCGGTTGGCCTGTCACTCTGGAGTTTTGTTGTTTTTAAAAAAGTCCCATGGCATGAACATTTCACTTTTTTAACATTAATTAATGAGTTCCCCCAGCCTGCCTATGGTCGCCCAGTGGCTAGAAATGGTGATAGGTGTAAACCGAGCCCTGGGTATCCTGCTCTGCCTTTGAGAAAATGAAAGCTCAGATGGACCAATCAGGAATCTTCTCCTTACGAGGTCATAAGGAGCAAGGTTACCTCCCCTTTCTCTGCTTTGCCCGCCCAGAGAATTTGGCTCACCCATGAAAGAGAGAGAGAGAGACATCATGGCTTTCAAACGAGCAAAGTGGCAGTTGGTCAAGACCACACCCCCACCCTCCACCCTCCACCTTGCTTTAAACGAGACTTCAGTATTAGGGGACCACTAAGGTCTATATAAAAGAGACTTCAGATACAGTATTAGGGGACCACTAAGGTCTATATAAAAGAGACTTCAGATACAGTATTAGGGAACCACTAAGGTCTATATAAAAGAGACTTCAGATACAGTATTAGGGGACCACTAAGGTCTATATAAAAGAGACTTCAGATACAGTATTAGGGGGACCACTAAGGTCTATATAAAAGAGACTTCAGATACAGTATTAGGGGGACCACTAAGGTCTATATAAAAGAGACTTCAGATACAGTATTAGGGGACCACTAAGGTCTATATAAAAGAGACTTCAGATACAGTATTAGGGGACCACTAAGGTCTATATAAAAGAGACTTCAGATACAGTATTAGGGGGACCACTAAGGTCTATATAAAAGAGACTTCAGATACAGTATTAGGGGACCACTAAGGTCTATATAAAAGAGACTTCAGATACAGTATTAGGGGGACCACTAAGGTCTATATAAAAGAGTCTTCAGATACAGTATTAGGGGGACCACTAAGGTCTAGATAAAAGAGACTTCAGATACAGTATTAGGGGGACCACTAAGGTCTATATAAAAGAGACTTCAGATACAGTATTAGGGGACCACTAAGGTCTATATAAAAGAGACTTCAGATACAGTATTAGGGGACCACTAAGGTCTATATAAAAGAGACTTCAGATACAGTATTAGGGGACCACTAAGGTCTATATAAAAGAGACTTCAGATACAGTATTAGGGGGACCACTAAGGTCTATATAAAAGAGACTTCAGATACAGTATTAGGGGACCACTAAGGTCTATATAAAAGAGACTTCAGATACAGTATTAGGGGGACCACTAAGGTCTATATAAAAGAGACTTCAGATACAGTATTAGGGGACCACTAAGGTCTATATAAAAGAGACTTCAGATACAGTATTAGGGGACCACTAAGGTCTATATAAAAGAGACTTCAGATACAGTATTAGGGGACCACTAAGGTCTATATAAACGAGACTTCAGATACAGTATTAGGGACCACTAAGGTCTATATAAAAGAGTTTAGGCGCTGGAGCAATTGCGATTTTAGACTCTTTTTAGCGAGGCTCAAGCCACCCTAAATTTCATCTCAGCCCTCCTAAAAATTATAATAAACTATTTCTTTTAATCAATTTTAGAGCTTAAGTGAGAGTTGTCTGTGAACTTGTCTGTTAGTGACAGAGGAAAAACAATTACCATTAACAGAAACATAGTATTGGCCAATCAGAGTCTCTATCTGATCTGTTAGAGGGAGAGCAGGAGACGGTTGTGAAGTTTAACGTTGGTAGTCCCCAGAGAAGAAGTTGGTCATTTCATAGCGCAGATTAAAACCCAACACTTTTGCAACGCACTGTATCCGTGTCACATTCTCATTAGGGGCTGAGCCCCCTACAGTTCTGGTCCTAGAATCCCCCCTGTACTGGAGGAAAGAGAGAGGGATGGATTTGACTCATGCAGAGCTGAGCTGTGAATTCCTGCATCAAAAAGTGACGCCAAGAGTCCCGATGAAGTGCATCTAAACATGACGCCAAAGGAGACTTTTTGCGTCAGTAACGAACACCAAACGCACCTGACCAAGCGTCGCTTTTGATTTTTTTTTTCTCAGAAAAAATGACTCAAACTGATTAATCAATTATCAAAAATAGTTGCAGATTAATTAAATAGTTGACAACTGATCAATTAACTGAATCATTTTCGCAGCTCTACTTGATAAATATGTGAAAAGTCAAGGCAATTCATTACATTCCTGCACATCTAATAGTGCCATAAGATAGTCCTGCTCATTGGTGATCAAATAAAAAAGTTACAAATACTTGACGTATACGTATATATTACAAAAACCTTGAATCCTTTCACTTATGTAGCCTCAGCTTTCTTCCTCAGCTCAGCTTGTTTTAACAGTGGGAGCTGTCCAAAGTGCTGAAACACAGACACAGGTGTGTTATTTTGAGAAAGCACTCACATTCTCTCCTATTCTATTTCTATTTCAGCTGGCTCAGAGGACGAAGTACTCATTAGACCTGCCATGTGTTCTGCAAAAAACCACAATCTCAACATTCACTGTGAAATGTTGTGGCCCCCATCAGGAGCGGCAGAGACCTTCAACCCTCTGAGGAGGAAAGACGCACCAAACTCCTACTCCAGAAGTGATATTACAAAAAATTTCTTTTCAGACATTTATTTACCATTTTAATCACATACGGTATAACCTAAGACTTTGGTAAACTCATTTCAAGCACCGAAACAATTTGTACAACACATCATAAGTTATGGTTTGTTTTCAAAAGAGATTTGAGGACTTTCTAAAAGCCAACATCAGCGTTTCAGCTTTAGCGGCAAATTATCTCTTTACACATTGATCTAGAAAACAATGTGGGCGTCACTGTACGGAAAGCTGAGTTTGTTCTGAAGATTTTGGTATGGAACACAAGAAGAAGATGTGGGAAAATGCCCTTAGACCTCAGAGGGTTAAAGATCGAGGCGTGGGCACGGATCTGAACAGGTGACTGGCAGCCACGATACCTCAGGGCTGTCAAACTCACTTTCACTACGGGCCACTCACGGGACAGGCATGTACAGTTTATTGACATGCTTTCAGTGAGAAAAGACAAATATCTCTGACTGGGTTACTGCATGTAAGTTATTAAGTAATCTCATTACCTCACACATTACAATATTGCCCTATTATGCTACTTGCACACTGTTTACTTCATATTGGATTTTATGATATATATACTATGTATGTAGGTTGTACATTTTATTCTACACTTGCATACTCTGTTCCCTCCAAGTATATTTTTTCAGGAGTAGTTCTGGCATTTTTATCTTTGCGGTCTTATTTTATCTTATTTATTATTTCTAGTATATTTCTTGTATTATCTGTGTGTGTGTGTGTGTGTGTGTGTGTGTGAGTGAGTGTGTATGTCTTTGTAACTTGCTGCTAATTAACAATGAAGTCCATCTATCTATCTATCTTCATAGAAATGTCATTTTTTTCTGACATCTGTCACATTATTTTGTCATTTTTGTAGCTTTCTCTGACACTTTTGCCGCATTTTTTTTACATAAAGCCCTCCAAAAAGCAGCAAAAAAGTTCCTTAGCCATCATAGAAATGAGCAAATCAAGCAAAACAATGCTTACATTTTTTAAAAGCAAGTTCCCACACAGCCGACTCACAGCCATCTGTTTCTCAGCCTGAATAGTAAAACTGTTCTTGGGTTTGGCGCACAACTAGATTACATTTATTGTGAACCTAAATTGATAAGCGGGCCGGATTAAAACCTTCAAGGGGGGTCGGGTTCCGCCTGCAGGCCTTGAGTTTGACACGTGTGTGCTACATGATCTATCCCAGTAGTCAGGACTACCACGGGGAGAGACAGAAACTCTCTGCCTGCATTGGACCGTCAATAGTGAGAACCAGTGGGAGGATCAGGAGATAAAACACGCTGCTTTGACTCTTGCTGTGATGACAGTTGTGATGAAATCGATCATTCCCCCGGATCTGAAGTGGGAGTCCAACATCAACGCCATCCTTAAAAAGGCTCAGCAGAGGATGTACTTCCTACGGCAACTGCGGAAACACGGCCTACCACAACAACTGTTGGCCATCTTCTACACTGCTGCCACTGAATCCATCCTCTGCACATCCATCACCGTTTGGTTTGGGGGCAGCCACAAAACAGGACAAACGCAGACTACAACACACAATTCGGACAGCTGAAAAAATCATTGGTGCCCCGCCTGCCCTCCCTCCAGGACTTGTACACTGGTAGGACCAGGAAGCGGGTAGAGAACATCACCAAAGACCCCCACACATCCTGCACCCACTCTCTTTAACCTCCTCCCCTCTGGCAGGCGCTACAGAGCCCTGCGCACAAAAACAACCAGACATAAGAACAGCTTCTTCCCCACTGCCATCACTCTACTGAACTGAGGATAAGGGGGGGCATCCCCACTTTAGCCACTCACCCACTTCTACACACATTACATACTTATCATTCCAATATGCATCTTGCACTCTACTTTGCACTATTACTTTTTTCACTTTACATCCCACTCCATGTGTACTTGTCTTGATATTATGTCTTATTTGAATGTTTGTATTTTTGTATATTATGTTGATATGTGCCTATATGTATAATATTGTCTCTATTGTACAGTATGTCTATATTACTATTTGTCAACTACATGTCTACTTGTTGAATCTATAGAGAGTTAACACCTACCTAACCAGCGGGGCTTTTAGACATCAGGTTAAGGCTTTTTTTTTATGGAGTAGAGTAGCCAATATGTTTTAATTAGAGTAGACTGATTATTTTATGTGAGTTATGATTCTCTGATTTTAGAATGCTTTTAAACCTTGGATGATCTGTATTATATGTTATTGTCTTTGACCTGAAATAGGTCTTCATTATGTGTTGCATGTTTTAACACCAAGGACCATGTTGGAAATAAGTGTTTACACTTTAACATGCTATCCTTTGGATTATGTTGTTTGTCAAATCCAAAATAAATAAAATCAAAATACCAAAGTCATGTAAGTATACTTGGCCAATAAAACTGAATCTGATTCTGAAATCAAGCTTCGGCAGTCCATCGCCATCAGCGGGGTTTTCAAAAGTATGAATCCCCCATCCCCCGTCCTATTGTCTTGGAAGTAAATGTGTGAAACGGCAGGATGGATGAATAAATAATGTAAGCCAGGTCATTCAAACAAGGATTTGTGTTGATTTAAGAAGTACTATTCGTTTGCCTTCAGAAGACAAAAATAATAATTTAATAATATTTCAAGCTTTGCTATATATTCTTAAAGGGATTTATAATTTTGTGTTTGGCTTAATGTTTCTCTTCTGTAGTAAATTATTAATTCTATTGGATTTCTTGTTGCGTTTGTATGGCTGCAGTGTGTATAAGTGTGTTTAACCCTAAAACGAATATGACACTAAAATAGCCTACTACAAACATTGATAAGAGCTGTTCATTGTTAAATAATGTTTTTATGGGGCGCCCGGCTAGCTCAGTTGGTAGAGCCGGCGCCCATATAATGAGGTTTACTCCTCGGCGCAGCGGGCCCAGGTTCGACTCCGACCTGTGGCCCTTTGCTGTGTGTCATTCCCCTCTCATGTCTCCATCTGTCTGTCAAATAAAGGCCTAAAAATGGCCAAAACAAAATCTGATTATTTCCTTGATTAATGGATTTATCAGTTAGTCTATAAAAATGTTTTTTTAAAAGCCTACTAAAAGTGACATTTTATCCGGCCCACATTACAAATCCAAGATATTTAATTTACGATATGACATAAAAAAGGCCGTTGTGTACTCATTCACTCGTCCTGCTTTTGATTAACTGGATATCACTTCCACGTCTCAGTCTACTGGTTAGACAAACCTCTCAGTTCCAAACTAGTACATGGTGTCCAGTCTCAGGTAGAGTACAAAGCAACAATCAGACAACTCCATGCCTCAATCTGCACGCAGGGGCGTCAGCAAAGACAAAGCATGTTGAGGAGTAACGAGGCCCTTCAGCAGGAAGCTGAAGGGCTCTTTAGCGAGACGCAGAGTCCCTCCTGTCTCCAGAGCTGCTGTGTTGGAGCTAACCCTGTCCACCCTGCTGCGGGGCAAACAGAAAGATAATGTCCCTCGAGGATCAATAAAGAATGACGTTTCATGATTATTTCACCCAAAACCAAAGTGCTTTAAACTTGACGAAGGATTGTACAAATCATGAAGTACGGAAGTGATGCTTGCATATTTGTAAATCAGGATTAGAGGCTTTCAGGAGGGGCGAGATAAAGGAATTTGGGCTCTGAGATTTCCAGTGAGACTTCTCATACATCCTCTACTTGTGTCTCCGCGTGGATTTGAAATAATTTTCTGAGTGACTGCGAGTTTAAACCGGACGGGGGGAAAGAACAAACGCACCCGAGAATATTTTGCAGCGACAAGGTTGCTCCGTCCGGCGCTTTCGACGATTGTGATTGGTTTAAAGAAATGCCAATAAACCAGAGCACGTTTTTCTCCCATCCCAGAATGCTGTGTGGACTAGCCAGACCCTCCTCCGCAGCGCTGCGGTAGAGGAACGTCTGGCAATGCAAGACTAGGTTGTAGCTAACCCTGTCCACCGTGCAGGGAGGCAAACAGAAAGATAATGTCCCCAAAGGATCAATAAAGAATGACATTTCATTATGATTTAATCTAGTGTGCCTTTGTGTCTCCGTGTGGATTTGAAATCATTTTCCAAGTGACTGCGAGTTTAAACTGGGGGGGGGGAAGCTGAAGGCCTGTGATGATCAGGGAGTCTCTATTCTCTCCTCGTCTGTGAGGTCAATACACTGGAACAGACGGGCGCTGAATATTAATCCAGTTTTTTTTTTATCTGATTAGTGATGCAGCAATTAGTTGATTATTGGATTGTTCTCTGGATTTGGTCATTTATCAAATTACAATAAACATTTAAATAGGCAAACTGAAGACATTCGAGACATTGTATGGACTCGACAGTTATCGGATTCATTGAAAAAGTGCTCTCCCGATTAAGCGATAGTGTTCATAATTCTTATATCTGACCTACAGTAGATAACAGACTCTGTCTGTCTACATGAAAACAAAAAGACGCTCTGTGACGAGAAATATTGATTCCCGATCAGTTTAAAATGGTGATGTTCAATAAAGCTCAGCAGTCCGGAGACACAGAGCGGCAGACGCAATGTGTTGAACCGATCTGTTGTGCAAGCTTGTCAGTTTATTGATAGCTTCTTCTTGTCGCATCGAGCCATTAAAGTATCAAAGTAAGGTTTATGATTGTGTTTGTCTGAGTCTATCTGATCTTCCAGCTGTAACCTGAGGATGTTTACGTCTCTCTTCATTCATTCGAGGCGGACAGAAGCTCACTTTGATCGCTTACTTTTAGATTAATTTGAACAGAGGTGGAGACAAATTAGTAGCCGTCTGTATAAAATACTATTTTGGTTGAAGGGAACAATCGGAGTAGAGCTGCAAAGATTAAACGATTAGTTGTTAACTATTAAATGAATTGACAACTATTTGTTTTTTTTATGAAAGAAAAGTAGAAATTCTCTGATTTCTCTCCTCTGTGACAGTAAACTGAATATCTTTGAGTTGTGGAACAAAACGAGACATTTGAGGACGTCATCTTGGTCTTTGGGAGACAGCGATCGACATTTATCACAATTTTCTGACATTTTAGAGACCAAACAGCTAATCCTCGCATCCAGAGACTAATCTACAGATTAATCGACTATGAAAATAATCGTTAGCCCTAAATTAGAGGCTCTTATTCTTCAGGCAGGCAGGCAGGTGCACACACACACACACACACACACACACACACACACACACACACACACACACACACACACACACAGTGCAGAATCTATCAGCAATCAGAGGCATATCTGCAGCAGCCTCAATTATGGGAGTGATTACGTTCTGAACGAACTGTTCTACAAAAATCAGAGAAAAAAATCAAAACAAATCCTGCAGGCGGATACTGACAACTGAAGATCAGTTTACAGCTACAGCTTTGTGCCCTCCACTTCTTCAGCGTCATCGCTTTTTCCGCCAGCTGCTCTTTCAGTCAAAACATCATCTACTGTACACAGTTTGCAAAAGGATGCAACCGAGAAACAGAGAAAAACATCTCTGTCAAAAGGGGAACCTAACTGTAGTCCTCCACAGTGCCGCGGAAGAAGGTCTGGCTGGTCCATACACCATTCCTGGATGGGAGAAAAAGGTGTTCTGGTTTATTGGCATTTCTTTAAACCAATCACAATCGTCTTGGGCGGTGCTAAGCCCCGGACGGAGCCATGGTGCCTCTGCAAAAAGGCCTCGGGAAAGAATGTGTACGTTGAAAAGTAGTTTTAGTCGTGCAACAGAAAACTCAGATTGGACAGATAGTCTAGCTAGCTGTCTGGATTTACCCTGCAGAGATCTGAGGAGCAGTTAACCTTAGTCCTCACAAATCCACCGGAGGTTTGAACGCCAACACAAAAACATCTCCCAGGAAGGTGACGGACATCTGGCCGAAAATGAAGGACACCTGGCGGAATTTCCCGCGGCACCGAAACAATCCCGCAAATGAAACATCGTCGACATAGACTATCAAGATAGTGCAAACTTTTTATTAGAGAGAGTTAAAAAGCCAAAATTGAAAATGCAGCTTCATTAGGTGCCTGAAGCCTGAAGCCTGTGTGTCTCCCTCCCTCCCTGCCTTGCCTTGCTTGGAGAATCGAATCGTCGACAATATAGACTACTGGGACCGTGACCTAGTTTTCTTCTCTGTATGAAGACAGACACCCCACCTCCAGTTATGTACATCTACTCTCAACTCGCGTCCCTCCGAGCCAACAAACAGCCCCTCTCCCCTGGGTGTACCTGCTCCTCCAGCACCAGGCCCGAGTCCTCCAGCACCTGGACCCGATGGTTTTAGCGATAGCCTGGAGAGAGGGAAGTCCACTGGGCTTTCTGTCCTGCTTCCCCGTCTGTTGTGTGTCCATATAATTAGAGTGCGCCTCTGTATGCGCAGCCAGGAGCCCACTGAGAGATGTGAAATGGATAACATGGGACCCGGAAAACCAGCCAGCACTGCCAGTAAAATTCCCCCCTCCCCCCCGCCTTTACTGGGCTGTGATGTCATCCCTGTACCCGCCCTCTAGGCAGCGGTCATCCCGAGAGGAAGATCCAAGCTATTGGATCTCTCTCTCTCTCTCTCTCTCTCATTCCTCAGTTCCATCAGGCTACGTATGTGCCTCCATCCTTTCATTTTTAACTTTGACATTGCAAAGTTGGAATGACCTAGGTATTAAAATACCAGGATATTAAATTAAAACGATCCCAAATCATGACTTTAGTAACTTGGTCAGCTCCATGACAACAGCTGCCGGATATTTCTTTCCAGAGAAAGGAGTGAATGTGTGTGTGTGTGTGTGTGTGTGTGTGTGTGTGTTAATAAGCACAACACGTCGGTGCAGGTCTATTGGAACTAGGGCTGGGTACCGAATTCAATACTTTTTAGGCACCGCCCCAACTGCCTCTAAAGTATCAAGTATCGAAAGATTTCTCATCATTCAATACCCAATTCCAATACCTAAGGAGTAAATCTCATCAGCGTTAGTGAGCCAATCAGCACGCAGCATGCCTCTACCGAGATCTAATAACGTCTGGGATTGGCTGTCTAACGTTAGACGTCGTAGAGACACGCAGGTATCGAAAATGTTTGACTGATACCCAGCCCTAATTGGAACACCTGCACCCAAGACAAATTAACACCTAGACATTGATATAGAAAGACAACATTTTAGACCCAGATGAATCTTTGTCAGTACAAAATGAAACAAATGGAAATGGAGGATGACCCACTGTGTCCCAATGTTGGTGTAAACGTGTGGTTTCGAGTAGAGCTACAAAGATAAATCGGTTAACCAATTAGTTGTCAACTATTAAATAAATCACCAACATATCACCCTTTGATTATGGATTAAGTTCATAGAAATTCTCTGATGTCAGCTTGTTAAATGTGACCATGTTCTAGTTTCTTCTCTCCTCTGGGACAGTAAACTGAATATCTTTGAGTTGTGGACAAAACGAGACATTTGAGGACGTCATCTTGGACTATGGGAAACGCTGATCCACATTTTGCACTATTTTCTGACACATTATATACCAAACAACTAATCCACCCATCCAGAAAATAATAGACTGATCAATCGATGATGAAAATAATCCCTAGTTGCAGCCCTAGTTATGAGTCGATTCGCCGGTGTAAACCAACACATCTCAGAGAACAGAAAAGACAAAAACTGTCCTTCCTCTGCAGCAAAATAGTCTTAAAGAGAGAAAGAAAAGCTTTCTGTTCTTGTTTGGTCATCTGATTCAAACCAACGGCTGCAGAGACTAAAACGCAGGAATGGAGAGAGGATTTATATAATTCAATTGATGTGTTTTGAAAAGAGCAGGAGGGCATTATGAAGGTAAGCATTGCAAAACAAAAAAAGGCAGCAGAGACCCACTAAAGCATGATATGTTTAGGCTTCTGTATTATGGCACTCCGTGGCGATTTTTTTAAAAACAATCCAGAACAAAACACACACCAGTGTCTTCTTCACTCTAGAAAATGTACTGTAAGAGGAGCCTACTATGACAGTAACTGACATAAGCTACTTGGCACGCACGCACACACACACACACACACACAAACACACACACAGGTTTGTGGCACTATCTTTGTGGGGACCTGTCATTGACATAATGAGAGTGGGGACATAATTGTGGCCCCACAAAGCTGTCAGGACCAAGTATACTGGACTCCCGGTTTTAGGACCCCACGAACATAGTTAAACAAGCCCACACACACATACGTTTGTGGCACTATCTTTGTGGGGACCCGTCATTGACATAATGCGTTCCCTAGCCCCTTACCCATCACAACTAAATGCCTAACCTTAACCCTTACCCTCACCCTAACCATAACCTAATTATATCCCTAATCCTAAAACCAAGTCTTAACCCTCAAACTGCCCTTTAAACTTGTGGGGTCCAGCATTTTGGCCCCGCAAAGCTGTCTGGACTCCACAAGTATACTGAACTCCTGGTTTTTGGACCCCACGAATATAGTTAAACAAGCCCATGCCCAAATACACACACACACACAATGTTAAAGTGTTGAATATAAGGTTTCAATATCAAGATTTGGTCACAATCCTAATTTTATGTTGTTACATTTCCCCCCAGGGTACAGTACAACTACCGCCGGACTATGGGGTAGGTTGTAACATTTTACTCCTTGTGTCTGAGAGGAAACCATGCATTTTCTGTTTGGGGTCCAGAGATAACAGCTACACCATTTAACAGCAGACACATGGGACTAGTTTGTATCACAGTTTGAACGCTCTGGCTTAAAAGAACTCCAAGATACAGGCAGAAATGTCAAAAATGTTACAACTATCCCCGCTCTCCCCTAAATCCATTTTTATACACTGCTGAAAACCAAGAAATGAGATGGACTGCTGCACCTTTTGGTTGCCATAGAAACCTGCTGATTGTCAGGCCGGTATCTGCTTATGCTGCATAATAATAATTATAATAATAATAATAATAATAATACAAATCGCCGTTCGTCTCTGCAGTGATTATTTCTGATTTCTTTTCCCCATGATGTGAGAAAACAATGAGGCAATCTGGCTCCAATCATCATCTCCCATAATCCTCGTCTTTTGCGGCACTAATTGGATCACACACACCAGCCCTGCAGCTCCAATAAGAGACCGCTCCTCCGCTCCCACAATTCCTTTCACCTTCACTTCTGCCTTTCACCTTTGTACACACTGCACCTTTAAACCCAGCAGAGCTCGTCCTCCGACCTGAGAGAAACAAATGTTGGAGCTGTGTGTGTCTGGAGGACTTGAGCCAGGAATTTCCTCCGGCTCGCTTTTCTTTTTTTTTTTTATATCCAAAATCTCAAACACACGCACACAGCGTTGACAGCTGCGGATGAGGAAGGTTGCATATATTCAACATATTCATCATTATCTGCTTTGCTGAGAAATCTGATGTATAACTATATCCGTCACCTGAATGCTTCTTGTAACTCCCGTCATTTTCCAAGTGTCTGATCCTCGGATCAGTGCTGGTGTAGCGGTCTTCTTTCATGTTTGCCTGTCCTGTTGTGTCTGTCCTTTTAATTGTTTTGTAGGCTATGCTTTTTAAACGGACATTGGGTCCAACAATAAAGCTGTCATCAGTTAAGTTAACGGACAATCCAAAAAAATGCTGTAGGCTACCTTGTGTTGACTTCGGGTCAAATTGACCAGTTTTAAATTTCTGTTTCATAATCAGAAAATATGGGACGTAGAAATAATCGCTGCAAATGTGTAGGAGAAAAAATTAACAATATAAAACGTTGGAAAAAGCGAAAACAAACTGTGGGAAAAAAAGGCGTCAAAAACGTCGAAGGTTGACGGGAAGACAACACAGTGGTTAAACGGATATTTCTGTTAATCCCAACAACAACAAAAAAAAAAAAAAAATAAAAAAATACGGGAAATCACCTGTGAAAAAGCATTACAGAAAATCATATTTACACAGAACATTAGCCCGTAGCCTTAGATTTCTACGGACTTTTCCAACAGTTTCTAGGCGTTTGTTGGAAAGCGGTATGTAAGACATAGCCTATCAAATAACCGCACGTTAACACCATTATTCTCTGCAGGGGTGGTAGCGGGGGAATGTCGGCTCACCTGAGCTGAAATGGGAGCTGAGGGCGAAGCCGGGGCTGAAAGCGGCGGAAGACATCGTCACCAGCAGCGCCAACAACATCTTCACGGGAAACCAGAGGAAAGCTGCGGGGCTCGGAGGACAAAGCTATGGGCAACACTGTTCCTTGAACACAGCTTCATTTCTCCTCTGGTGGCGTCTCAACGCGCCCCACCATTTCGCACCGGCGTGATAAAGACAAGAGGCTGACAGGCACGCACTCCTCCTCCGGTGTAAAGTCACCGCAGGCCGAGGCTGATTGGAATTCTTCTTTTTTATTTTTTTATTATTATTATTATTATTATTATTATTATTATTATTATTATTATTATTATTTCCCTCCACGAGTCTTCAATGTGAACTGTCTCTGCAGAAGAGGAAGATGAGAAGAGAGGGCTGACGACTGGACGGATGGCAAAGTCCTGCTTTGGGCAGTCAAGTTGATCCAGAATTTTAATTTTTTCTTCTGGCTGCAGAGAATAGCGCGCACAGCTTTCACGCGACACCTGGTTGCAGCCACATCATCTGAAAAGCATCCGAATGACCGAACAAGAGCGAACGAGACGGGACACCTCGGCAAATCAATCAAACGCTCCGTTTTGGGTCTCAAAGCTGCCGGGACTGGGAGCTGTCCGAGGTGCTGACCGCAGGAGCGCCATCTTGCTCGGTAATGCGCCTAAATAGAATTTATGGAGCGGGTTTTTTTTTTTTGCGCTCTGCCTGCAAGGGGGGGGTGCTGTGAGAGGCTGTTGATAGGCTACTGTGCTGCTGCTTGCTCAGCTGACTGAACTATACAGTGCAGAATCAGATAGTGGGGGGGGAAAGGTGCAGATACAGAATCGAAGGAAAGAAATTAATTGCACATCCTAGGCTAGATATTCTTTGCACATTCTGCCCTCAACCCATTCAGCCTTTTGTCTTTTCTTCTTATGCAACTGTTGTTGATGATGATGATGATTATGCTGATGATGATGATGATGATGATGATGATGATGATGTCTATGCCGCTGATGTGGACAATAGGTGTTATGATGGAAGAGATGCTGATCATGTATTCAACGTGACTTTGCACTTTATTGTGGGTATTTGTAGCTTTTTCGTCATTTTTAGATTCAAAATCGCGCACCATTGACTATTGTTGGTCTTCTAGCCCACTGGTATTCAGGTCACCCCCCCCCATCTCCTTCTATATTGTATGACTATGTTGTTTTTCATGTATTGTATACCTTGCTGCAAAACCAATTGCGCTCCGGGGACAAAATAAAGTTGAAAGTTGTTATTTTGGGTTATGTTTTCTGTATTTATTGTTCATTTCATATTTGTATTTAATATGTTTTGATTGTATGTATCACTACGGAAAATTCCACGCAAGTGTACTTATTGTGGCAATAAGCCTTTTTCTGATTCTGATTCTGATCTATTTTTTGCATTTTTATACCGGCCATCTTAACCTACAAAGCAAATCCTTCTGTCATGACTTCACTGGATGTGTGTTTTGTACTTCTGGAGGCAGAGCCTGCAGCGGTCTCTCCCTCTGCCTCATATAAGATATAAGAGATATTAAAATAAAAAAAAATAATCTCCCATGAACAGTTTGTGATGTAACACTGGGAAAAGGCACATAGCGGGACTTGGCTCCCTGGACTATCCCCACTCTAATCCTACTGTTCATACATGTTGGATGAAGCCCCCTCCCCCACTCGACAACACTCATCCTCTCGCAATCTCCCTCTTCCCCTGCCTCCGTCGTCCTCTCTCTCCATCAGATTGGATTCCTGGCGGCAGAGCAAGTTTTCCATGTGCATCTCACACGCTTACTAAGATCGGGATTCTTCGCCGCCCGCGCAGAGCAACACAAAAAGCCAAAGACTGAGCTGCCAAGAAAAAGGAGAAAAGGATCTGTCCAAGCACATATTCCCCATCATTCTGGTTGTGCATTCTGCTTGTTGTTGCATGGATGAATAGATTTGTAATGTGTCATTTATAATTAATAGACACAACGTCTCAAAGATTTGCTGTACCCTATGTGAACAAGCCAACATCCCATATAGAGAGGTGGCATAAAGACACAATTTACATATCAAAAACAAAAATGGTGATGCAAGTGAGCAATTATGAGAGAAATGTATCTTTTCAAAAGTCAATTTAAGAATGCTCTATGTATGCATTTTATTTTTTGCTTGTCAACTTAATCAGTCGGCTCATCTGGGATCGAGATGGCTGTGGCTCGGAGGTATAGTGGTCGCCTGCGAGATTAGCGGTTCGATTCCCAGGCTCCTCCGGCCACATGTCAAAGTGTCCCTGAGCACGACACTGAATATAATAACAAGTTGATTTGATAAAGCACCTTTTACAGATAAAGTCACAAGCGAGTTTAAACAAGTGAACCACACACACACACACACACACACACACACACACACACACACACACGTTGCTCCCTGGATGCTGTATGTATTAGCTGTCCACTGCTCCTAATACTTAGGATGGGTTAAATGCAGTAATTGAATTGTCAATTGTATGTGACGAATAAGAATAAAAGTTCTTTTAAAGTTAAAAAACCTTCTTAGCTGTCCAAAGTTATTTATTGTGTATGAATCTGGGTAACAAATGTATTTCCTTTAAGTTTTTAACATGCTTGAATGACAATACTAATCTGAATCTGAACAACCGTATGTCATTTGGTGTCATTTTGATTCAGAAATAGAATTCAGAAGTACAGTCCCCGAAATTGTATCCCTTTCCTGAACATCCACAGGCATTTAGAAATGGTCTCAACAAGCATGTAAGCAGACAGTTTTCACTACCTCATACAGTATATGGCAGGGTGATTGGCATTATATTTCTCATCATGTTTTTTTTTGGGTACCAATTTTCTGTCGGCCAGATATAAGTCACAGACATACAGTAACAAGCTGTGCAGAGACAAAGAGGAGCTGTGGATTGTACTCTTACTGCAGGGAGGCAGATAACGTCCCAGTCCTTTCAACTGAGTCTGTCATGGTGGCTCTAACAACAGCTTAGCTGTGTTGCTTCTGGAAACAGCCGGTTGTTCATTTGTTGAATTATATTTGATAATTTTATACTTGTTCACAAGCGGAGAGCTCTGCTGGCTGCCCCACAGTCTGTTTCTCCACCCAACAAAAGCCATTTCTGTTTTCTGAGTTTCCATAAAAATTAAAGCTTTAGTGCGTATCGTTTTGATATTAATGAACATCTGTTACATTCAAGCCGTTGCCAGATGAGTTGCTCCAAAGCTAATTAGGACTATCAGCTCCACACAACTCTCTCTGTGTTTCTCAGTACGACAATGTTCAGAAGATTGTGGCGTCCGGCGACTTTTCCGCGCAGAAACTCGAGTGAAGATAATGACCTACTGAAGAGTCCATCATGTTTTTTAATCCTCCGTGTCCTCCTTGGTTACTAGCAGCTGCGTGGAAAATGTTCATTTTCAGGTTCATAATTGTATTTAGAGGTTGTACCAGAATAGGTTTACGTGGTTTCATTTTCAAAAAACACCATATTTTTGTTGTACTGCACATTGCTGCAGCTCCTCTTTTCACCCTGTGTGTTGAGCTCTCTGTTTTAGCTACAGAGTGAGACATCTCACTTCTGTTCCATCTTTGTTGGGAGTCGCTCATGCTCAGTAGCTAGGTAAGGACTACTAGCCAGTCAGAAGCAGAGTATGAGGGGGTGCCCTGACAGTACCTAGGTAAGGACTACTAGCCAGTCAGAAGCAGAGTATGAGGGGGTGTCCTGACAGTACCTAGGTAAGGACTACTAGCCAGTCAGAAGCAGAGTATGAGGGCGTGCCCTGACAGTAGCTAGGTAAGGACTACTAGCCAGTCAGAAGCAGAGTATGAGGGCGTGCCCTGACAGTACCAAGGTAAGGACTACTAGCCAGTCAGAAGCAGAGTATGAGGGCGTGCCCTGACAGTAGCTAGGTAAGGACTACTAGCCAGTCAGAAGCAGAGTATGAGGGGGTGTCCTGACAGTACCTAGGTAAGGACTACTAGCCAGTCAGAAGCAGAGTATGAGGGCGTGCCCTGACAGTACCTAGGTAAGGACTACTAGCCAGTCAGAAGCAGAGTATGAGGGCGTGCCCTGACAGTACCTAGGTAAGGACTACTAGCCAGTCAGAAGCAGAGTATGAAGGCGTGCCATGCTAGCAGCTAGGCGAGCATTATAACGTGTCTTGTCTCTGAAGTAAAGGCTGGACTACAATAGAGCTGTTTGGAGCAGTTTGTGAAAAGTGTTTTCTGTTGGAGATGGTAAGACCCTTTGGGGGGGACTTTGGGCTTTTTCACTTTGTAAACCTATAAGCATAATATGAGCATTTTAAGCAAACCATGCTGCAATACATTGTGTTTGTGAAAAGTCGTTTTCCTCACCTTACAGACAGCCACTGTTCGGCATGACGAAACCTAGCTCCATCCCTCCATCTCCAGAGTTCATCCATGAGTCCTGGTCCAGGCCACGTCCATCCAGCGGTTCACCTGAAGGCTCGGCGTCAGGTCGAGGTCTCTGCAATCACAAAAACAATCAAACATTGTCACCTTTGAGTGTCCAGACTCCATTATCTACGATCACTTGTTGGTGCTCAGGGTTTCTCACTAAGTTTGGGATTCTTCTCCCCGTGCCAAGATTTTCCAGTTCTGTAAAACTCTACTGACTCTACTCTGTTTTTATGAGGAAAATATGAAATATGCAATAACGTTGTTGGATATCGCAATATTGTATGACTTGCGATAGATAAACACATATTAAAGTGTACTCAGTTCTGCATTTCTGCTGCTTTCAGTATTCTGTATTAATACAACAAACTGCTTGTTGAATTTAAAACAAATGAAAGGAAAGCATTTCTAATAATCTTTTAAAGATTATTTTTTTGGCTATTATTTTTAGGTCTTTATTTGATAGGACAGCTTAACATCATCTACTGTATACAGTGGTCGTAGATAATGGAGTCTGGACACTCAAAGGTGACAATGTTTGATTGTTTTTGTGATTGCAGAGACCTCAACCTGACCTTAACTTTCATGCTGCAAAAACCAAACTCTGGTCAGGCCAATCACATTGTGTATAGAGTCGGTGGGCGGGGCTTATGGCTGCTGCTGCTGCGAACAGTGGACTTCTGGAAGACTTGGAGTTCAGCTTTCTTTGATAAACGAACAAAGAAGGGCACAGAAATCATTCTTAAAAAAGGAAGATGTGTTCAGAGTTTTGCCGACCGGATACGGCAAAAGTTTAATCTATCAACTAGCTCCGCTACCTTCTTCGTTGCTCTGCCTGCTTGTAGCGCTATCCTATTACGTGCAGAGGGAATTTGAAAGACAACCGTTTATCCCGCCCCTCGGATCGAGCTCCGTCAATGGTGAGTTCCCAGACCCAACATCTGGATGTGGGTCTGGCTTGTCAGGCTAGGTTACCTCCCCTTTCTCTGCTTTGCCCGCCCAGAGAATTTGGCCCACCCATGAGAGAGAGAGAGACATCATGGCTTTCAAACCTTGTCCCCCCCCTCTCTCCTCCTCAGTAACTACAGACACAGAAATGGCACATACTAAGGAAAGCTCATTGTGGGACTGGCTCTAGTGGCTGTAATTCTGCACCAAGGCTGAATTTAGGGAAAGAGACTTCAGATACAGTATTAGGGGACAAGGTCTATATAAAAGAGACTTCAGATACAGTATTAGGGGACAAGGTCTATATAAAAGAGACTTCAGATACAGTATTAGAGGACCACTAAGGTCTATATAAAAGAGACTTCAGATACAGTATTAGGGGACAAGGTCTATATAAAAGAGACTTCAGATACAGTATTAGGGGACCACTAAGGTCTACATAAAAGAGACTTCAGATACAGTATTAGGGGACCACTAAGGTCTATATAAAAGAGACTTCAGATACAGTATTAGGTGGACCACTAAGGTCTATATAAAAGAGACTTCAGATACAGTATTAGGGGGACCACTAAGGTCTATATAAAAGAGACTTCAGATACAGTATTAGGGGACCACTAAGGTCTATATAAAAGAGACTTCAGATACAGTATTAGGGGACCACTAAGGTCTATATAAAAGAGACTTCAGATACAGTATTAGGGGACCTCTAAGGTCTATATAAAAGAGACTTCAGATACAGTATTAGGGGACCACTAAGGTCTATATAAAAGAGACTTCAGATACAGTATTAGGGGACCACTAAGGTCTATATAAAAGAGACTTCAGATACAGTATTAGAGGACCACTAAGGTCTATATAAAAGAGACTTCAGATACAGTATTAGAGGACCACTAAGGTCTATATAAAAGAGACTTCAGATACAGTATTAGGGGACCACTAAGGTCTATATAAAAGCATCCAAGGAGCACCATGTCATGGGACCTTTAAGGCATTTTATTTGGACAGAAACAGGAAGGCATTCCTGCAATTAGGATTGAGCCTTAATGGTACACACCCTACCCAGCGAGGGGGGCCGATATGCAGAATACAGTGTGATCTGATCTGCATGATGCTCCTCTGCGTGGGAGCAGGTCTAATTAGCTCTGTGACATGAACTGAATGAATTAGCTGATTAAATATATTTTGAAGTACTGTAGTTAATGCTCATAACACGCGATGTCAGATGTGAAAGTGACTAAAAGCACAATCTCCTCTGCTGGCCCCAGAAATCCATCTTATCCTCTCCTTTCTGTTTCCAGGGAAACGGCAGGCCTGTATCAGAGAGTGGAATATGACGTGACGAGACAGTAAAACAAGAGGAGGAAGAGGAGGAGGTGGAGGACGAGTGAAAAGATTCAGGAGGAATGTTCCTGTCGGAGAAATCCAATGTCCAAAAATAGGAACCTGTGTGTAAAATGTAAACCGTGTCCTTCCACTGTCCTCCTCCTCCTCCTCTCTGAGTTCTTATTCATCAAAGCGTGACTCCATTACAAAGAAAATGGCTCTGAAATGGAATCAAAGACAGAGATGACAAGCTGTACATCACCCTCTCTCCTCATCCCTCTGCTCTCACTGTCTCTACAGGTAGCGGAGAGTATAATGCACAAAGAAAAGTCCCTCAGGCCCGTCTGCTCTAGATACATTTTCCAATCAGTAAATGGCTGGAGCAACACACATGCAGATGGTTTCATACATGATTCAAAATGATAGGAATCCTATGTTATTGCCTTCACTATCACCAGGCCTCAACCTAGCTGAGCACCTATGGGAGACTTCAGAGTGACGTACTGTATACTGTGCTCTGCACGAAGGCTGCACAATACTGTATATTGTTTTTTCTTTTAATTGGCATCCCAATATCAACCGCCGCAATGTGCACACCGCAAAAAGCATCTGTTTTATCTAAAAAGCATCTGTTTTATCTAAAAAGCTAAATTTCTGTTTGTTCATCTTTCTTCAACTAAAATTATATTAACTACTACCAAAAAGTTTAACTCTCATTATGCAAATTTTTTTACATTAAAAGAGTGATACTTGGCATTGTGTATCGATACAGTGCTGCCACGGAAAATATTGGCACACTTTGCATTTTTTCCCCACCCCTAAATTACACTGGAGGAATATTAACAGCCGTCCGGCCCGATCATCTCCATCCTCACCCCACATTTCAGAGATTTCACCAGGGGGGGGAGGATAGCAGTGGCACGGAGCAGGCTTGGAGCCCAGCTTTAACAGCTCCCTGCGGAGCCTGGCTCACTCTGCACCAGGGCAGCTGCACATGCTGAGCTACTCCTCTCTGGTTTCACTGTGGGGCTTTGTAAAGAAAGCGCCAGCAGCTCAGCCTGGATCCCCTCTGCCGAGCTCGTAACTCCCATGCTTTAGTACCAATTTACAAATTGTCTTTTAATCTGTTCACTGAGAGCATTTTTTACGATTGTGTGGCTTTGTGAAAACCTGTCAGAACAGTGTCGGATACATTTGAAATTGCTTTGTGCTCGATCTGAAAACAAAGCTACGTTTAATGTTTCCTGAGGAGCGAGCTGACATTTGAGATGTTTAAAAGGCTCTGTAGACTTACCAAAAAGTTGATATTCTGAAAATAGACGTATTGTGTTGCTCCATCCATTTACAAAAAAAGACACTCTTGAGAATTCCGACCATTACTGTGTGTTTTTTAATATCTCCAGTTTTATTCATCGGGACACTACGGTGCGAACTGTGAGGAAACGCTGTCTAACCTCTGAAGTGGCTGCAAACTTTGTCAAGGTTTTGGATAAATGTCCGCCTTTGATTTTACCTGCACCCTGTGATTTCATTATTGAACATTTTAACAGTAAACTGAAATTAAGTCTTGACTCTATTGCTCCACTAATAACAAAAAAGGTATCGACGAAACCTAATCCCCCGTTGAGAAATAATGAAATCAAACAGCTGAAAAGAAATTGTAGGGGGGGCAGAAAGGAGATGGAGGAAAAATAAAATAACAATAAATTATCAAATATTATGCAAGCAATTGAAAATCTATAATAAGGCCTTAAGGACTTCAAGAAACACATACTTTGCTAATATAATCAACAACAATAACAATAACCCTAAAGTCCTATTTTCCACTATTGATCATTTACTTAACCCTGATTTTAATCTCTCACAGAGAATTTCAACAGACTCTCTTTGTGAAGAGTTTGCAGACCACTTCAGAGCCAAAATCCATACTATCAGATGTAGTATTGTATCTTCTCAAAAGGCGGTTTTAGCTGCATCTGAATGTGTCCTCTCACCTGACGAAACACTGGATAGTTTTGCCCTGGTAGATGCTGAGATGCTTGATAGAGTTTTCTCTACAGTAAAACCCACCACATGTGCCTTAGATCCAATCCCAACTTCATTTTTTTAAAACATTATATGTCTTTTTTTAAAGATGAACTTTTAAACATGATGAATTGCTCTCTTCAGACTGGTGTCTTCCCTGCTGCCTTTAAACAAGCGTTGGTGAAGCCTGTTCTGAAAAAGAGCAATTTAGATTGTTATGTGTTTAATAATTACAGACCAGTATCCAATTTACCATTTTTAAGTAAAATTTTAGAAAAACTTGTTTTTATTCAGCTAAATGAATTTTTAAATAATTTTAAAATCCTTGACGATCATCAGTCTGGTTTTAGGGCAAATCACAGTACAGAGACAGCTTTGCTGAAGATTTTAAATGACCTCAGGTCTAACTTTGATTCACAAAACCTCTCAGTGTTAGTGCTACTGGATCTAAGTGCAGCCTTCGATACAGTGGACCACGCTATTCTTTTAAACAGACTTAAATACCTGGTCGGTCTATCTGGTACTGTGTACAATTGGTTAGCTTCCTATCTCACAGACAGAACATTTACGGTAACTATGGATACATGCTCTTCAAAAATTCATGAATTGACATGCGGTGTGCCTCAAGGGTCAGTATTGGGCCCTGTTCTTTTTAATCTGTATATGCTCCCTCTTGCAGGTGTCATAAGGAGGCATGGAATCAATTTTCATAGTTATGCTGATGATACACAGCTATACATCTCCATGCCCCCCTGGTGACACATGTCCGATGGATGCACTTTTTAACTGTATTTCAGATATAAAATCCTGGATGGCTGAGAACTTTTTACAGCTTAACCATGACAAAACTGAAGTTCTGATTATCGGTCCGGTGGCCCTGAGAGAGAAACCCGAAATCAAAATCAAAATACAGGAACTTTCTTTAAATCCATCATCTCAAGTGAAAAACTTAGGCGTCATTTTTTGACTCTGAGCTTGGGTTTATCCCACATATTAAATATACAACTAAAATAGGTTTTTATCACCTCAAAAATATAGCCAGAGTACGCCCTATTCTCTCCCGGGCCAACACGGAGATGCTGATGCATGCTTTTATCACCAGTCGCATTGATTATTGTAATGCCCTGCTTTCTGGTCTTCCAAAAAAAGAGTATCTCTCCACTTCAACTGTTACAGAACTCAGCCGCTCGTGTGCTGACGAGGACTAGAAGGCGGGCACATATCACACCGGTTTTAAGATCATTGCATTGGCTCCCTGTGTGTTTCAGGATCGATTTTAAGGTGCTTTTGTTGGTTTTTAAATGTCTTAATGGTGTTGGGCCTTCTTATCTTTCTGAACTGCTTTTACCATATAAGGCCTTCGCGAACCCTGAGGTCCTCTGGCACTGGCCTTTTGACTATTCCCAAGGTCAGGACACACACTCACGGAGAGGCGTCGTTTCAGTACTACGGCCCCCGTCTGTGGAACAGTCTGCCGTCGGACCTCAGGGCTGCAGAGAACGTTCAGATTTTTAAGAGCAGGCTCAAGACCCACCTGTTTAATTCAGCTTTTCCGTGCCCAGTGACATGTTAGTTTTATTGTGTGTATGAGACAGTGTCTGTGGATGTTGTCGGTGGGTGTGTGTCTGTGGGCGTCTGGGGATGTATTTATGTGATGGGGGGTCAATTGTTTTTAATTGTAAAGCACTTTGTGCTACATTTTACATGTATGAAAAGTGCTCTATAAATAAAGTTTTGATTGATTGATTGATTGATAATAGGGCAGCTTGTATTTACCTTCACAAAAGTGCGGTTTTTGCCACTGACGGGCTCAGATTAATATTCTAAGTGTCTGACAACATTATGGAAAGGATCCCTTTAGAGATAGACCTTTAAAACCTCTTTAAGACATTTCTGTTTAACCAGAAACAGCTCTGAAGTCACTAGCGCTAAACCCACCAGACTCCATTTAAAAAAACAATACTTTTAGCGTGTATAGAGCCAACATATTTTAAAATGTAAATCGGTAAACTATGTGTTTATTTCAACCAAAACTAGAGTTGTGATGGTTGGAAAAGCGGTAATACGACCCAAAACGGCTTTTCATAGTTTTATTTTGTTTTTTTCGATTTCACGTTTTCTTTTTTCACAAACAGGCTGGTTTATCTTCGCAAATAATATGTAGGATTCATCTTAATGTATATTTTCAGACATTTCTTTCATCAACTTTTTGAAAAAATAAACAATAATTTGGTGTCCCCCCTGCAGTAACTCTGAGGAACCCCTAGGGGTCCTGGACCCCCTGTGTAAGATCTTTGCTATAAGGGTCTAAGCATCCGTCCCCTGTAGCAGTGGCTACAAACGTTGACTAGTAAGTCTTCAAATGAAGAGGGGTCTATTAATGCCTTAATAGACCTTATCACACGGCCCTCGTGTGGACATATGAGCGGTTGGATTTTTCTTCTGGGGATGTTTGTATTTGAAGAATCTTTAAAGGTCCGAAGAGGTGAACGTAAACAGATTTTCAGAAGAAAACTGTACAAATCAGAGAATTGTCAGGTCTCTTGATTGGGAACCCCTGTCCAACATGTATAGGCTGAGAGGGAAATGTCTTGTGTAAATGTCAAGTTTTGAATGTCCATTTGCAACCCGACAAAAACGTACTAACAACTAAAATAAGAATTATATAAAAGTGACAGGGTTGCCATTTGTCAAAAGAAGATATCCGACTTCTACACAGATTTCTTTGTGTCTCAGTAAATTAGAACTTAAAGTGTTTTTACTGTCCATTTTCCGTTGGACAAAAAATTAAGAGATACAGTTACAAGTTTTCCCCTCAAAAGTGACAATAAACTATTCTCCCTTTCAACTAAACTAATCACACAAGTATCTGATATTGGATGTGTCTTTGCCATTTGTTATTTGGACCATTTATATTGGATGATACCAATGGTGATAAGGCATTCCTATGTATTTTTAATCAAATAAAATCAAATAGGCCTACAACTTTGCATTATGTTAATATTAAGTACATTCTGTTGAATGTATACTATGTATTCTTTTGACTTGCAAAATATAGCAATATCTATATTGCACTTTAAAGCAGAGCCTGGAAATTGCTTGTATTATGCACGAATCTGAGCCACGGACACACTGGGTACGCCCCATAGCCCTTAAATTGCATCCCCGTCTCCTCCACTTGCCTTCCTTGCTCGCATCTTAGTCCCTCACCAAGGAGGCCCGGGAGAGACAGGAGGAAATCATCGGAGGAGAGAAGCAACGAGCAAATGTGTTTTAGAGTGATGAGACGTCCTTTCCTCTGAAGCGTCACATGAATTCGTCAGCTGTTTGGGCGCACTTAGCAACTCCTTCAGCTGCACGGCTTCCGGGAAAGATGCTCTCTTGTATCCTCGGCTATAACTCCTCCGTGATCCCTCGCTCCTTGCTCTTTGGGGCAGAAATAAGAGCTTTGAGACGGCCTTCACCGAGGAGGGACAGAACAACTTCCGGTTCAGCCAAGGACCAAGGAGCTATCAAATAAGGGACATGGGATGCAGCCACTGACACACTCAAACAATAAGAGAAGTACATGTTTACACTGGTTAGACTCTGATATGTCTGCAGAAGAGAAGAGACCTCCTCCACGTATAGAGCAAAGACCTGAGATTGGGACATGGATTCATTCAATAACCCTCCTCCTGCATGAGCTAAATAATTAAGAGGACAGACAGGGAGAGAAATCAGTTCAAGTGTAAATGTTTATCTGTGTGTGCATATGTTAAAGTTACCACCGAGTCCTGCAGGCAGGAAAAACGTCCATAGGGAAAACTTAAGTGATTAAGTCACAGACATACAGTAACAAGCTGTGCAGAGACAAAGAGGAGCTGTGGATTGTACTCTTACTGCAGGGAGGCAGATAACGTCCCAGTCCTTTCAACTGAGTCTGTCATGGTGGCTCTAACAACAGCTTAGCTATGTTGCTTCTGGAAAAAGCCAGTTGTTCATTTGTTGAATTACATCTGAAACTAATTTTCCTTGTTTACAAGCTGAGAGCTCTGCTGGCTGCCCCACAGTCTGTTTCTCCACCCAACAAAAGCCATTAAACTGTTTTGTCTTCTGAGTTTCCATTAAATTTTGCCAATATAGGGATTGTAAAATGTAACTTTGGAAGCAATCATTTCAAGTAATGGCGAATTTTGCACGTTTTTGCCCATTTACTACAAATCACATGTGTGTTAGCAAACCATGCTGCAATATATTGTGTTTGTGAAATGGAGTTTTCCTCACCTTACAGGCAGCCAATGGCTTCCATTCATTTCTGTACAGTTTCAAAATCAAACAACAAAGTCTCCTGCAATGTTTGGTGTGAAATGCAAACTCCTGGAGAAACTTCCTGGTAGTGGATCTGTATTGGTGACATCATCCTGCACTGATTGGTTGGAACATTAAAGCTAACCAATGATGCCATGACTAACTCTTAAGTGGCCCCGCCCTCTGTCCGCTCCTGTCCAATTAAACAGCCTCTCTCTTTCTCTCCTAAACTGACATTCTATTGGTTTACACTTCTGAAACGTGCCATTTTGTCCTGTCGCAACAGGAAATAAGAAAATGAGATCTTACCTATAAAAAGTCATGAAAAAAATGTATGTATGTAATGTAAGTCATTATAATGAGAAACTATCTTAAACTACTGACATAGTATGTTTTACTAATGAGATAAATATTTCAAAATAATGACTTAATATCTCAAAATATTGATAGCATTTAAAAATAAGATAGTGAGATAGTATGTCAAAATATAGGCTACTAAGTCATTATTTTGAGAAAGTTTCTTCATCACATTGGCGGAAATGGGCATCCATTGAATTTGATTGGAATGCTGACATTTTTGGATTTAAACTGAGCAGAATGAACGGGCTGAAACCACACATTGATAGCCTACCGCATGCAGGCCTACATTTATCAAAGCAGGAGGTTTATCCACCAATAAAATCGTAATCTCTCGCTTAATTTCAAACCACTTTTTAAACGGTTATCTTTGTTACAAATGCCAGACATTTTCATATTTATGATACTGATTAATTGGTTTAAATAAAAATGCATGTTTTAAAACTGAACTATATCCTATTTTGTGTAGTGTAGATTGTAACAATATGTCGCTTTAAGCCTGAAAAAATCCTTCTGTATGCTGTTGGTTCACCATCTGCAGATTTGGACTATTTTTTAATTCAATTCAATTGTATTTACAGTGTCAAATCACAACAGGAGTCATATCAGGACACTATACAAATAGAGTAGGTCTAGACCACAATCTATAATTTACATAGAGCCATCAATTTCCCACGAGAAAGCATTTGGTGCGACAGTGGCGAAGAAAGACTTCCTTTTTACAGGACAGAACCAGGCTCTTGTTGGACGGCCATCTGCCGCTGCCGGTTGGGACACAGAGACACTGATACAGATATACAGAAATATGATTCATAAGAATTAGAACAGTTGGCATGATGCGCCGTGGCACTTAAAGTAACAATAAAGATAATAGAACTATGACTAGAAATAATAGTTGTAGCAGTGCAGTGCGTCTTGCAGGGATACAAAAATATATGCATGGGTCATCATATCTTCACAGACAGTATACAGTTTTGCGTGTTCACACATCATTAGGAGGTTGTCTGCAAAACTCTGGTGTGCTAATCCACCAGCCTAATGTGTGTCTGTTTAATGTGACACCTCAGCTGAATGGGTCTTTATGGAGTCAATTTTAATTAGGCTGCCAGGCTTGTTGAAGGAGTCCTTTAACACCCAATTCAGTGATCTTAATGGGATTAATTACACTTTGCTTGTGCCAAAGAGTTTATTTTATAGGGCGGTGAGACTGTCAGGAAAGGAAAGATTTTGGTTAGATGAATTCTCTATCCCCCGATGAAGTGTAGCCGTCACACTGTGTTATCCGTCTGCACAGGAAAAGAGAATATCGAACCTTCAGATCAATGGCATCACAGCTATTTGACTCAGGGGTTTCAGAGAAGTGTGTCCCAACAAAACATTGATAAGAGTGCCCTGCGTCACTAACACAGTTCACTTGATGTCAAAAGCTAAGGATGTACACAAGCCTGTTTTAGTGTGTATACCAACAAGTCCTCCAAACCATATAACATTATGGGTCATTTATTTCTAGCCTCTAAAATGTCCCACGGGAGCATTTCATAAATTAGCGCCCCTAACGGTGGCGGAAATACGACCTCATATCTAAAACAGAGAATGTTGGTGGCGGTTTTGAAACGTAAAGTTTGTGATTTTAAACACGTCTTTACGGCCACAGCTGGTTATGTTTAGGCACCAAAGTGAAGCGAAGTAGCATCTGATTTTTTAAATCAAACCACAATCTTTTTTTAAAGTCAACTAAGTAGTGTTGATGCCTAAACATAACCAGCTGTGACTGTTTCACAGTGTTTTCAGACGTGTTTAAAATCACAACCCTTTACATTCAAAACTGGTCGTGCACTTTAAAGGTCCCATGACATGGTGCTCTTTGGATGCTTTTATATAGGCCTTAGTGGTCCCTAATACTGTATCTGAAGTCTCTATTATATAGGCCTTAGTGGTCTGCTATTACTGTATCTGAAGTCTCTTTTATATAGACCTTAGTGGTCCCCTAATACTGTATCTGAAGTCTCTATTATATAGGCCTTAGTGGTCCGCTATTACTGTATCTGAAGTCTCTTTTATATAGACCTTAGTGGTCCCTAATACTGTATCTGAAGTCTCTTTTATATAGACCTTAGTGGTCACCTAATACTGTATCTGAAGTCTCTTTTATATAGACCTTAGTGGTCCCGTAATACTGTATCTGAAGTCTCTTTTATATAGGCCTTAGTGGTCCCTAATACTGTATCTGAAGTCTCTTTTATATAGACCTTAGTGGTCCCCTAATACTGTATCTGAAGTCTCTTTTATATAGACCTTAGTGGTCCCCTAATACTGTATCTGAAGTCTCTTTTATATAGGCCTTAGTGGTCCCTAATACTGTATCTGAAGTCTCTTTTATATAGGCCTTAGTGGTCCCCTAATACTGTATCTGAAGTCTCTTTTATATAGGCCTTAGTGGTCCCTAATACTGTATCTGAAGTCTCTTTTATATAGACCTTAGTGGTCCCCTAATACTGTATCTGAAGTCTCTTTTATATAGACCTTAGTGGTCCCCTAATACTGTATCTGAAGTCTCTTTTATGTAGGCCTTAGTGGTCCCCTGATACTGTATCTGAAGTCTCTTTTATATAGACCTTAGTGGTCCCCTAATACTGTATCTGAAGTCTCTTTCCCTAAATTCAGCCTTGGTGCAGAATTACAGCCACTAGAACCAGTCCCACAATGAGCTTTCCTTAGGATGTACCATTTCTGTGTCTGTAGCTATTGAGGAGGAGAGGGGGGGGGGCAAGGTGGAGGGTGGGGGGTGTGGCCTTGACCAACTGCCACTTTGCTCGTTTGAAAGCCATGATGCTTCTCTCTCTTTCTCTCTCTCTCTCTCTCTCTCTCTCTCTCTCTCTCTCTCTCTCTCTCTCTCTCTCTCATGGGCAGGCCAAATTCTCTGGGCGGGCAAAGCAGAGAAAGGGGAGGTAACCTTGCTCCTTATGACCTCATAAAGGGAAGAGCCCAGATCGGCCCATCTGAGCTTTCATTTTCTCAAAGGCAGAGCAGGATACCCAGGGCTCGGTTTACACCTATCACCATTTCTAGCCACTGGGGGACCATAGGCAGGCTTAATGTTAAAAAAAACTCATAAAGTGAAATTTGCCATGGGACCTTTAAATCCTGGCGCGCCCAGCAAGATCTACGTCATTTTGATATCACATTGGCGCGCGACAGGTCGGGAACGGCGACTGTAAAGAGGCCTTTACACTTCGTCACATTACTTCCTGCTTGTTCCTGTCATAATTACTAAGGCCACTAGAGGGCGCCGCCACTATAAACGTCAAAATAATAACAACATAAGTGCTGCTTGAACAAACGACCTCTGGGAGCGTTTTTAATGGGGAGGACAGTCTTGTGTATACACATGCACAAACACACACACACAGTTTTATACCCAATTGCCCAGACGTGTTCCACTGCTCATACGTTATTTAATGCACATGTTTTTAGCACATACAACTGAGTCATATAACTGTGTAGCACAAGACTTTCTCTGCAGACCCCCTATTTCTTTCTGCCCTGTAGCACTTGAATATGAGTACGTGGCGAACGGGCAGCAATGATTACCTGCCTGTCGTGATGCTGGCTGGGAGCAGGGACCATCAAACTGAAGTGATTCATCACCGTTACAGTGATTTCTGATCAAAGTGGTGATGCTGTGTGTGGAATAGACTTCCTCGCCTTTTGAAAGGTAGCCACAGATGTTCAGGGCCAGACATATAATAATGGTCTCTGACGTCAGGCTGTGGGAGCAGTTTTCTACAGAGTGCTCTGCATTTCAGAACAATGCACAGTAAACACGTCACAAGATTACATTTCTGAGTAGCGTTACTGTTTGAAAACACTTTCAAACAGGGGTCTTCAACGTTTTCTGGCCAGGGACCCCCCCCCCACTGCTTTTTTTTTTGCAATTGAGTTGCATGTTAAACTGGGCCAATGGATGAAAATAAATGGTTATCATTTATACATCACGTTTTAATGTTAAACCTACATTTGGAAGGCACAGTGAATCCTTAAGCTTAAAGGAATACGCCACCATTTGTTGAAATAGGGCTTATCACAGTCTCTCCTGGCTGTAGATAGGTGGGCCAATGCATTTTTTGTCTCAGTGCAAGTAATTTGGTTGTTTTTTTGTCTTCTGTTGGCTCACTTTTACTCACAACATGCTAACCGGCAACATAGGATTCCATTCACTACGCTAAGCTAACTAGCAGTGGCGCTGCCGGTGTTGCACCGGACTAAAACAATGCATGCACAAAAAATTCGTTGGCCCACCTATCTACAGCTAGGGGATACCGTGATAAGCCCTATTTCAACAAATGGTGGCGTATTCCTTTAACTGTATGGACCCCCTGTTGAAGATCTCTGCTTTGGAGACACTGCCATGATGCTAGAAATAAACAAGAAATGAAAGATTCATGTTCAACAGGTTAAATGGAGAAAGGAGGATGCAGGATTGGAAGAAAATGGTGACAATCAAGGCAGACAGAGACGGTTTAAAGAGGATTTGCCAAAGTAAAGGTATATATAGCTTACAGACAGGTACAGGTCCCAGGCAACAGGGTTCCAGAGGCTCAGGCTCAGATGCAATGGCACAAACGGAGTAACATAGTAACTTCAACAATCCAACAGGGACTGAATTAAAATGAGCCAGTTCTATACTGGGCTGACGAAGAAGTAGAAACTACACATTTTGAAATTGCGTTCACTAAAGCCACCAGACTCTTATGGTTATGATTTTTAGATGGAGTCTGGTGGATTTAGCGCTAGCGACCTCAGAGCTATTTCTGGTTGAACAAAAAGGTCTTAAAGAGGTTTTAAAGGTCCGTCTCTGAAGGTATCCTTTCCATAATGTTGTCAGACACTTAGAATATTAATCTGAGCCTGTCACTGGCAAAAACAGCACTTTTAGTGGACCAAACTGATGCTGAACATTTGCCCCATAGGGTTAACGTAATGTATTGCAGCCCGGTCTGTGGCTGCCGGTTACAGCGTTCACGCTTAATACTGGACCAGTTTCAAAGATTGTTGTTCCCATCAGTCACTTACACACAAAAATATTAGTTACCCTTAAAGGAGGACAAAATACTCTCATTTCACTTCTATAATTTGGCTCACAACACAATAAATCAAAACTTATGCATTTTGGCTAAAACTTGAAACGTGCTACCTTTTCTTCACATTTTAGGACTGACGTTATATGAACATAACTGACATACTAAAAGATCGATTTCAGGATTTTATTAATCCACATCAGATCACTCCAACAATGATGGCTTTTAATCAGAAAATCAAGTCCAGCCCTAATTTGCACAACTGTTGCCACTGAAATTATACTGCTTAAAAGGATATTTCACCGCTGGAAAGATGAATATATATTTAAATTGGGTCATTTATGTAGTAGAAATGTGAATTTTTTTACAAGTTGGTGCCTTCTACGCCGAGAAAAGCCAGAAAATTTATTTTTGGCTCATGTGGATGAAAGATAAAAACTCCCAGAATGGAGAATTTCACCGTGGCTCAAGTGGTTTCAATATATAAAAACGCCATTTTATAAAAACAACATATCCGTTTCCGCTTTCTCGCACACTGCTTTCAATATCCCTGTCAGTACCCGATCCGTTCCACCGGCACGATCCGTTCTGCGCATGTGCAAGATGATACGTATGCCATGACGTAGGCGCAGATGATAACGCTGCGTTCATGCCACCACCACCTCGGAATAACGGCACCGCTACCACCTGCACGATCCGTTCTGCGCATGCGCAAGATGTTCACATACTAGCCTCCAGCTAACGTTAGTTAGCTAATAGCTAATTCGGCGGACCGCTAGGTGATTATAGCGGTCTGCCTTTAGCCTCCACCGGGAAGCTAACGTTAGCTAACGCATGTAAACTTTAAAAGACCCTCAAAATAAAACTTGAAAATAAACGTTAACATATATAACAGCTGTTACGTCAGTTCTACTTTACTTGTGCTCATTTAAAATACAATCACTCAATACTTGTCTTTATTGTTATTACTGTAAAGTCTTAATTTAGCTGTAGCCTGCTTTTCCCATTATGTTTGACTTAACGTTATTTTAGACTGAATGGCATGAACGCAGCATTATCATCTGCGCCTACGTCATGGCATACGTATCATCTTGCACATGCGCAGAACGGATCGTGCCGGTGGAACGGATCGGGTACTGACAATCCCCCTCCCCGGCTGCAAAATTACGAATCCCACTATGGCCACGCCAAGACCCACCCTACAAAGCAGCTCGATTGGTTGGGGTTAGGCATTTCACCTCGAGTGGTTAAGGTTAGGGTTAGGGGATTGGTCAGGGGATAGGACCTGTACATGTAAGCATGGACGCCTGGCCAATAGTAGTGTGTGAACGCTATTGAAGGGCGGGTCTTGGCGTGGCCATAGTGGGATTCGTAATATCGCTCCCCGGCTAGCGGCATCGAGCGACAGCGCAGGCTGAGATGCTGGTCTGCGTCACGTAGTGTGTCGAGTATTCCATCTGTAATAAAGTTTCCTGCATATTCTCCGATCTGTACCAATGTATCCCAGTGGTACACATGTGCGGTAGTTTGAATGCACATACATGCAAGGTTGCTGCTGAAAAAGTCTTTGCCAGACAAACATTTTACTGCAACAGCTGCTCCGGCCGCCTCTTGTTCCTCCGTCAGCCGCAACTGTTCCTCGCTGTATTGCGGCTCGTACAGGTAGCCACGGGCATCGGATTGACACAAAATGATGATTTTTGCGTCATCTGAGTTTTTTTTCCAGACACACAATACAGAGATCTCTCGTCTCAGGGGGACTACCAGGTATAGTTTCTACTGATACAAAGCTTAATGCTAATCGGTGAAGTATCCCTTTAAGTCTGGATGCACCAAACATGAATAACTCCCAAGAGCCGTACGAAGGCTGCCCTCCAGTTCAACCCCATTACCAGGCCTAATGTAGGGTCTTGTCCCAGTACATCTGGATAGATGTGTGCCTGTCTGCAGCAGCAGGAGCCAAGGTTTTAATGCTCCGCCGGGGAGACAGGTGCAAGGCCACTGGGGGCTGCGTCCTTCCTGTATATAAGAGACGGCGAGAGGGGGGGGAGGTCAGCTGGACTCTACCAGTAAACCTTGAATCTGGTGAGTACTGGACAGGATATGTTGGAAAGGGTGGTCACTGGTCTGTAACTGGTAATGATTTCCAATATTTTCAGAGCTGATTGGCCTGAAGTAAGACTTGTGTTCTCTTTCATCGCAGTGTTAAATTATAAGGGCTATGGAAGCTGGAAGGAATGATGCGAACTGGAGAAGAATGGGGGGAGGAGCGTTGCATCCATTTTTCCTGAAATGACAACTAACATCAGCAAAGAGTAGAACAGATTTAAAGTTTGAATGCAACATGCGATAGCTAACGGAGATTGTGGCAAAATGTGGTTGCTTTAACTGAAAGAGTAAACGCCCACACTCAGCTCATGACAGTGCAGCTGATCAGGTTGGTAGAGAGAGGAATGTGAAGCATAGAAGTCTTTCTGAATGAGCTGAGCTTCATGTTCTTAAAGTTGTAAACAAGCTGTGGACTTTTTTCTCTTTTGAACTCCACCCTGCAGCCCTTTGCTGCATGTCGTTCACCCCTCCCTCTCTCTCTTTCGTGTCTTCAGCTGTCCTGTGGAAATGGGGGCCTGGGATGCCCAAAAAATTGTCTTAAAAAAAAAGAAAGAAAAAAAGCTGGATGGTCGTGTTTGACTTTTGGTGTATCTCTATAGAGCCTCTGGCCATCGAACAAAAAGCACACGTTCATCTTGATCCGAATGATGGTGTGATATCGGTAGAAGAGTAGAGGAGGAATGATGAAACTACCGGTGGAAATGCAGCAATGCTCTGCTTTATGTTCAGTAGCGTCACTGGCTGATTTTCAGTCTCTGCTGCATTCTGCATGCTGTTTACGCAACTAACCTGCATACATTTATACCCCCATTTATGTCTCGGATACTCACACACTGAAATGTGTCCTCTGAGATCAGCGTTGATAGACATCATTCACCCTCCTGTCAACCTTGGGTCAAATTTGACCCATTTTCAAAGTTTCTATATCAGAAATATGGGTTCAAAATAACCATGCAACGTTCTTTACAAGTAAAATTAAAGATCAGTTCACTACTTTCAATGGATTTTGGGTGTTGGTCAATATTGTAGCATATTTCTGCTTTTTAAACTCAAAAATCAGGTATGATTTCATAATAATTAGGTTTATTGACCATGAATTCCAAGAATAAGTGTCAAATATGGCAAATATCCTTTACCGACATGTTGCTTGCTTGCTGAGCTAACAAGCTATGCTTTGCCTGCAGCAGCAGGGGCGGGCTTGTGGTTGTATTTTCATACGCTTCGTGGATCTGATTGGTTGATTTGGCCCGTCTATCACCAACATAGGTGATAGACAGATGCTTCATCCAATCAGCTAACCAGTATTTTCACCCCTTTCCAAAAGTTCTCCAACGGAAAGTTCCCAGATGGATATGCCGAGCAAATGCGAAGCAATCCATCTGGCGGAGTCAGGTTACATAACTTCTAGGCAAGCCCCACCCTACGAAGCAGCTCAATTGGTTGGGGTTAGGCATTGACCTTGAGTGGTTAAGGTTAGGATAGCTGATTGGTCAGGGGATAGGACCTGAACAAATCAGGATACGTTACCTCACGTAGGCATGGCCTATAGCAGTATGTGAATGCTATTGAAGGGCGGGTCTTGCCTAGAAGTTGCGTGGGTTTAGTCCCTGGTCATTGTCATTGTAGGTGTATCCACATACTTTTTTACATCGCAGCAATTAATCCTCTCCTATTGAACTTGTAAGCAACTATTACTATTATTTTTTTTATTTGTATTTTTTATCAAACAAGTGTCAACAAAAGTGTCAAAAAGAGCGTTAAAAGCTTTAAAAAAAGGGTCGAAATCAAACCCTATGTATTGTCGGGTAGTTTAATTTATAATAAAACAACAGATTGAACTTGAAGTTGTAAGCAACTATTACTATTATTTTTTTTTATTTGTATTTTTTTTTATTGTTATTTATATTATTTTTATCGATTATATTTTATTAATTTATGTATACTATATGTATGTGTATACTTGTCTATTTTGTAATTTATTCTCTCAGATTTTCATTATTATAATTTTTTGTCTTTTTTTCTTTCACTTTAAAAAGAAAGAAAACAAATGGTTATTTGCATTGCACAGATCTGTTAATCTTGTACTCTGTAAACCAATAAACACAGTATTAAAAAAAAAAAAAAAAAAGAAGTTGCGTGGGTTCCATAATAACGCTTAGCTGAAAGAAAGGCCGAGCAGGGACCCCTACTACATATATTATATAAAAATGTAGTTGCATATTAAATTTGCACAGATGAATGAAAATGGACACATGGATATAATATATTATTTAAACATGTTTTAATGTTAAACACGTGGAAGGCAAAGTAAGTCCATCAATTGTATTTATGGATGGCTACCATAATGGCTAACTTATGCTACCTACACATGATAATCGATTTGCTCTACGCACCACTAGGTAGGACGCAGAGCAAAGCAGAAAGAGAGTAAAGCACAGCGCAGGTATTTGGTGCCCCCCTACTCTGAAGACGCCCTAGGGGTCACGGAACCCCTGTTGAAGATCACTGCACTACCCCTTATTGCAATTTCGATAAAATTACTTACCATACTTTCCACCTTTGATTTAACTGTTGCACTGCCTGTTTATTCCTGATCTCCAGCCCAGGACACGCGTGGAGAACATGGAGGACGACTTCCGGCCGCAGGTGAAGAAGGTGGCTGTGGCCATGGGCGCGTCCCTCACAGAGCAGGACGTGGACCGCATGCCACGGGACATGAGAATGCAAGGTGACAATCTGTCTGTTTCTGTGTGTATGGATTTGATGTGGCCGTGATGAACCAGGAGGCGCTCCCGCGTCAGTCATGCTGATGATTTCACTGCCTGAGGTCATCTTTTGTGACTCTCTGCAGGGAACTTCAACTACAGCAGGTTTCTGGAGTACATGAGGCAGTTCGAGACCTCGGAGCAAAGAGAGGAGGCCATCAAGAAGGCCTTCATGATGCTCGACAAAGACGGCAGCGGCTACATAGAGTGGAACGAGATCAAGTAGGAGCCCTACTCTCATTCAGGGGCGATTCCAGGATTTTTTTAAGTGGGGTGGCACAGGGGGAACCAATCATCAGTTGGGGGGAGAGGGGGCATTTTATCAGAATACAGCATAGAATATCTGCTTAGAAACTTAGGAAATATTGAATAGGATAGAAAACCATAATGTAATTCTTATAAATAATACATCACATTCATTATTAATTTCACTTGTTTTAGTTCAAAAACAAACTGTATATCCGAATACAGTACACATTTTCACCAGGGATGGCATTGGTGGAGGGGAATCATATTTCAGGGGGGGCTGGTGCCACCCCATGCCCCCCTTCTAGCCCACCCCTGCCTTCATCTTAAGGATTTTTATATTGCCAACCAATCAAACATTTTAATTCCAGATTCCCTGAAAACTGAAGATGGAAATATTTGAAAACATGTCACAGATATTAAATATTTAATTTTAGAAAAAGGCTCAGTAATTCCCTAAAACAGTTGGTCACTGTAGTTTTTTATCAAACAAGTGTCAACAAAAGTGTCAAAAAGAGCGTTAAAAGCTTTTAAAAAAGGGTCGAAATCAAACCCTATGTATTGTTGGGTAGTTTAATTTATAATAAAACAACAGATTTTATAAACAACACATATTTCGTGTTAAAAAAATCTGCATGTGTAAAGTAACTAGTAACTAAAGCTGTAACAGATGAATGTAGTGGAGTAAAAAGTCCAATATTTCTCTCTGAGATGTAGCGGAGTAGAAGTAGAAAGTGGCATGAAAAGAAAAGACTCAAGTACCTCAACATTTGTACTTAAGTACAGTACTAGAGTAAATGTACTTAGTTACATTCCACCACTGCTGGTTCCTCATTCTATCTGATCCAGGTGTCTCTGTTCACAGGTACATTCTGTCGACAGTACCGTCTGCGAGCCCGTTGGCTCCCCTCTCCGATGAGGAGGCGGAGGCCGTGATCCAGGCTGTAGACGCTGATGGAGACGGACGCATCGACTACAGAGGTGGGGGCGCCCTCTGGTGCCCTGGCCTGCTGTCACCACTGAGGCTCAGCAGTTAGTCAGTACAGCAGGCTCTACACAGCTCAACAGATAAAGGCAGGAAATAGAAAACGCTCATTTCTCACATTTCTAAAAAGCTACGGGAACAGCAAATAACCTCAGCATGGTGCAGCTCTTCTGTGATCATCATGTCAACGTATTGCAGTTGGTTTATTTAAATAGATATTCTTGCATTGTTACTTAATTTAAAGTATGTAAGTATTATCAGGAATATGTACTTAAAGTATTATAAGTAAAAGTAGCATACTCAATTCCGAAAAAGCCTCACATTTTAGCAACTGGAAAAGACAGTTTAGCTGGACTTGTAGGCTGTTATATTGTTATATCGTATTTTATAAACTCCATGTGTTGTGTTCAAAAATCTTAATATGCAAAGTAACTAGTAACTAAAGCTGTCAGATGAATGTAGTTAAAAATAGAGTTAAAAAAGTACAATATTTCTCTCTGAAATGAGTAGAAGTAGAAAGTGGCATGAAAAGAAAAGACTCAAGTAAAGTACAAGTAACTCAACATTTGTACTAAAGTACAGTACTGTAGTAAATGTAGCCTACTTAGATACATTCCACCACTGCTGGAAAGTTGGGTAACACTTTACTTGAAGGTATCTACATAAGAGTGATATGACAGTGTCATGAATACATGACACTGTCATAACACATGAACCCTAACTCTAACCCTAACTTGTCATGACAAAAACCGAATGACACTAAACTTTTATGACTTGTTTATAATGTTTATGACACGTTCATGACAGTGTCATGTCACTCTTATGTAGATACCTTCAAGTAAAGTGTTACCAAAAGTAGTTTTAGTCATGCAACAGAAAACTCCAATTGGACAGATAGTCTAGCTAGCTGTCTGGATTTACCCTGCAGAGATCTGAGGAGCAGTTAACCATAGTCCTCACAAATCCACCGGAGGTTAGAACGCCAACACAAAGGAAGTCGAAAGGGGACGGACATCCGGCCGAAATGAGGGACATCCAGTGGAATTTCCAAAATGAAACGTCGTCGATATAGACTATCAAGATAGTACAAACGTTTTGTTAGAGAGAGCAAAAAAAGCCAAAATTGAAAATGCAGCTTCATTAAGTGCCTGATTTCTGTGTCCCTCCATGTCTTGCAGAGTTTTCAGACATGGTGAAGATGGAGAAGAAACCGAGGAAGTAGAGGTCCCGTGGTTAATCCGTACTACCGAGAAGATACGAGGAGAGGAAGACGATCTGCCCTCCTTAAAGAATGCTCTGCTTCCTTCTGTAGATCAACACTTGAGAGATTGTGAAGATTGTTATCACTTTGCTAAATGAAAAAGAGCAAACGTTAAGTTTGTACAAGTTGAAAACATTATTGCTTTATTGGCTCACTGCCTTGTGCCAAAAACACTTAAAGGAACACCCCGACATATTGGGACGTTGTCTTATTCACCGTCTCCCCCACAGTTAGATAAGACCATACATACCCTTCTCATCTCCATGCGTGTTGTAACTCTGTCTGACGCACCCACCGCTAGCCTAGCTTAGCCCAGATCCTGGAGGTAACCGGCTCCATCTAGCCTACTGCTCCCAATAAGTGACAAAATAAAACCAACATGTTGTGATTTGTATAGTCACAGCGTGTACAAATAACAAGGTCACATGACACACAGTCATCTTCTTCTAACGGTATATAAACTGGGAACTATATTCTCAGAAGGCGAAGCACTGCTACTTCTGCTATTTGGGCGGAGTGATATTACTCCAACTCTGAGCAAACTCAAGGCAAACTCTCTGCTCCTCACCACGGGGCTTCTCAGGTGCTGCAAGCAAAATCACTCCGCCCAAGTAGCAGAGAGTAGCAGTGCTTCGCCTTCTGAGAATATAGTTCCCAGTATCTATACGGTTTGAAGAAGGCTGACTCCAAGTCAGAAATTACACTTTTCACGAAAATAGGGGAGGGTCATGTGTTTTTATTCTTTGTTGATGGGAGGGTCATCCAATTTCTTTTTTGGTCTACGGGGGAGGGTCACCCAACTTTTGTAATCATGAGAAGAGCAAAATTTCAAAGGGGCTTGTTTGGTGCATATTTAGCCATGTAGCTCCATGTAGCTCTCTCAGTCTCGGCCCCTATCGCTAGCAGATGGGTCCCTCCCTGTTTAGTCAGCCAGACCTGTAGCTTAGAGACCGTGGGATTTCCCAAACTGAATAAATCCCGCTCGCACATATAAACACAAAACTGCTTTGCTTGCTCAATCGTGTTGTTGTTGTCTGCTAAAAAAATTATTGTATTCATTAGCATGATTGCCGTACTGTTTAGATAAAAAAAATCAAAAACACCGTACGAAAACATAGCTGACCAGACGCAAGCTTTCATTTTGAAAAGCCGAAACTTGCGCCACGGATAGCAAGAGCCGGCAGCTGGGAAGGCACGAGACGGGAGGTATATCCTTTCGGTCCCGGTTATTATTTGAATTTGAATTACCCAGTGTGCTTTGCTGAATGGTCTAAATTTTGTATTGAGTTTACTAGAGGAGTAACTTAGTATTTGAAGTAACACAGGAAGTGTGCATTTAGTTTCCATGCTTATTATGTTTCCACAACAATGTTAATGAGTAAATTTACTGAAATGGCCACCACACCATATCAGAGGAGTGGGATGCGTCAGATGAGAGTGCAGCCGTTTAGCTATCTATGTCATTCATATAAAAAAACAATGGAAAGCTGTACAGCTTTGCTAAGCACAAATCAGTACAATTATTTGTTTGGGAGGGTCATCCTTTTTCTCCCAATCATGTTGGAGGGTTATACAAAATGTATTGCTGATGAAGGGAGGGTCAGGTCTATTTTGACTAAAGGTCCCAAAACTCCTCCGGTGGCCCCTTAAATAAATGACCAACAGTCCCAAAGAGGAAATCTTTGCAGCTCTAAACACAACTTTGACAAAGGGAACATTTAAAACAATTTACAGATTTTAAACCCAGAACACAAAAGAAAGACAAAAAATAAAATACATCAAAACAATAAAAGACGATAAAAACTGTTGTGGTTCTTACAAACACATTTACACAAAGAATCATTCACAACAGACTGAAAAGATCTATTTCTCTCCTGTATGGGCTCTCATGTGTGACTTAAAATTTGCCTTCCTGGTAAATTTCTTCCCACAAACATCACAACCAAATTGTTTTTCTCCTGTGTGGACTCTCATGTGTATCTTCAAATACTCCTTGTGTGTAAATTTCTTCCCACAAATATCACAACCACACGGTTTTTCTCCTGTGTGGATTCTCATATGTACGCTTAAAGAGTTGACCGCTGGTTAAATCTTTTCCCACAAATATCACAACCAAATGGTTTTTCTCCTGTGTGGACTCTCATGTGTATCTTAAGAGTTGACCGCTGGTTAAATCTTTTCCCACAGACATCACAACCTGATAGTTTCTCTCCTGCGTTGACTCTGGTCTGTGAATCCACCTTTTGCTTCGCTCTCAAACATTTCTCACGAACCAAATATCTGGAAGACCTCTTTCCAAAAGGACATGTCATGTGTCTCTGAAGCCATCCCTTGTAGTAATATCTTCTACTAAACTTAAAGAAGCTAAAGGATTTTTTGCCAGCGTTACATCCCTTATCACTTAAAGGGACTTCCTTAGATTTCAGAGCATTTGTAGCCGGCTCAGGTGCCCTGGTCTCCATCCAATCACTGTCTTCGGTTTCAGATCCAGAATCTGACAAAGGGTTTTGCCAATCATCATCACTGTCTTCGGTTTCAGATCCAGAATCTGACAAAGGTTTTTGCCAATCATCATAACTGAGTTCAGTGTCAGAGGAGTCTGAAGCCCTTTCATCGTCAGTATTTGGTTGTGATTCAGTATCTGGTTCTGGGTTCCTGGCTGGTTCTGATCCTCCGCGGTCCTCTCCATCGGTTTCTGTTTTTATCTGCGTAGCCGAGCAGCCGGCTGGAGGTTCTTCCTCTCTGTTGTCCTGCGTTGGGCTTTGATGGAGCTGCGAAGACCGATCTTCATCTTCAATCTTCACAGGAACAGGAGTGAAAGGGAAGCGGGTGATGTTGGCCTCCTCCAGCCCATTGAGCTGCTCTCCCTCCGGACCGATCCAGACTTTCTCCTGCTCCTCCTTTATGTGGAGGGGGTCTGTGTCCTCCTGGTCCAGTCCAGGGCTCCACTCAGGGGGGAAATCGCCTTTAATCACCAACAGCTGCTGGACATCTGCAGGGAGCACATTATGGACAACTGTGACTTCAGACTGGTATCTCTGGTGACATTACTGTATGTATGAGATCAGGGATGATTCCTGATCTGCAGTCTTCATTTCATCTTATATTCTGCAAAAAAGAAATGTTGGTTCGCTCTTACTGGGTGAGCTAGGCTCACCCAGTAAGAGTCTCGACCCAGTAAGAGGACTTGGCCCCATGTTGGCTGAGTCCTTTGCAGCGGACCGGGTTCGAATCCGACCTGTGGCCCTTTGCTGTGTATCATGCCCCATCTCTCTACCACCTTTTCTGTCTATCCACTGTCACTATCTAATAAAGGGAAAAGCCACCCCCAAAAAATATAATAATAATCTGAATAAAAAACAACCAGCAACGGACTGGCAATCTGGAATTTGGGCAAATGCCAAAAGGGTGAAAGAGATCCTTATTATGATGAACCTGAGGGCTTTTCACAAAACCTAGAAGGCGGATTTAGCCGGGATTTCCAAGCTATCCTAGCTAAATTTAGCCTTAACTCGGTTTCACGAAAAGAGAAGGCACCTAAGTTACCATGGAGATGTATTCTGTGCAGCTAGCCTGGTCCTAATGAACCTGGACTCTGACGATGTGATTGACAAGGTTGCTGGAAAAACGCAAACTCTTTCGTAGCTTGTTAACTAACTTAGGCCTACATGATGGTAAGACACATATTATTTGTAATTTGCAAGGTGGAGGGTGGGGGTGTGGCCTTGACCAACTGCCACTTTGCTCGTTTGAAAGCCATGATGTCTCTCTCTCATGGGTGGGCCAAATTCTCTGGGCGGGCAAAGCAGAGAAAGGGGAGGTAACCTTGCTCCTTATGACCTCATAAGGAGAAGATTCCTGATTGGCCCATCTGAGCTTTCATTTTCTCAAAGGCAGAGCAGGATACCCAGGGCTCAGTTTACACCTATCACCATTTCTAGCCACTGGGGGACCATAGGCAGGCTGGGGGAACGCATATTAATGTTAAAAAACCTCATAAAGTGAAATCTTTATGCCATGGGACCTTTAAGACTGCAAGGACATTTGTGACTAACATTAAAACCCGTGAAGTTGGGGCGACCTCTAACTCACCCAGTGAGAGCGTGCGCCCCATGTAGGCTGAGTCCTTTGCAGCGGCACGGGTTCAAGTCCGACCTGTGGCCCTTTGCTGAGTGTCATGCCCCCATCTCTCTCCCAACTTTCCTGTCTATACACTGCCACTAAATAAAGGATAATAAGAGAATAATAACATTGCCAATGTACTAACCTGATCTGTGTAGCTGAACTTTAGGGTTGAAAACATCGTCCAGTAGTTTGTGTTGTCGCTCAGCTTCTTTAAAACGAGAAAGTTGCTCCTCGTAGTCTGCTCTAGTTTTCTCAAACAGCCCAAAAATCTCCTCAGCAGCCGCATCGAGTCTCTGTCTCACCCCCAGTCTCAGCCCCTCCAGTTCAGACATGGAGCCAAACACAATCCAGAAACCTCTTTATCCAGGAAAATATGCTTTAAAATGTCTTCATCAGTAAAAACTGAAACAAAAACAATTAGGTCTCTTTAACAATAATTGATGCTGTTGCTAGGTTACGACCCTGTCATTCCATTCTAATGCTTTGAATGCAACTTTAAGTGTAAACAGAGGATTTCTACCATAGATGTGAAACAATTGTTGAATATATTTATAAAATTGTTTTATATCTCTGATTTCTACACTGTAGTATGACCTTTCCAATGGAATTCCATTGCTAGGCAACAGCCTGGATCCCTTGTTAACTTCCTGTCATATGATGTCATTCACATACACTGTAACAGGAAGTCAACTTGGTCTACGTTTACATCTCTACGTTTTGGTTTGAAAACGAATATCTTCTGCTACGTTTCCCCCTCTCATTCCCCCTGCTCTGGCGTTTCCCCCTCTCATTCCCCCTGCTCCCTCTCATTCCCCCTGCTCTGGCATTTCCCCCTGCTCTGGCGTTTCCGAGCCCCTAAACCGGTGGCGTTTCCGAGCCCCTAAACCGGAGACATTTGGAAACACTTCTGACCCGTTTTGGTTTGGAATCTGCAGGGTTGTGTTGCAGTCTCAACGGCTGCAAACGGAGACCTTTTACAACACCCAACACTGATGCCAATTTCCCCCGCCTGATTGGGTAATGACAAGCCCATTGGCGGTCTTGACTAGGTCTCGACTAGTCCTAGTCTTAGGCCCTGTCCACACGAACACAGGTATTTTCAAAACCACAGCTGTTTCTATGCAGTTTGGCTGTTCGTCCACACGCAAACGCAGCATCAGGTCACTGAAACCAAATCTTTTTGAAAACTCAGAAACTCTGGTTGCAGTGTTGCCGGTGAAATTGGAGATTTTGGCTTGTGACGTCGGAGTGCGCACTGCTGTCACCTTTGTTTGAAATCACTCACTTAGACTCAACAAAGGTGGACTTGACTACAGCCCTGATCTTATGTATAGGCTATACTTTTCAAGCTCTCCCCCTTGAGGAGGGTAGATCCTGTTGTGGAAGTTTCTTTGCAGCAGGTGTGGTTTTTCAAAATAATAGAAGTCGTGAAACAAATGAAGACAGTTGCGGACTAAACCAAATTTGTTTTTTGTATTTTATTTATATTTGCAAATATAGGAGTAACATAATTTCACAAAAAGCACAGCAGCTCAGTGTGAAAAAGTCTCTTCCTCGAACGAGGAGAAACATACAGCTTATATCTGCCTCTTCAGAGGGATAGAGAGACTTGCCCCTAACTAAGCATGACTCAGCATTTCTTACAATCAATAAGACCCAGTAGACATCCAGGAGCACCTTTGCCTCCTCCTTTCTGTACCACTTTCACCCAGAGGTTACATCTTGCTGTAGTTTAACTGTCCGAAGACAAGTCTCAACTATCCAGGAAGAAATGAATGTACCAGGAGAGATAGTTTAGGGTGACCTTACACCTTATCTGTACAAAAGAACAGGGCTTCACATCATGTGACTTTTTGGCTCCTTTACTTTCAACATGTGAGAATGAGATAAACTCCCTTTCAGTCATTGCTAGAGAAACTAAAACACAAATAAAACAAGAATATAAAGAATCATGTTTAAATGTAATTTTCCCATTACAATCCTACATCAGATCTGCTAGAATGGTGACGTATGTAGATTCAGGTAAGTATGTACTCCAAGCTGTTTAAATGCTGTATACTGCTGGGGGGAGCGCCTTTTTTACATTACTCTCTCTGATGCACTGAGCTGTTCTCAACACTAGAGGTCAGCATTTAGGTACTCTTCATGTCTGGGGCAACAGCAGCCCCACTCCCTTTACGTTTCATAAAGCTGGATCATTCATATGTTGACTTTTTGTGTCATAAATTAAAAATGCAGACATTAAAAGCAGCTTTCTGTGCTATGTTTGTTGATTTTATACCTCATTAAACATAAGACTAGGATAACAGAACTCATCATGACTGAAAAAAAAACGAATTAACTAAAAATTAATTACAGGAATGTCATTTCTGATTTGTATAACAAGGAAAGCAGAATCCGACCTGTCTGATAGCATCATTTTAATTTTAAATCCGATACCCCCAGCCATCTCAATGCTAAACTCAAATAGGAAAAAGTAATATCAGCTTCATCACACAACGCTTGATAAATACGGCTTTTTACTTTACTTTGTTTTTACTACTTTGTATTATTATGTGTTGTATTTAATTGATCCGGTGACTTGATGATAAAAATGCACTATAATCATAACGTGAGCACATGCTGCAGCTGTTAAAAGCCGTCCATGTCGTAATGAAGGAATAAAAGCCCAAATCTGTTTTCACATAGTGGCAAGAGCCAAAATGAACTTTTCCCAAGATTTTGCAATATAAATCAATGAATATAATCTCTTCAGTGTGGAACAAAAAATATCTTAAGTTAGCTCATGAGGAAGTTTATACAGAATCTGCACCTTCAGCATGGTCTAACGGGAACTGTGTCGACGAAAACTGAAAACAAACTGTTGATAAACTCAGTGTTCCCCCCCAGTCTATTGCAATCCTGGTAGTCATATTTTTTACATTCCAGTTAGCTTTTAGCACTGACTTAATGTAGAGCCCTATTGAATCTGATTTATAGTTTTTTAAAATTCAGAATTTCGCAATTCTAGGACTATTGGGCTCTACATTAATGCTGCCGTCAGCCTGTGACTAGCCCCAGCCGGGCCCTCGTCGAAAAAAGACGCTTGCCACCGGGATTAACAACTTTTCAGGGGGAAGCACTGATAAACCCAAATGGATCTACTGATATCTCAGTCTAAAAATGGCCTCTTCTTGCAGGCTGGCTGCACACTGCCTACTGCACTATGTAATTGTAGCGTCTTGCTGCCAGACATTTTGGCTACGCTGTAAAGCCTGACTCACGGCTCTTCGGTTACTGCCTAATGCAGACCCCCACCCTGACCAATCCACAGCATGCACATCTGGCCCTGCATCTCCCTCCACACCTCGCAGAGCTCTCAGACACATCGAAGATGGAGAAGAAACCAAAGAGATGACGTAGGTAATCTGTGTTACTAGAGAGAGAGTATGTGAAAGATAGGAGGAGAGGAAAACAGAGGGGCCCTGCATACCAGATCTACCCTCCCTAAAGGATGCTCTTCTCTCTGTGGATCATAAATTCAAGGAGGGTGAGGACTTTTAACAGTTTGCTAAATGACAAAAAAGGACAGAAAACGTGTTAAGAAAAAGTACGTTGTTATGAACCAGGCTACTATATTAATCATTGGCTGTGTCCATGCAGCCAGCCAGTGATTAACCCTCGAGCCGAGGATGTTTGCCTTCTAAAATTATAGAGGAGGTGTGAGCACACAGCTGCTATCTAAACATTTGGGCAGCGCCAAAAAGCAGGAACACAAACATACATTCAGGAATGACAAGTCTTGACCTTTTGCAGGGTTTTGTGTTCCCGTTTCCTGTTGGATGTTGTGACCAAGAAAGTTCTGTAACAATTTATTATAGGTTCAACAATTTCCTTGCTAGGTCCTGGAAATAATTACGTAATTTGGCACAAATGACAGGGAAAGTAAAGACTAAGATTGGAGCCATTTGGTTGGGTTGTGTTGGGGTTATAAGATGTTGCTGATCTCCAGAGGAGTTTTCTTAAAAAGATCTGCTTCATTTAAACTAAAATAAATCATTTTCAGTTTAGTATTGGAAACTTTATTTTGCATATAAAACAAATTGCATGTATACAAATTTCCCCAGCAATTCATTTGATTTAATTAATTGAAAGTGTGCCAAATTATATTAAATATTTTTTTATGTAGCTGAATCAACCCAACGAGTGTTGTCACTTCATTGTTTTTAGGGAATTATAGTTTACACAATAGACATATTTTTAAGTGTTGTAATTGTTGTTCAAGGAAAGTAGTTACATTCAATTAAATTGTGCTAATTCAGACCGGTTTAGTTCCGGTGTTGAGACGGCAAGACAAGTGCTTCGGGACCGTCTACAAACTACAACACCGAAGAGATACAAAAATATTTTCAAAAATAGGCATATGCTTAATTTAAAAGTTACAATTGAGGTAAGTTTGGAGACACTACCTTATTTAATCATTAAATTACTAAATATTTTTGTATCTCTTTTCGGTGTTGTACTTTGTCGACGGTCCCTAAGCACTCGTCTTACTGCTGTCTCAACACCGGAGCTAAACAGAGCTGAAATAGCACAACTGTCAGAGTCCCTGTGTTCACTCAGAAGGAATCACTTCACATGGGTAGGCACCTGTAATGACATTTTGAACACGTTAAGACGCTAAAAGCACGCTTAAATTTTGCCCCGTTTCAGCCTCCTGGGTGCTAACGCTTGCAGGAGGATAACACGGTGTAGGCAACACCGATAGTTTCCGTTTTTCTCGCTACGGACAGCGCTCCACATTTACAAACAACAGAGCTGTGTGTTGAAATCGACCAGAATTATTACATTGGCCAATCGGAATAGTTAATTTAACTTAATGTTTCTGAGGCAGTGAATTTGAAAATACTTTTTTTGAAAGTAAAGCCAACCAATTATATTTTACATTGTAAGTTCTTTCCAAAAATATCAATTAGAATTTACAATTACATTTCAGTTTCTGTTAAATTATACAAAACTATGAGACTTATCAGTTCCTGTATTCAACCAAGAAAGAATCACAAACCCACTGAGATAAAATCAGTTTTGTTTTATACAGATTAAAAAAAATTAATAAAATCAGAGTCAGAAATTGCACTATAAAAAAGGTCTCCCCTTCCCTGGTTGGTTACACTTTATAATAATGTAATCCAGTATTTCAGATGACCTGATCACTTTGTCCTAATATGTATTGATTCACTATTACTCCAAAATTAAATGTTAAATACACACATTCCCTGATTTGTCTTTGGTTTATTTTCTCTTCCCTCCATCTCAGACCAACAGTATGTTGGTCTTTGCTGTTAATACAATTAAAAGGATCGGTTTAATCGTGTGAGGATGTGATGCCTCAGTCCAGTCTGAGGTGAGTGGCAACAGTAAATATTGAGGAGCTTTGAGTCCACGTGTGGCGGCTGACGAAGCACATTCCACAAGTCGGTCCTCAGCGACCATCCCGAAATTCAAACCGAGTGAAAATGCCACCGTCCTCCTCGTTTGCGTTGTCGTGGAAACGTCCTGAATCACCTTGGAAGTTTCCACCTCAGCCACAGTGCTTCATCCAAACTAACCGATTCACATTTAAAAATTGAAAAACAAAAAAAAGGCACTAAAAGTCGAGTAGAGCCCACACAGTGTCCTTATTGTCACAGTGTGGCACTTTGATTAACAGAAAAGAAAAAAGAAAGTACAGTGAGCATAAAAAAACCATAAGGACAAAGAAAAAATAAATTAAATCCCTTCAACTAAATACACTTTCAGGTTCCAATATGTGTCACAATGAGCTCTTTAGTCCCAGTCAAACACACACAGACACACACGTACACACAGAACATATATAGTAAATGTCAGAATAGACCTTGGCCACTGCCAGCAGTGCTCTGACCGTCTATTTAGGGCGGGGAGACAGGATATTTTAAGCGAGTGGTCAACTCAGTTGCAGTCTTGTCCCTTGTCATCACACTGTATTGCAGGGTAACAAGAAACGACTCTTAACTCAGCCAGAGACTGATTGTATGATACGCTCTGAACTCACCCTTGTAAACACGGTTTTGGGGACTTGATAAATTTGGGGCGAAGTGTAACGACATTTTAATCACTCTTTAAGTTTGTAGAAGCGTCATCTTGCAGTCTCACTCAGATTAAAGTTCCAGTCCAAAGTTTGTTTTTGATCCTCTGCAGTCATTAAAACACTTCCTACGTTTTACTAGAGCAGGGCCGACTCATTTTCTTTCATTCTCTCTCCTCCTTTGCATCTCTTAAATCCACCCTGAATGGAAGGAACTAAAAAAAATCAGAAGTGGTGCAAAGAAACTGACAACGCCCTTCCCTCAGCTGTATTAAGGCACTGCGGTGCTTTTAACTAAAACATTTCTCTGTCTGTGTTGGTGTTCTAACCTCGGGTGGATTTGTGAGGACTATGGTTAACTGCTCCTCAGATCTCTGCAGGGTAAATCCAGACAGCTAGCTAGACTATCTGTCCAATCTGAGTTTTCTGTTGCACGACTAAAACTACTTTTGAACGTACACATGTTCCACCAAACACGTGTATGCCCACAGAGGCACTGTGGCTCCGTCCGGCGTCCATATGCATACGTTGGAGTGAAAGACTCTGAAGTCTGAAGATAGATTGCAACACTGCTACCCAGCAGTCGGTCGTTAAGCCAACTCAAAATAAAACACTTTCTGCCACAAATCTTTTCACATTCAATATTAATTTAAAAATGATAGTGTTCTGGAGAATCGATACGGTCACATCATAAAACATATTGCGATACTCAAGAGCATCTACTGTACTTTTACACCCATAGTAAATAGTCTACTTTTGCTAACCGTCAGCGTGTATAGCTCGTTCTAAATTAGCTGAATCGACTGTATTGGTGTTGATGCAACTGCCAACTTTGACAGAAAATTCCTCTCACTCAGAAATAAAACTGAGGTTGACGTGAACGTTTTCTCGTATTTGGTTGCTCGTAAACACTGAATTATATGACAAAACAGCGCTTTTGGTTAAATGCCGGTGTTTCGCAGGTGAAATGTTTACCACCGTAGATTAGCGTGTTAGCATGCTAACATTTGCTTATTAGCGCTAAACAAAGTAGCACAGGTTGCTGGGAATGCCCTTAAGTTTTGTGGATAATGTAAAGTGTTGGACAAAAAAAATAAAAAAATCAGAATATCGCCATTCATCCTCTAAGGGCATTGGATATTTCTACAAAATGTAATGATGATGCATCCAATGTTTGTAGAATTATTTCAATCTGGATCAAAGTGGACCACCAACATTGACCAAAAAAAATAAATAAAATGTATTTGTTTTTGCTCAGTTCAGAGTCATTTTGAGCCAAGGCAGGAAAAGTTGTCCATCTGTCTCCCTTTAGGACCGTGCCAGTAACTCGCGTGCAGACAGACGGGACGACGTTATTTCTGGTTCGAGCTAACTTCATTGTGCATGTAGAGTCGTATGAGCCCCGCCTGGTGCAGCTGCTGCCACAGATTCATTTCCATCCGCAGGTCGTGGTTGATGTAGAAGCCCACTCCGTGGTTGGTTTTGTCGTAGTAGTGGTCAGAGTAGTTCTTGTAGTCTGGGGTCATGAAGCCGTACGCACTCACCTTCATCAACAAAAGAAAACACAAAAACTACAGTCAGGATCAAACCAATTCTGCTGGCTGTCCTCCCCAAAAAACGCTCCCATAGGTCATTTGTTCAAGTAGCAATTACAACTTATCTTTACGTTTCTAGTGGCGGCGCCTATGCAGAAAAGCTGCCATCTTTGACAGCTAGCTACGGCAACACCACTTGGACGAAGTGCAAAAACGGAATACTTTCACCCAGGAAATTAGTGTTTTAACTGAACTTGTCGTTATCGGTGCCTAAACTTAACTGTTGTGGCCATATATACAGTACAGGCCAATAGTTTGGACACACCTTCTCATTCAATGAGTTTCCTTTTTATTTTCATGACTATTTACATTGTAGATTCTCACTGAAGGCATCAAAACTATGAATGAACACATATGGAATTATGTACTTAACAAAAAGGTGTGAAATAACTGAAAAAATGTCTTATATTTTAGATTCTTTAAAGTAGCCACCCTTTGCTATTTTATTAATAAAGGGACAAAATTCCACTAATTAACTGTGACAAAGCACACCTGTGAAGGTAAAACCATTTCAGGTGACTACCTCATGAAGCTCATTGAGAGAACACCAAGGGTTTGCAGAGTTATCAAAAGAAGCCCAGATACAGTTGGTTGAAAAAAAAGGTTGACAGTGATGACATGCTTTGAATCTGAGTCAATCTGTGGGCGATCAGATAAATAAATAAATTAAATAAAAATCTATTGGGCACGAGACAAAGACCGTTTCATATTTCAGCAACTGTGATTGAATGAGTCACTGGCAGCCCATAATAAAGCTACGCTTTTTCCGGGATACGTGCCTTTACAGGGCCAACTGCTTAGAGTCAAAACATTCTCACGCTATCAGACGCTATCAGAAGTTCAGCCTTGTCCCAGATTAAATAAACAGCTGACTGACAGCAACATGCAGCACAGTAACGAGGAATCCCACCTGGTCACAAGTATGCAGCGCAGCCAACAACATCACAGCGCCTGTTGACGGACGGTAAATGTCCTTATATTTGGTTTTCAGAGTTCTAGAACGAAGGAATCTGAAACAAAACCAGAACAATAAGTGATTAAAAGTTGCATGCACAGACAGGACACACACACAGTTTCACTATCTTTGTGGGGATCTGTCATTGACATAATGCATTCCCTAGCCCCTTACCCTAACCTTAACCATCACAACTAAATGCCTAACCTTAACCCTTACCCTAACCTTAACCATCACAACTAAATGCCTAACCTTAACCCTCACCCTAACCATAACCTAATTCAATCCCTAAAACCAAGTCTTAACCCTCAAACAGCCCTTTAAACTTGTGGGGTCCAGCATTTTGGTCCCACAAAGCTGTCAGGACCCCAGAAGTATACCGTATTCCCGGTTTTTGGACCCCACGAATATAGTTAAACAAGAATACACACACACACGTCTGTGTCACTGTGTGGGAACTTCCCACCGCAGCTCACTCTGGTTTCAGCCCTCTGCTTCATCTCTTTTAATCTCATTTCCAACTATGTGAAATTTGAGCCCCGCTTTCATTCTGTCCACCTGCTCCGCACTCATCATTCGCTCTCACCTGTTTCGGAGGTAACGGATGAAATCGGGGTGGTACATCTTTAGCTTTTCTGCCGACACGTCCTGTCCAAAGTACTTGGATGGACTGTGGGACAAAATGTGACGTTACTACAACAATACACACAACGAACACACACACACACACACACACACACACACACACACACACACACACACACACACACACACACACACACACACACACACACACACACACACACACACACACACACACACACACACACACACACACACACACACACACACACACACACACACAATGCAAAGGTGCAATGACACATTCAATCGTAATGTTAAGGTTTCCTGTACGTGCATTAGTCAGCATAGTAACTCCTTTCTCTAGAAAGCCACAAGAGTTACGAAATTTGACAGGTTAGGGATTAGACAGTTCTGTGGCTGAAGCAACTGCACTAACCGTTGGCCTGCTATCTCACACAGGAAAGCTGCTCTATGTGTCTCAACTAGCTTACAGGAGTGTACACTTCAGGGAAATATGAATGCCTGCACCAGGTTTCACTACAATCCTTTCAATAGTCGTTGAAACATGTCACTCTAAACCAGGGGTCTGCAACGTTTTTAAGCCAAGGATCTCTTAACTAAAATCAAGACGCAGCAGGGACCCCCTACTACATATATTGTAAAAATTAAGTTGCACAAACTGGGCCTACAATAACGTGTAGGGAATACTAAGCTATTCAAATAATAATTGTTGGCATGATTTTATAAATCAGTTTTTAATGTTACACATACATTAATCTTTAGGATTAACTATATCTGTGGATGGCTACCTTAGTGACTACATTACCTATAGGCAAGTAAGCCTATCACTAATGTTTTAACACAAATCCAACTTATGATTAGCAAATATAAATCAGACTACATTAGTGATGGGCTTAATGGCCTACAGGTAGTCATGTATGTGTAACATTAAAACATGATTTATTAAATCATGCCAACAATTATTATTTGAATAGCTTAGTATTCTATGCACTAAAAAGGTATAAAGGCTTCAGGCCGCCCCACATGTTACTGTAGGCTCAGTTTAATATGAAACTCTATTTTATACAATATATGTAGTCCCTGCTCCGTCTCTCTTTCAGTTAAGTGGTCCTTGGTTAAAAAAAAAAAAACATTGAAGACCCCTGATCTAGAGGAAAAGTCAGGGGATCACCACAGTTAGAAGCGTTCATCCTCTGGGGATCATGAATGTCTGCACGAAATGTCATGGCATCCATAAATGGCGTAGGGCCAAAATAATAATAATTTGTGATCTGCGGCTACGTTTGGAAGCAGCCAGACTTCTCAGGTGATCTGGGCCAGCTCTGCTTTCTGTCCCCAGAGTCCGAACCAAACGCAGGAGAAGCAGCATTCCCAGAAAACTGCAGGTCTGCTGCAACTCTCACAGTTCTTTCAGACTTTCTCTTTCTCCTTTTGCTGAGTAATTGTTCATTTCCTACACTGCACTGTAGCTTTTATTCGTGTATTTCATACCTGGCTTATTGTATCTTAGCTGGTTTTCTATTCTCATTAACAAATGTTGAATGTAAAGCACTCTGAATTACTTTGTAACTCTGTAATGTGTTATATGAATAAAGCTGCCTTGCCATCCATTTGTTGAGATATTACATATTAGGTCCAAATTCCTCCGTGCAATCCCGTGAATACTGTGTATTTAACCTTTTGGTCTGCATACAAAAAAATATATACATACAAAATAACTGTAGTATTAAAAACAAGAAGCGCTAGAGTCAGGCTCTTGCTGCTGTAACACCGGAAATGTCCCCACTGTGGGACTAATAAATCGTATATCTTCTCTTATGAGCTGTGAAGTGTTTAAGGATTTATGGGGTTTATAGCTGACTATATAAGAATAACAAGAACATTGTCGTGAGTCAATTTACATGGTTCCTACAGCATGCAAGTGTTGCTCACTCTTTGCCTTTCTCAGGTCCTTGCTCCACCGGAGTGTGTGTCACTGCAGCCTTCATCAGCAGGTAATCACGGCCGTGATCTGGCAGGAACACGTAGCGCGTTTCCTGTTGGAGAGCAGCAGAGTGTGACGTGACTCGAGTCTGACTCAGTTAGAACACGATTTTAGCATTACATGGAAGTAAGTAGAAAGGGTAGAATAATGTTCTTACTATTTGCAGATAAATATAATAATGTAAAAGGTTTCCATAAGAGACCAAGTGTGTTTTGGTGTATGCTTGTATGCTGTCATAGAGACGTGGTTCCCCGAACAAAGGAAACTGACGCACAGAAGGTTTACCTCAAGCCATAACTATAGAGTAGTTAAAGATCCCATGACATGGTGTTCTTTGGATGCTTTATATAGACCTTAGTGGTCCCCTAATACTGTATCTGAAGTCTCTTTTATAGTATAAGAGATAATGGGGAGAATAGATCAGGTCTCACAAGGTCAGACAGTCTAGAGATATGTGGACCGGCTCCGAATTTTTGCCTGTTGCTAGGGAAACTTAGTCTTTGCGTGCTTTGTGATCCCACAGATCTGTGTATTGTAACTTCGACGCAATTTAACGAATGCACGGGGATGTATAGGTCTTTTATTGGAGTCAGACACATTGTCCCAAAAGGGGGGATACAGAGGAGGAAATCCCCAACAAAAGATTAATCAATTAATCGATCCGGCTCATTTGCATTTCTTTAAACCAATCCCAATCGTCTTGGCTAAGCTCCAGACGCAGCGACGGTGGCTCTGCTAAATAGTCTCGGGAAGGAACTTGTTTTGGTGGAACATTTGAAAAGGATCAGTTCTTGTACAACGGCGAAATATGGGGTTTTCTCAACCAAATTGCCCAAAAATAACATGAATGGTTCCCTACAACGCTCTTTGCAAGTAAAATGAATGATCACTACTTTTATTGAATTTGAAAATGGTTTCACAACAGCATCCTGACTAAACTTGGACATATATCAGTCTGCTATTATCCATCAACGTATATTCCTTGGATCTTAACTTTTACTCAAAACAACTAATCCATTCATCCAGAAAATAATCAACAGATTAACTCGAGTGTGAAAGTAATCGTAAGATGCAGCCCTAGAGTAAGACTTTTATATTTTTGGTCCTTACTTTAGACTGAGGGGGTCCTTTAAAGCCAGCGCGGGCGTAGCCCCTCATGGAGTTCATCATTGTGTTGGTGGAGAAGGTGTAGTGGGTGGTCCGAGACCCCACGTCCTGCTCAAAGCCGTTAATGATTGCCCCGTTGGTCCTGGAGATCACAAGTGTCCACGAACACAGATGAAAACACAAACACAACAACAATGACCCCCCCCCCCTCCCCAGTATATGCATGTGCATAATGTGAAATGAATTGAGTAGGAGTTTTGGACGCGCCGTCTTTCGTCCTCAGAGGGTTAAACTCGCTTTTGTCTCATGTTTGTTAAGTCTTAATCTTTTATATCCATTGGTATTTTATTTATTTTTTGCTTGCTCATTTTCTGTTTGGGTCTTACTGTAGTTGAACACTTTTTATCATGTGAAGCACTTTGTGACTTTGTAAAAGGTGCTATATCAAATCAACTTGTTATAATTGATAAGCTATATATCATAATTGAGGAATTTCAAACAGCAATGTAGGCAGTGGAGAAAAAAGTGCTGTCTGTGGGAGAGAAAGCTAGCGTGGCTATCACCAGACCAAGCTCAATCTTTTAAGATTGAACATTAGTCTGGGGAGTCTGCTCTGTATTTTCTACTGCACAAGCTCAACGGGCATAGTTCAAATGACTCTGTACGCGATTGGATAGTGTTTCAACCAATCAGACGTAGCAGCGACAGCGGCATCAACGGGGTTGCTGCGCTTCGGCGGCCGCTATGTTGAATGTCAAGAAGAAGCTGCTTGGTTGCTTCTCTGTCGTCATCGTGTTAAACCCGCCAATAGCGCGCCAGGTGGATAAGCCAGTTTGAGATTGGTCCCCGCAAAATTGTAACGGAAGCAGGATAGATAAACGTACCGGTTTCCAGCCTGAGCTGCAGGGAGAAATCAAATCGCCAGCAGATCGGACTGGGTTTACCCAATTGTTTTTGAAATTGTTTTTTTGTACATAATATATACAGAATACAAAATAAACTTTATAAAACACACTAAAAGATGGGAAAAATCCAAACAAACAAAGCATTATAGGGGCTCTTTAAGAAGGCCAGAGTCAGCATCTACCTGAAGACGTAGTGATGACTGTCGATCTCCTTCCCTTTCTTTGAGTCCTTGAGGATCCCTCCGTTCCCCACCACGGCGCAGCGGATGCACTCGGATTCATTCCCGAGATCCTTCCAGTCGTCCAGCAGCTGCCAGTTAGCAGAAGAGTTGAGGACAGACAGAGTTTCCACCAATGCTGTGACACAGAAAAACAGAATTAATCTGGATGAGATTGATTTAACACAGCCTTAAAGCCTTTTTAAACTGCATCATGAGAAAAAGACTTTTTTTCCGTTGCCTAAGTAATTGCACCTGCCTACAGATTCAGTTATTATGTTAAAAAACAAACCCAAGGATCCACGTGTGGACAACACAGACAGGAAGCTACAATTATCTATTATGATAAGCATCTTCAGTCACGAGGCCCACATGTCCTCAATCAAATCATCCAAACTACTTTGCATCTTCTGTCTGGATGAAGAGTACACCACAGGCTTTAGACAGCCTCTGGTGTCCACACAACACGTGTAATGTATATTTACTTTGAATTTTATTTGCATTAGTATCGCTTTGCCAGACACTGCGGATGAAGGTCTGGCTAGTCCACACTGCATTCCTTGATTGGTGAAAAACATGCTCTGGTTTATTGGCATTTCTTTAAACCAATCACAATCGTTTTAGGCAGCGCAAAGCGCCAGACGGAGCCACGGTGCCTCCGCAAAATAGCCTCTGGAAGGAACTTGTTTTGGTGGAACATGTGTACGTTCAAAAGTTGTTTTAGTCGTGCAACAGAAAACTCAGATTAGACAGATAGTATAGCTAGCTGTCTGGATTTACCCTGCAGAGATCTGAGGAGCAGTTAACCATAGTCCTCACAAATCCACCGCAGTTTAAAAGAAAGTGGAAGGAAACTGACATCGGCGAAAAGACATGCATCCAGCAGAATTTCCTGAGGCACCAGAGCAATTGCAGAAGTGGAATGTCGTGGACTATATTTGCATTCAAAACCACACATGTTGACAAAAAGAAGTCCGAAATGTTTTTTTCTTTTTTAACAGATTTTAAAATTCTGCACTTCAAATGATGCAGAGCAAGTAAGACATGTTCTAATCAATCACAAATTTAGAGCTGAATTACTATGTAGTATAAAAACAATTGAAAAAACTAAGAAAAAAAAACCCCAATATAAAACATTTTAAAAGAAAATATAAAAATGAAAAGGGGAAAATAATTAGATAAAGAAAAACATATGACAAAAAAAAATAGCATAAAAAAGGAACAAAATCAAAACCTCACTCTTGTTTTCTGGTTTGTATTGTTTTTGGCAATTTGATTAAATGCACACAAAAAATTGAAAAAAAATTTAGAAAAAAACCCAGATATAAAACAAATAGTTTTGAAAATAATCAAAAACTCACTGTTGTATTCGATCCCGCCCCAGCCATGTGCTCCTGGGTAGCGGCTCAGGCGCTGGTGCTGTTTAGGAGTGACGTGTTCGGCCCACTGCAGGACAGGAACGTCTTTCAGGAACCGTCCGCTCCATTCTGTTTTGGTGATCCGACTTTGGATACCGTCGGAGCAGTTCTGAAGGAAGCAGGAAGGTAACACAGCCTTGTTGTAATCAAACCACATACAGAATGTAGAGATGTTCTGATACTGATACTACAATAATTGAAAGAGTTTATCACAATAATAAATAAAATTAAAAAAAGGTAATAATATCTTTCCTTGACTCGAAAGAAAGGCCAAACAAAAGAGATTGTTTTAACAGTGATTTTAAGTGTTGCGACATTCTTTGGGCCCTATCTTGCACCCGGCACCTTTTACAGTCGCCGTTCCCAACCTGTTGTGCGACAATGTGACGTCAAAATGACGTACATCTCGCTGGCGGATTTTCTTCAGCGGCGCAGGACAAAGTGGAAACAATATGCATGGACGAGTTCGAGGGCAAGCTTTCCGAACAAGTGCGCCAATAGCAACTGCATTCTGACTGGCACCAGATGCCAGGACTCTCAGAGTGACTGCAAGTCTCTCTTGTTAACTTACTGGGTTAAGAGGAGTTCTTTTATGGTGAATGAAAGGCTTGGTCCGACCAAGTAGGTCATTGAATCATTGTGCAGACATTCTGAAGTATTCAAAGTGCCTATTTTCATCTAGATATTGAACTCACCATTTTTACATCTGGCGTTATTGAATGGACAAACATTCCACCTTTTTTTTCTTCGACTCTTTGCAAGCAAGCTCAAAAGCAGCCGTTCTTCCTCATCCATTGACTCCAATATCATCTTAGCCACTGTTGACATTGACGTCAATGCTGCTGCCAGTTCTGCCATTGTTTACCTTTTTCTTCTTCTAGTCCGTAGAAAGAGCAAAGTCTGTATCAGTTTCCTCAGTTGCGACACCTCTGTTCAGGAGAAGACTGCAACTGGTGTCCCGACCACCACGCGCAGGTATAAACCGTTACGGCGCTCCCATGACGTCTCAATGTCGAGCAACAGGTCGGGACTGGCGAGTATAATGAACGCTTTACAGGGGGGTGTGTTCAGGTGTCTTCAGGTGCATTCTGGGCGTGCTGGTCTTACAGGGAGGTGTGTTCAGGTACATTCTGGGAGTATTGCTATCTTGAAGCAGCAGAAAAGGATCGCGCCATTGACCAACAAAAACCTGGTCTAAAGTCAACGCAGCATTTCATTGTTATTTTAACAGCAAATTAGTAAAATGCTCCTAGGCTCGTGCACAGCGCGCACACTAGGCTTGTTACACACACACAGGGACGCACAGCAACACACAAACATGCAAAAGATAAAAAAATACAAAATATTACAATGTGAAATAGTATTATGATATATGATCAGTATCGGCCGATAGGCAAGTTCGGGTATCGGAAACGAAAAAATTAAAATCTGATGTCCACGCTACGATTACAACACACATTTCCAGTACGTCCCTCAAGATCATTACAAAGCCAGCATCATTAGTTCCACTTGGCAGGGTGCACAGCCTCATGATTAACCTCCAGACTCTCACTGGAGCCAATTATCTTGGAATTACACAGCTGCAAAAGAACAATGCTTACAACAGGAGCTTTTTGTCCATTGACAGACATAATCATTAGGAAATTTCCATGCACACGCTTGCACCTTTGCTGATGCGCTAAATATAAAACGCCATGCAGGCAGACAAGGAAGCATGAAGAGGTTCCACACATGCAAACATGTCAACGAATGGATGGCACTACTTTATCTCTTTAATCGTGTTATCTGTCGCTGGTTCTCTGTGGAATCAATTATTGATTCAGCCTGTGTGTGTGTGTGTGTGTGTGTGTGTGTGTGTGTGTGTGTGTGTATGTGTGTGTGGGTGTGTGTGTGTGTGTGTGTGTGTGTGTGTGTGTGTGTGTGTGTTCCCCTTTTATGTAACAGGTCAAAGCCTAAACTGCAGCTTAACTGAGTTGATCGGTTTTTTACTTTAAAAGCTGCAGCGTACAAAGGTCCAGTGTGTGCATGGCACAAAATTCCCAGGAAAAAGCTTGGGATTCTCCGTATGGATGCATTGTTTTGTTCAACTCTTACAGAACCCTGTGAAATGCTGCCATGAGACGTGCATGGAGGTTTTTATATTGTGCGTTTTCTCATCCTTTCCCTCGGTGGACCATCGGACATCTCAGAGAGAGTCTGTGTGGATGACACATTCAGGGTGGGAGATGGAGAAAACAGAGCCAGGGCTTTATTTTCTATGAAGCGTTTACTGGAAAGACAGACAGAGCCACCCAGTACAAATGTGGCAGCCGCCATATGACAACATCTCGAGCCTGATGAAAACCAGAAGCCTGGACAATCTTGACAAGTTCTGATGCTCCACAGATATGATGCTCCAGACCAGTGGTTCCCAAACCTTTTCGCATCAAGGACCCCTAGACTGACACAAATTACACCACAGACACCCATTTGATGAGATTTTGTCCCAGGGTTTTATTACAGAAAATGTATGAAACCTACGACCAAAAGAGTCATACATTCTGTGTCATTGTGTTACTAATAGATGGAATTGGCAAAAATAAATTATTCAAATTTTTTCAGTTCCAGGGGGAGAGAACAAGGAAGACTTTTCAGCGCTGTACATTTGGTACATGCCATGGCAAAGTCCTCAGTGGGTTTAAAAGGTTGAACACAAAGGTCATTCCTCACATCTGGAAATCAGCCCTAATGGTTTCCCTGCTAAAAGGTGGTGACCCCTGTATCTTAAAAAACTACAGACTGATCTCTGAACTGTCTGTCCTGGTCAAGGTTCTACAATCACCTTGTCAGTGATCAATTCAAGGATTTTTTTTTTAACAGTAACAATGTTTTATCTGACTTCCAATCCAGTTTTAGAAGAAGACATAGTACAGCATCGGGAGCTCTTACGGTTTTAAATGACTTTATTGAATCCATGGACAACAAGCAGCATTGGGCAACCCTTTTTGTTGACCTTTCTAAAAGGCATTTAATACAGTGGACCACATAGCGCTTAAGCACAGACTGTGTAGGGCTGAACTTTCTGAACAAACTGTCAGCTGGTTTGTGGCGGAGGGCAGCAATTCTTGCCATCTCAGAATAACAAAAGGCGTGCCTCAGGGGTCAGTCTTGGGGCCACTGCTATTCATCCTCTATATCAATAACATCGATCATAACGTGTCTAAAGTAAATTTTCATTTTTATGCTGATGACACTGTACTGTATTGCTCAGCACCCACCTCAGACCAGGCCTCCTCCCAGTTACAACTTGCTTTTAACATGCTTCAACAGAATATCTGACTTGTTTTAAATGCTGAAAAAACTAAAGTCATGCTTTTTTCAAATTCGAAATCCAAATCAAATCTGCCTTCAATCCTCACTTCCCAGGGTACGAAGATTGAATGTGTTCAGATGTGTGTACAGATATCTTGGTATTTTAATAGATGGATCTCTTTCTTTTACCCTTCATATTCAGCAGCTAGGAAAAAGATTAAAACTTAAACTAGGGTTTTATTTCAGAATCAAATCCTGCCTTTGGTTCAAATCTAGAAAGAGGCTGGTTGCTGCCACTTTTACGTCTATACTTGACTATGGTGATGTTTTATACATGCATGCTTCGTCTCAAAGTTTACTTGCACTGGACACTGTGTACCATGGATCTCTGAGGTTCATCACTGGTTTTGAAGCCCTCACTCACCATTGTGAACTGTATGAACATGTAGGATGGCCTTCTCTATCAACACGGAGACTTCCAACACCAGCATAGCTTCATACACAAGGCTATTTTTGGTCTCCTTCCATCCTACCTTCTGACCAACAGTATATCAGTGTAAATAGTATCAGGACTTACAATCTTTGTTCCAAGGATCTTTTCCTTCTGTCTGTTCCAAAGGTTAGAACTGAGCTGGAGGGAAAAGGCGTTTAAGTTTGCTGCCTCTACATGGAACATGGAGTTACAGAAATCCATGAAACTTAATGAGCTGGTCTCATTGGTCGCTTTCAAGAGGATGTTGATTGACTTGGAGGCGGCCACAATCTGGCTGTAGATGTTTTGCCTGATGTGTTTATGATTGTGGTTGACTTTTAGGGATTTGCTGTTTAAAAAAAATAAATAAGAAGGTTTAAATCGCGTGTTGTCGCAGCCTCGCATTACCAGACCTTTCTCCACAGCCCTGCGGAGGAGGGTCTGGCTAGTCCACACAGCATTCTGGGAGGGGAGAAAAAATTAGCTCTGGTTTATTGGCATTTCTTTAAACCAATCACAATCATCTTGGGATACGCCCCGGTGCCTCTGCAAAATAGCCTCTGGAAGGAACTTGGAAGTTAACGAACATCCGGCTGAAAAGAGTGAAATCCGGCTGAATGTCCGGCGGCAACCGAGCAGTCGCATAAGTGAAACGTTGTGGATAAAGACTAGCGTTTTGGCGTTGTTGCTTCCAACAGCTCTCTTCTATTTCCGGGTCAAAAGCCACTGCTGTGGAGCGGGAAGGGACATGGGTGTATTAAGAGGACAGGGGCAGCTGTAACCTACGGAGCATGTGCAGAAGCGTAACCCGAGTTTACACCAGTTAAAGTGTAATCATGCTAGAATACCCCGGTTACTAAAGGAGTTTTCTAGGTCTGTTAACCGGGTATAGGAATTCTTTTAGCCAGAGGGAAGGAGTTTACCTGGCATTTGAGAAACCGGGGTATTACCTTAACCCAAATATAATCAGGTTTTTAAACTGCATGTAAACGCACCGACTCGGGGCTGGAGCCCCTGAATTTGACCCAGGGACAGGAGAGAATATTCTTGTTTTTAAGGTTATTTTTTTTTTTTTTTTTGCCTTTAACTGATAGGACAGCTACGGACAGGAAAGGGGGGAGAGAGAGGGAACGACATGCAGCACAGGGCCGCGGGTCAGAATCTAACCCGGGCCGCTGTGATAAGTACTGAGCCTTGGTACAGAGGGTGCACGCTCCACATGGCGCCGCAAGAAAGCCAAATATTCGACACACAAAAAAAACATGTCTTTAGAATAATTTGAAAAGGTGCTATAGTCACATAAGCAGGCTACACACAGGGGCAGATGAATTGTGCACATGTAGGACTCACTGTTTGTGGTGGGATGACTTCTCTCATGTAAGTGTCTCCGATGTAGGGAGGCTCTGTTGTCTTTAAGTTGTCCAGGGAATTGTTCTCTCCTGGTTTGTGTTTAGCAGCTGTGGCTGTTTGAGTCTTTGGAGTGGGAGTCTGCGGGTGCTTAGGCCGAACTGTTCCAGAGGAGAGCTCTGGGGGAAGGGTGGAGGTGGAGGTGTGGGGCGGGTGGCTCCACTGGTCACTGTTGAGTTGTCTTTCCAGAGAGTGTTGTGAGCTGTTGTGGAAGACAGAACATTTGGCGATGAGCTGCTGCTGGGAATTCATATTCATTCTCTCTCACATTTTAGGCAGTATTGGAGACTTTTCAGTTACTGGTATTGGACCATCTCTAAAATAAACATAAGAAATGTAGTTATTACAAAGAGAACTCTCTCTCTCTCTCTCTCTCTCTCTCTCTCTCTCTCTCTCTCTCTCTCTCTCTCTCTCTCTCTCTCTCTCTCTCTCTCTCTCTCTCTCTCTCTCTCTCTCTCTCTCTCTCTCTCTCTCTCTCTCTCTCTCTCTCTCTCTGTGTGTGTGTGAACCAACCCTTTAATTAATTACATACGACAAAATGGGAGGATCTAAAGTTTATTTAGAAAAATAATGTTGATTTGTGACTCTCCGTGCATAACTTGGAAAACATTACAGTCACGAAGAAGAGGGTGGAGGCTGCATTTTGTCTCAGCTTTTAAAAGGATTTGTGTGCTTTTCTCCACCAACTCAAGCTTCACTTACACACTCTCTGTATCCATGGCGCTTATGTTTACCCTAATTTAATCTTTATTATGAGGCTGACACGGCAGATGCAGCACCAAGGTTACCTCATATAAACATAAAGCCCGGTAATAACACTAAAATGCAAGGGTCAAAGGCATTACATGCAGGGCTTTAAATTGACATCAGCCAACTCACCACGGGCGGGTACAAATTGGCTTTGGCAGGTAACATTAGGGGGGGGGGGCAAAAAGCCGCGGTCCAGTCGGACAGTTTCCAGCAGTGTACAGCAGCCTCCGGGCTGAACAGGATGTCACAGAAACACTCACCTCCTGTTAGGTCCAATTCTGATTTAATGCAATGTTATCAGAGCCATATATCAGCCTGTACCCAGTCAAGTTGTTTTATGACTCTACATGTGATCTGTTGCTGATGTTAATAAACAACAGACTGTAGATGATCTGTAATCTAAAAACGGATGTAGTCTCTCGGACTTCTAAACATCACCATCAGCCACACAACATCTGTTCTGTACAGAAGAGGCCTTTATAGCAATTAAAATCCCTCCAATTCAAAAACAATATTAGATCAGCTGAGAGCCAGACGTTTCCCAGTATGCCCTGGGTCTTGCAGTCGGTGCAAAGCAGCTGCACTGCCTGGCTCTCAGAACTGCGGCCGCCTTGAAGTCTGACACAAATCTACCCAGCATGCATTGGGTGGCGATCACCTATTGTAAAGTTACTAGCCAATTTGGCCGGTGATGAATGAAGCAAAGAACACTGACTGTTTTTGTGCATGTTTGGCTTGGACACGTGATCTTTATCTGGCAACACTGCTTGTAGTACTAATCCTACAGTTCCCATGAACACTATGTTGTGACATGTCGTACAACCATTGGCTACGTGTCTAGAGTGTGTGCTATTGATTACGAGCTACGCTGAAACGGAGAAGGCGACCGGGAAGGCCAACGGAGAAGGCCAACGGAGATTTTTCACATAGAGCCAGGCCGTACAACAGGCCGTAGTTTCCCACTAAAAACTTACATATTTCAAGGATTTTATTGTTTTCTTTGTTCCTTGACTATTTAATACTGATATACAGTACAGGCAAAAAGTTGGACACACCTTCTCATTCAAGACGTTTCTTTATTTTCATGACTATTTAGATTCTTCAAAGTAGCCACCCTTTGCTTTTTTTGATAACTCTGCAAACCCTTGGTGTTCTCTCAATGAGCTTCATGAGGTAGTCACCTGAAATGGTTTTACCTTCACAGGTGTGCTTTGTCAGGGTTCATTAGTGGAATTATTTCCCTTATTAATAAAAAAGCAAAGGGTGGCTACTTTGAAAAATCTAAAATATAAGACATGTTTTTGTTCATTCATAGTTTTGATGCCTTCAGTGAGAATCTACAATGTAAATAGTCATGAAAATAAAAAGGAAACGCATTGAATGAGAAGGTGTGTCCAAACTTTTGGCCTGTACTGCACTTAACTGTTCTGAACATACTGTACATTTATTTCAATATTCCCACCTCAATATGGATAAATGCAACATTTTCAGTCCATCGAAACATGGAGAAAAGGAGCTACATCAGGAAGTGAAGAGGATATTTTTTTACACAGGCTTTCAAATTAAAGAACAGCATTTAAAATGAAAGACCTGCGAGCTCCACACGCCCAACCTTCTTACCATTTAGTGTCTGAAACAGGCCTTTGAGAAACAGTCATCTTTTCCATTTCTTTCCTTCTGACTTAATGCATTTTATCCAGAGCTGCTGACTTTTTAAAACCTGGAGCGCTGCCCGTTATAACAAAGCGTACAGTTCACATACAGCGCGTAAGAGACCACCTCCAGTGAAATAACTCTGGGAGATTTTTTTCATTCGCTCCTTTGTTAAAACCACAATGATACAACTAGAGGGGAATAAGTGCTGGTTACAAAAAAAAAAAAAAAAAGCATGGAACTTTTCATACCACTCATGATCCAAAAGTTTAACCCTTAAACCCCTGTCCCATTTCACTGCTGAATCTGACCTCATTTCTGTCTCTCCATGATACTGCCTGCTCTCCTCATCTGGCTAAGATTGAGGCAACTTAAAACAACGTATGGATACCACGGTGCGGTTAAAGTATTGGGACTGCGAGCGTTTTGTTGTTTGTTGGCTTTGAAGCACATTCGATTGGAAATGAAACGCTTCTCAGCTTCTTCTGATGAGCGTCGGAGTTCTACATGAACAAAATATTTTCTGGCGAAGCCAAAGTTTTGGTTATTTCACATAAAAGATTTGGGTTTGTGTTGTCTTAACTTTTCTCACTGGTTTTAATATGGTGGGGCTCAGTCGGAAAAACGTGAGGTCACTTACTGTAGAAATATTTTATTAACAAAATGTGTGTATGTGCTAAAGCTGGGCAATATATCGATATTATATCGATATCGTGATATGAGACTAGATATTGTAATATCGTAATATGACATAAGTGTTGTCTTTTCCTGGTTTTAAAGGCTGCATTACAGTAAAGTGATGTCATTTTCTGAACTTACCAGACTGTTCTAGCTGTTCTATTATTTGAATTTACCCACTTAGTCATTATGTCCACATTACTGGTGATTATTTATTAAAAATCTCATTGTGTAAATATTTTGTGAAAGCACCAATAGTCAACACTACAATATCATTGAGTGTCATCAGCACTGTCCACAAAGACAGTGCTGATGAAGAAGATGAGGTTTTGAGTTTTCAAATCCTAAAAAAAAAAATATGTGCATGGATGTTTTTTTCTTCTCTTTTATAGCCATGATATTTGAAGAGAAAGAGAAACCCTTAATTGATTTTAAAAAAGGTCCTCCTCCTAGGATTGAGCTCCATTTCTAACTCCTTTGTTAACTTTTTGCCTTCATGAACACTTTTATGGCCTTTAAATCGTCAGGATAGCTTGAAGAGAGGAAAGGGGAGAGAGAGACAGAGAGAGAGAGGGGGGACAACATGCAGCAAAGGACCGCGGGTCGGATTTGAACCCTGGGCCGCTGCCTAGGACTCAGCCTACATGGGGCGCACGCTTTACTGGGAGAGCTAGAGGTCGCCCCAGCTTAATATTTTTTTTAAAAGAAAGCTAAAAGCTTATGTATTAACTTTAGCCTTTAACTAGCTTTAACCTTCATGATACAGTCCTTTAAGATTTGTTGGGGGGGCATTGAAGGCCTTTATTTGTTTAGGACAGCTGAAGACATGAAGAGAGAGAGAGAGAGAGAGAGAGAGAGAGAGAGAGAGAGAGAGAGAGAGAGAGAGAGAGAGAGAGAGAGAGAGAGAGAGAGAGAGAGAATGACACGCAGCAAAGGGCCCCAGCTCGGAGTCAAACCCGCAGCGTTGAGGAGCGCTATATATGGGTACACGCTCTACAACTCACGTGTCAAACTCAAGGCCCGCGGGCCAAATCTGGCCCATTGCTAATTTTGATCCGGCCCCTATATACATTTAGGTTCACAATACATTTTGGCCCAAATGCTTTTTGTCACTTTTCACAACATTTGTTTCAACACTTTTTCCAAACGTTTTTTGGCATTTTCTTCGTCATTTTTGTCGACCAAAAAACTGCATTATTTATTTTTATTTCCTTTTTACTGTAAGTGAGAAGACTATATGAAACATGCAATAATACAGTAAAAGATATTTGACTTTTCCCATGACATGAAAGCAATAAACTCGTATGTCTGGCCCTTGATGTGATTCTCATTTTCTAGTGTGGCCCTTAGAGAACTTGTGTTTGACACCGCTGCTCTACAAGGTGAGCTAGCCAGGCGCCCGATACGGTCCTTGTTTTGCACTTTACTTTGCACTTCTGCATGTCTTTTAAAACTTTTTTTTACTTGATTTCATGCATTCTGTGTATTCCCCAAGTGATCTCTAAAACCGGTTGACAGATTATTCATAATGTAAGCCTGAAGTAAATGTAGAGTCAGTGTCAGCGCTCGGCAGTTGGATTTGAGATAATAAGACGTGTGGGGTTGTGCCCGACCCAGATAACCACAGTGAGGTTACACCCAGGGGAAGTCGTCCAGATGTCTGATTGGAGAGAGCCCATTTCAACTCTCCACTACGGACGTAGAAAAGAGAAGAGTAGAGGAGATAGTGACCTTTTGATGCTGCTGCAGTGTTTAGTGTAATGTATACAGTATGTGCATGCTGCAAATATGGGCACTGATTGTAATATTTTTCATGTTATTTTCATATTATTCAGTGGGTCTCATTTTTTAACCTTATGTTATGCATTTCTTTCTCTTTTCTTCTTTCATTTATTTCCTCTTATTCATATCTTATTTTATGACGTTCTATGTCTGTTTACCTAATTGTAAAGCACTTTATGTTGCATTATTGCATGTATGGTGCTATACAATTAAAGTGTATTATGATTTTTATTATAAACAATACGATTTGAACGTTTTTAGGAGCTTTAAATCAGACTCTCAGGTTTACTTTGAGGATGTTTACATTCACATCAGATTAACAGAGCAAGAAATGTAATAATCAGATGTGAGCAATTTAAGTCCTCACATCTGTGTGTCTTCGCTGCCGATGCTCTCTCAGCCAGTTTCACATCCTGCTTGTTTCTGGGACGTTTGCTTTCTGTTTGCTCTTCAGCAGATGAAACGATCAGTTAAGATGAGGATGTGACTAATGTGACCGGTCACATTTAAAAATAAACTGTTACTGTTAACACCCTCAAATTAAAACTGAAAGCATTTGACCTCACAGTTGGTTTCCTTTCATATCCAATGCAGGGTTTGCCCTAGAGTTCTAGAAGAATTACACTCAAAAAGCTTTTAGCTTTAGTGCGTAACTTTTTGATATTAATGAACGTCCGTTACATTCAAGCCGTTGCCAAATGAGTTGCTACAAAGCTAATTAAGACTATCAGCTCCACACAACCCTCTGGATTGCTACCGACGCTGCTCTTTCTACAGACTAGAAGAAGAAGAAAAAAGGTAAACAACGGCTGAACTGGCAGCAGCATTGACGTCAATGCTTCGATTTGATTGGATGAGCTACTTGGTTGGATCAAGCCTTTCATTCACCATAAAAGAACTCATCTTAACCCGGTAAGTTTACCAGAGAGACCTGCAGTCACTCTGAGAGTCCAGGCATCACGTTACCCTCAAACTCATCCATGCTTCCTGTTTCCTCTTTGTAGCGCGCCGCTGGAAAAAAATAGAGTGGTGCACGACCTCTGGTCACGCACCTAAAATCCTGGTGCGCCAGCAAGAGCTACGTGATTTTGATGTCACATTGGCGCGCGCCACGTCAGCTGCGGCGACTGTAAAAAGGCCCTTAGAATTCCTCATGGGGGAGACAGAAACTACGCACTATACCTTTAAAGACAAAACTTAAAGCTAAAGACCAGTCCCTCCAGAAAAACACGATTATGCGATGATTTCATAATCCCCGCATTTCCGTTGCAAAAAAGTCACATAATATATCTTAAGAGAAAGTTGAAAAATGTTGCGTTTGCTTCACACGAGCAGCTATTTTCCCCTGTTGCCATGGGAACGTTAAGAAGTGACGTAATTATGCGACGTGAACATCATCGAAAAGCAGGATGTTGAAAAAAAATTTTTTTATAACTTCATCGCATACAATTGTATAAATATCCCGCATATTCCATTGCATTTTTTAAGAAAACATGCATACGTGCATTGACATAATCAACAATCACAAAAAAACTCATTTTTCTGGAAGGACTGAAAGAAGTTCAACTTTAGTCATTTGATCTGAGAAAAGTCTTTTAGTATTCATTCATTCATTCATTCATTCATTGTTTCCTAAAACGGCCCGGGTGTTGCACCTAAACCTTACAGTGTCGGGGAAAGCCTACATATCCTCGCAATCGTTAGAGGCATTTGGTCAAAAAACATCGTATTTGATTTTTGATTTTTTTTTCTCCATTAACACCCAGCCCGAGTGTTGTCCCTTCACTCACCTGCTGGGTCTCTGCGTGGAGCCGTGGCAATGTCCCAGAGGCACTAGGGACAGATGGTTCTCCAGGTACCTGCACAGGACGTAGATAACCAGCAGGGAGCCGCCGGTCAACGCGCCGAGCGCCAGCCTCCTCCGGAGCGCCATGGCCCGTCAGGAAGCGTGCGGCAGCGGCGGCCGGTGGGCTGCGTGTGCTCGCCCTGCGCTCCTCTCCGTCTGGAGGAACATGAGGAGGCAGAGGAGGGAGGGGGAAGAGTCAGACCAGGATGACGTCCCGCTCAGGACAAGTTGTGTGTTTTTTTTTCCCAGTGAACCAGGGGAAAGGGAAGGCGGGGTGGTCAGTCAGTGGCGTTATCCTGGGGATTTAATTAGCCCACAACAGGATCTGGGCTCCACTCTGGGCTTCTCTCAGCACAACTACAGTGGGAGGGAGACAGAAAAAGAGAGAGTTGAAACGAGGGCAGAGACTCTGAAGGGTGGGTGGGTGGGGGGGGACTTTATCTTTCAGCAAACTGAGTCCAAAATAATCCCTTTTTAATGAAAGCTTTTTGTCATGCCCCTGGACACAAAGTGCAGGGTCGTGATCATCATATCTTTGCGCGTGCTGCTTTAATTGATCTCGTCTCTCGTCGCAGATTCACAGGGCTAAGGGTTAATCTTTTACACGTTTGCTGACCAAAGCAAAAAAAAAAAAACTGTGGTCAGCTGCAGTTGACATGTGACAACAAACGCAGGAAGCCAGCAAGCCCTATCTTACAGGAAACTTGGGGGAGTCTCTACGGAGGTTTCAGAAGAAGTTGAAGACATTAGCATACACTCTGAGCACTTCTCACCTCTTTGTAAGGGTAATAAACACGGCCCGAGGCCAGGCTCCGAAATCTGCTCTCTTAACTTCTCTTTAAAAAGTTCTAATGAGTCTTGAGCTGCTTTCTTCAAAAAAAAAAGATAAAAAGGATTAATCACGTGGTAACTGGGTGAATCAGGATAATAATAATAAGAACAATGCTGATGATGACAGTGTGTGAGTGACGCAGTTTCCCAGGCTTGTGCGAGCAGTACGTTTCTCCTGGCTGAGGCTAAAATGGGGGGGGGGAATGGAAAGAATGTGCTGCAGAGTTCCATTGATAAACTCAGCTCCCACGTCTCTGATAACACACAGAACTGAGTTTTTGTTGTGTTTTTTCAAATACTTTTACACACACACACACACACACACACACACACACACACACACACACACACACACACACACAGCAGAGATTTCTACTTTAAAGTAAAGTCATTAAAGTGATTAAATCATCTCGAACATGGCAGACAAACAGTCAAGAGGGAAATGTAAAAGGGGAAACACACACACACACACTCTGACAAATCCTGACTCAATCTCTCTTCCTTTCAGTCAGAGGACTGTACTCTGTCACATGTCTGCCTCTGTCCCCCCCGTCTAACGGAAACAACGCTCTTTAAGTGGAACACAGGCAGATAAAGTCAAAAGAAAAACACATGTCCTCTCACCGGCAGAAGGTCCTCCGTGCTCCGAGGTCTCAGTCGGTCCTTCGTGATGGCTGGAGACATATTCCTCTAAGTTGGGAGCTGTGGCTGCTGCTGCTCATCTAGTGCATGGAACAGCACTGCCAGGCTCGGCACTGTATGGGCGGGACCATTGTGAAATGAGCAACAGCTGCTGGCAATTGGTCAACCCCCCCTCTGCTCAGCTGCAAGGAAGGGAGGGGAGAGGGTGGGGGGAGAGGGAGAGAGAAAGAATCCAACTTCAGGCTCCTGCAATAAAGTTAGACATGAGCAGGCAGCTCCAAGGATCTCTGCTATGCTCACAATGTGTGGAGACCCTGAGTCACACTAACACACATATGACAGACAGGAGACACACACACACACACACACACACACACACACTGACACAGACACACACACAGACAGGAGGAACACACACACACACACACACAGACAGGAGTAACACACACACACACACAGACAGGAGTAACACACACACACACACACACACACACACAGACAGGAGGAACACACACACACACACACACACACACACACACACACACACACTGACACAGACACACACACAGACAGGAGGAACACACACACACACACACACACAGACAGGAGACACACACACACACAGACAGGAGTAACACACACACACACAGGAGACACACACACACAGACAGGAGGAACACACACACACACACACACAGACAGACAGGAGACACACACACACACACAAACTCAGACACATACACTGACACAGACACACACACAGACAGGAGACACACACACACACTGACACAGACAGGAGGAACACACACACACACACACAGACAGGAGACACACACACACACACAGACACACTGACACCGACACACAAACACACACGCACACACAAACACACAGACAGACAGGAAGAACACACGCACGCACACACACAAACACACACACACACACACACACACACACACAGTCAGGAAGAACACACAAACAGATACACACACACACACACAGATAGACAGGAAGAACACACAAACAGACAGGAGGCGCACACACACACACACACACACACACACCGATAGACAGATGTGACAGTATGGATGTATATAAACAGAAACTGTCAGGTCCCAAGCAGGAACATGCAGCCTCAATTTCCGCCACACAGCTGACAGCTTTTTAAAAAGTCCAAGACAGGAAGACACTTCACTTTCTCCACAAGAGCCATTCCCTCCATCCCTCCATCCCTCCATCCCTCCATCCCTCCATCCCTCCAGCAGCAGCAGTTAGCTGGGCCCTCCAAGCCAAGTGAGAGTCAACAGTCGGCGTGCCTCTCTGGCTTCGGTTTCCTCTGTGAAAAGAAAGGAAATACGCTGAAAGGAGAGACACGTTTCTGTACGCACCAGCGGTTTCCTGGGCAGGCCGAAGGAAGTGAGCAAGCTGGAGGGCCAGGAAGGACTGAGAAAAGAAGAAAAAAAAAAGGGCAAGAAGGAGGAGGAGAGAAAAGTGGGTCAGCTCTTTACATTATTCCAGATGTATAGGCTGAAACTTCCCTGAGGTAGTGCTAGGAATCAGCACTTTGAGAACTATTGTGCCCAAAAACATCCACGTAGAAGAAACAGTGACGGGTTGACAGACATTTCAGGAATGAAACGATGCATTTAAACGCTTCAGAAATACTGTCGTTAAACCGTTTCAGGCTCCAAACCAACAGCTATTTGGGCTCATAATTTGGATTTCCACAGGGTATTGAATGTGATTGATGACACTCGTCTCCCAAAGAATGATTTACGGTCGGAGAGAGAGAGAGAGAGAGCGAGGGAGGGATGATGGGAGGGAGGGAGACAGAAACAAGCAAACAATTGTGTGTTTTTACCCACAGCGAACAGAAACAGAGACGAGGAACACAGCGCATCTTCCCAACAGTCTTTGCTTTTTATTCTCTTTTTGCTGATAGATCAGTCACCAACTTCTTCACAGTTTTTTTTTTTTTTCTTTTGAACCATTGACATGATTAACGATAAAAACTAAACTAAAACGAGATAAGAAAACAGTGTTTTCAAGAGCTACGTGTTCGGGCACAGAGGGTTGTACATGTCGAAACAGAACAGAATCCAAACAATAACTGATGACAGCTGGAATGATGTGTATACAAAGTTACAAACGGTAAAAAACAAAAAAAAAAATACAACAACAGGGTACTTTGTGTGTATCTGACACCACGAGGGTCATCTCAGGTCAAAATGGGAGGAATGGTGGCACACACACACACAGACAGGAGGAACACACAAACACACACACAGACACACACAGAGACAGGAAGAACACACACACACACACACACACACACATCCACACACACACAAAGGCCAGGCTCATTGGCACTTGTAGGACGGGCATGCGCCAGGAATGCCAACTCACATTCCTTTTTACTTCTTCCATAAATCAATGCTATTGGTCACCCTTTATCGCCATCTGTAGGTTTTACAAATATTTATACAGTGACGAGGTGATTTTTGTCTGACTTTGGCTGAGAAGAATGGCTCATTATAATGTTTTAGCCTTTTTTTTTCTGAAAAGAAACAGTTTTTTTTCGCACCGGCAGCATCCATTTGGCGGCCGATCCCGCTGATTTAATGCCTCGGAGGTCAGAAACTGCATTACCCATAAAGCTTCACCACGTCAACCCCTAGCCTTCCCCTACATTACACTTCAACCCTTTTTATATTGTGGCGCGGACAACTTCCATGTCAGAAAAAACCTGACATACTGTATTTTAAACCATCTCCAAATGGCATAGTTATAACGTGTTACCATGGCAGCTAGACGTTCTGCTCAGGAACTGTAAAAACACCAGCTCTGAGAAACAATCCTTACAATCCTCGACTTTTCTTACAAAAGGCCCGCAAGAGTGCTACATTGGAAAATAAATAAAGAAAAGAGAAATAAGAATAAATACGTTCTTATGCGAGGTCTAATTTGGGGCTTTTAGCGTCACATCAGAGTGTGGTCTTTCACATCCTGCTGCACCTAAATAACAGGCTTTACATCCAGGTTTAGAGTTTCTCTCCGCAGCACAAACTCTTGTTACAGCCCCCCCCCCACCCCTCACTAACTCCTGCTATGGACCGTTCTTACTGAAATCTTATCCACAAAGACTTTCTGTGTCTGTGAGAGGGGCTATAGATGTATTTTCAATCACTGTAAGGGTTAAGAAATATAAAAAAAAAGGGGCCAAACAAAATCAATGAAATACAAATTTGCAAAGTGCTGAGAGACGGTGGCTTCTGGGAGAATTACAAAACACAGATGGAGGATTCAATAGGGCTGCACAATCAATCGCAATTTTTATGGAAACAACAATTTGGGCTAGTGCAATATCACAGGCGCGATATATGTTAAAAGGCAACATATCGCATCAAACTATTCGGGATTAGTCATTGTGGTGCTGCGGAGACGTCCCGGCCTCCAAATCGTATCCTACAGACTAGGTCCAGATCCTCGCAATTAGATATTGTCCTCAAATTGTGCAGCCCTAGTATTTAAACAAAGATAGTTCACATATGTGTGTGTGTGTGTGTGTGTGTGTGTGTGTGTGGCTCAGGGCTACCTTTATCTGTTGAGTTTGATGCATTTTGTCACAGCGCAGCCTCTGAATCAGAAAACCAATATGGCTTTTAAAATACCTCCGCTCACATGCCTTGTGCCCCCCCTCAAACCCTCCTACCACCCGGCCCGGTCCCAGCTCTGCTTTCCTAATCCTATAAAACATTTTCTATGCGCATTCCTTCTTCCCTCCGCCCACGCCAATCCTCTCTCTTCTTTCTTCCTCACATTCAGAAACTTTCAAAGCCACGCTACAATCGTCTGTGTTGACCTCAAACATGCAGTCAGACGTCCCGTTTCCCTCCGCTCGTTTTCCTTCCAGCTACCGTTACCTATTATCTCTCTCTTCTTTCTTTAGTAACCTTTCTACATGCACTCTGACTTTAGTCTGTAAACCGTGTTAGTACATCACTTCTAACTTCTTTGTAAGATCCAAATGTTGGTTTTGAGACACACACAAACTGTTCAGAGCAAGTCACAGGGCTGTAAGCGAAGGGTGAGGGTATGGATCCTGTAATTAGCACTCGCCCTGAGGGGGCACCGGGACAAAAAGGCATGACTCAGCAGATAAAAGAGGACCCCAGGAGCTCGACTTGGTACAAACAGAAGCTGAGACTGTAGCTGTGGCGCGGACTCATCTGAGGGCTACATCTACGCTGCCACGTTTTCATTTTTGAGCGGCGTTTTTGAGACAAAAACGATCTCCGTCCACAGTAGCAGAACTAATCGTCCATATAAGCACATCTGACAACAAATATCACATGACCATTCACATACACCGGGCACGTGCGTGCCGGGGTAAACGGGAAGCAGATTGTATGACGTTACTCTGTTGAAAATCCCGGATGTGTTTGTTGAAAATACAGCGAGTTCTCCAAAAGTGTCTGTTTGTGCCCGTCCAGACTATTTTGGTATTTCAAACCAAAACGGGGGGGCAGCGGTGTTTCCAAATGTCTCCGTTTCAGGGGCTCGGAAACGCAAAAGATATTTTGCTACGTTTTTAAACCAGAACGTAGTAGTGTTGATGTGGTCCTAAGTGGTCCTTGGTCCTCCAGACAGAGCAACCCCTGCCCCCCCCAGCGCAGGCCTTAGGCTGGTTTCAGAAACATCTGGAACTGTTCTCCGTGGCAGCTCTGTAGGGGAACATGGAGGCATTCTTTCTCCAGGAGGGCCTGAGGATAAGGGGGGGGCAAACTGCAGCAATCTTCCTCTGGAGAGGGAAGAGGAATGGGGAAGTTCATCTGCAGTCTTTTCATGTGGTGGTACCACCTGGTCTGTGGCATTTAAATTAGGGAAGTTTTCAACACAGCACTCTGACGCTGGGTGGGGGGGGGCAGTGCATTTCCCCATTTTTGTATTTTTTCAAATGAGGTAGGACAAGGTTCAGTCACTTGTTCAACCTTCTGAAGTTCCACAGGTTCAGTCTTGCAGGCAGCAACAACATCCATAAGGGGGAAAAAAAGAAATCAGATGGGGGGGGCTTGAGCGACACAATGGATAGAGCTCAGAGTGGAGGGAGAGGGGGGGGGTGGAGAGGATAGGTCCAGACAGATAAAGCCTTCCTGTCAGTTACTTCTCCAACAGCTGCTTCCTCTGCTGTTCCCACAGGGCCTCCAGGTGATCGGCCCTCTTCAGGGCTGCCTATCGGAGGAGAGGGAGATATTCATACACGCCACAACCATCTCTCCCACACTGTCTTTTCTTATTAATCCCGCTCTGACAGAAAGACTTCATCGGGACCCTTACCTCATGCTGCTTCCGGAGATTATTGACGGTTTCTTCCTTCTTCAAGATGGCCGCCTTCACTCTGGAAAAGCACAGAGAAGAGCACGTTAATATGGGGAAACATGGAAAAAGAATGAACAATGTGATTTGGATTAGGACAATAAAGAACTCTGAACTGAATCTGAACTGAACAACACAACGAGAAGCAAAATCTATGGGGGAAATTTGGGCGCCCGGGTAGCTCACCTGGTAGAGCAGGTGCTCATATTTAGAGGTTTACTCCTCGACGCAGCGGCCGCAGGTTCAACTCCGCCCTGCGGCCCTTTGCTGAATGTCAATCCCACCTCTCTCTTCGCTTTCATGTCTTCATCTGTCCTATATAAATAAAGGCCTAAAATGCTCCCCCCCAAAAATAAATGGGGAAATTTCATATATTTTTTTTAAAAACATAACATACCAAGGAAGGACGCCTAAACCCCCGCCAGATATGCACACCTAAGTCTTCCACAAACCCCGGATGCCCAGCAGGGTGTGTGTTACCGTTGGTGGACTTCAGCCAGTTCCTCTTCCTTCTCCCGGGTGACTCTCTCCACCTCGAGCCGGAGCCTCGCTCGGACTTCTGACACCTCCACTTTCATCCTGCGGTTCTCGTCCTCCGTCAGCACCAGCCGGTCGGCAAACTCCTGCCTGATCACCTCGGCCAGGCTGCGGCGCTCCTCCACCAGCTTGTCCCTGGTCTGGGAAGGGGGGAAATTCAAATGGAATCTGTGGGATTCATCTCATCTGCTGCGTTTATAAGAACCCTGTGCTGCTTAGTGACTGGCTACACAGAGGAGAAGAGTAGCACGATGGGAAGAAGAAGCTTAATGTGAGGTAGGGGTGGGGTGGGGGGGTGGGAAAGCATACATTGCATGTATCGTGATATCTATGGCTGTGCTCGATTGAAGAAATTCTTAGTAGACTAACACTCATTCAATTGTATCGACTAATCGATTAGTTGATTTATTCGACAGATCTGTAAATCAGAGTTTCTCCGCAAAGAGTCATGCAAAAAGCACCACTTTAATTCTTGTGTTTACCAGAGATGTGCTCGTACGTTTCTTGGAAATAAATCATTCAGCATGAAAAAAGCATAAAACATGACTAATGGACTAAAAAAATCTAAGTTGACTAAGACCAAAACCACTGATTAGTCGACTAATTGACTAAGAGGGAGCAGCCCTAGTGATATCTTTGCGACAATTTTTAAAATAGATTCTTTTCTCTAGAATCCTTTTTTTTTTTTTACCAATGATTCACCTAAATATTTTCTGTTTATACGGTGCAGCTGAGGGCGACTACATATCAGTTTTCTGACTGAAAGTAGAAAATCCACGTTATGTTATTCTTTACAAATGAAATAAATGTCTGACCGACTGACATGTGATGTGCATTCTTTTCTTTGAGTTTTAAGAAATGTCTCCTGATATATTGTCTCTACAGTGTATTGTTCATAGGGCTGTCCTCGACTAAAGAAATTCTTAGTGGACTAACACTTATTCGATTTTGTCGACTAATCGATTAGTTGATTTAATTGACAGAGCTGTGCTCTTTGAGAGGTGATTAAGACTAGAAAAGCACAATATAAATGTAGTTAATTAACCATCTGTAAAACTGAGTTTCTCCACAATTAATCCTGCAAAAGCACCACTTTAAATCTTGTGTTTACCATAAATGTGCTCAGAAGTTTCTTGGAAATAAGTAATTAAGCATGAATGAGCATAAAAAATGACTAATCGACTAAAGAAATCTTAGTCGACTAAGACCAAAACGACCGATTAGTCGACTAATCGACTAAGAGGTGGCAGCCCTAATTGTTCAGCTTTTGTTTTTGTTAAAGAAGGGAAAGAAAATCGCAATACTCAATACTATCGAATCGCAATACTTGTAGAATCGCAATAAATGAAAATCACAATACAAATCCAATCAGCATCCATGTATCGTGAAAGAATCAAATCGGGTAATAAGCATATCTTCCCAGCCCTAATGTGGGCCTTCAGAAGAAAGATGAAAGAACATGGGGCTTTAGTTTTTTATATATATAAATGGTTGATAGATTTACTCCTTACCTGTGTGATGTCTTCAGTCTCCTGTTCTTTCTGTCGGAGCAGGGCCTGGAGTCTAATCAGCTCTCCCTCCATCTCCATCTGCTGCTTCCTCGACTCCTGTTGCTTCTCCACAGCCGTCCTCTCGGAGAGCTCCAGCTCCCTCAGCTCCGTCTCGTATTTTTCCCTCACACGCTTCACCCTGAGAACGGTGTCAAGTAAAGGCTGGTGTTGATAAAAACGTCTCTAACATTTGGTGAAGCTGTTGTCTACAGGGGAGGCTCATTTAAATGGAATCACATGAAAAAGGGAACAATGTGCACGTGTAAACTTCTTTCATGGATGCAACAAAGACAGCTACAGATGTTCCGCAACAGCCAGGAGCTCATCCAATTTCCACTTACCGTATGTAGGACATACTAAAATATCATTCATGTGTTCATTCCAAAATTTTTACTGGGATTGGGATTTGTAACTAGAGCAGTCTACAGTGTGGTACAGTCAGGAGGTAGAGCCGTCGTCTGCCAACTGGCAGATCTGTGGTTCAAATGGTTCTTACATTTGTGGACTTCGTTTTAGCTTTTTTGAGTTATCTGCTCTATTTTTACCAATACTTGAGACAAAGATATAGTAATAATAATGGTTCAGAAATATATGAGGTGAAGTTTTTTTAATTAAAAGCGTGACATTTTCTTAAGATAGGACCCCTAAAACTCTGTACCTGCACCAAGGAGCTGGAACACGCTGGGCGTGTAATTGTTGCATATAGCAACAATTACACGCTACTATTTTTTATTTCGGCGCCCATGTTATCCACGCACGCACACACGCACGCACGCACGCACACACACACACACACACACACACACACACACGCACACACGCACACACACGCACACACACACACACACACACACACACACACGCACACACGCACACACGCGCACACGCGCACACGCGCACACACGCACACACACACACACACACACACACACACACACACACACACACGCACACACGCACACGCACACACACACGCACACACACACACACACACACACACACACACACACACACACACCTGTTGTCAGCTGCCCTCTCACACTCCTCTTTGTCCTTGCTGGTCTCCTCCTCCAGCGTCCAGATGGCGAGCTCGATCTCTTTGTCGCGTTCTCGCCGCAGCTCTTCTTTCAGTTCGCGCTCGCGGCTCAGCATCCACGCTTCCTGTGGACACACAAACAAACATGCTGTCTGTCCTGGCTGCTCTCGGGCTTCATACACAGACACACACACACATGCAGATGAAAAAAAGATAATTTTAAGCAGGAAAGCTCAGCTCCGGGTCTTTCACCACTGAAAGGGAACTTTCACCTCTTGTATTTGAAACAAGTGCATTAGGAATGCTAGGAATTACCTATGGGCACAAAACATAATATTGACATGGTAATTCAACGGTTTGTGAACAAAAGAAGGAAAAGGTAGAGATTAGATTCAGCACAGCGTAGACTGGCTGCGTAGATGCATGCCAGCATGTCAACAAACCTCTTTTTTCTTGTAGTTTTCCTCCCAGGTCTGCTTTTCGATGTCCATACGTTCTTGTAACGCCTTCATCTCCACCTGGTCACGCAAACAACACTCGTTTAGTTTTGATGCAGTCCTGATAGCTGCCTTAGATCTGTCTGATGGATGTTAATAGCGAGTAGGGCTGGGTATCGTTAAAAACATGTTGATACCGATACTGTGACTTCAATATCGGTTCCTGGTCGGTACGGTTTCGATACCAATTTTATAAAATCCCTGTTAACCAAAAAAAATATATGACGACATAACGGTACAAATCTTTTTAGTTTTCAGCTCAGACGAGACGCCTTTCAAAACACAAAAACACACACACCCTGTTGTAGTGGTGTAACATTACAGCCAATCCCAAACATTTAAAAATGTTGGTAAAAGCATGCTGCATGCTTATTGGCTCGCTGACACTGATGAGAGTTCCTCCTCAGGTAGTGAAATTTAGTATTGAATCAAGAGGCATTTTTCGATACTACTTTCGATAGTATAAAGGGAATTTGGTCGGTGCTTAAAAATATTGAAGTTCGGTAACAACAGCTAGCTTGCAAGTATTATTATGTTAACTAATGTTAGCTGTGTGTAACGTTCAACACCCAATCACACACATTATTACCCCACAGTCACATTTAGCTATAAAAGAGAGCGACATGCACTCGCTTGTGGGCACTCCTGGGCGTGCCTAGCCTACTCCTGGTTGGTTGGCAACAGTAAACAGAAATTCTCCGGTGCTACTTTCAAACACGTCTTAAAAGTTACTTCAGAGGTATTGTTAAGTCACAAGAACGAAGTTTTTGGATTTAAAAGTATATATTTCTCGATAAAAGTAACAAAATATATGAGATAAAATGCCAAACATATCAGATATATACAGAAATACGATGTCCTGAAGCGTTTTCCGCCATCTTGAATTATTTTCTTCAACTCGAGCCACGGCCCTACGTCACGCTGCCCCTTCACTCCGATTGGCTGTCGCTTTGTCTGTAACCCCACAGTCACATTTGCTACAAGAGACAGAGACAAAGCGACAGGCTGCCATTCATTTTCAATGGGAGTGGCCGTTTGCCAGCTACAAGCGACGAGCTCGTCGCTGCCACGAGCAAGGCGGGGCCAAAATAGACAAGGAGTCTATTTTATGCAAATGCTGAGCGATGCGACAAAGCGACAGCGTGGCTAGGCACGCCCAGGAGTGCCCACAAGCGAGTGATCTTGGTAGAAGCATGCTGTGTGCTTAGTGGCTCACTGACGCTGATGAGATTTACTCAGGTATTAGAATTTGGTATTGAATAACGAAGGCATTTTTCAATACTCTAGATGCTATAGAGGCAATTCCGTCGGTGCCTAAAAAGTTCAATACCCAGCCCTAACAGAGTATATAGTTCTTTTGTACGGTTTGTACGTGTTACCTGGTGTCTCCTCTCTTGTTCCTCTCTGGTCTTGTCCAGCTCCTCTCTGAGGGCTCGTCCAGCCAGAGAGCAGTTGTCCTCCAGCTGTCTCCGCAGATCCTCCAGCTCAGCGCGCTGCCTGCCAGACAAACACAAACGAGATATCTCTACATAAATCATCTGTACAGGTTGTAGAAATATATTGGGTTTAGAATAAGAATGTCCTGTAGCCTGGGATGGCCTCGCTGTCTCCTCCTGTCTGGCATGTGTAAGATAAGACGGGTTCAAATTTAGTGAAGCAAAGGTGCTTGTCAGTACCCAATCTGTTCCCACGCTAGCCTCCAGCTAACATTAGTTTAGCTAATAGCTAATTCGGCGGATCGCTAGGTGATTGTAGCGGTCTGTCGTTAGCCTCCACCGGGAAACTAACGTTAATTTAGCTAACGGTTAATTTGGCTAACCGCTAGCTGATTGTAGCGGTCTGCCGTTAGCCTCCACAGTTAAGCTAACGTTAGTTTAGCTAACAGCTAATTCGGCTAACCGCTAGCTGAAACAGCATGTAAACTGTAAAAGACCCTCAAAATAAAACTTGAAAACAAACGTTAACATATATAACAGCTGTTACGTCAGTTGTACTTTACTTGTGCTCATTTAAAATACAATCACTCAATACTTGTCTTTATTGTTATTACTGTAAAGTCTTAAAGGTCCCATGGCATGAAAATTTCACTTTATGAGGTTTTTTAACATTAATATGAGTTCCCCCAGCCCGTCTATGGTCCCCCAGTGGCTAGAAATGGTGATAGGTGTAAACCGAGCCCTGGGTATCCTGCTCTGCCTTTGAGAAAATGAAAGCTCAGATGGACCAATCAGGAATCTTCTCCTTATGAGGTCATAAGGAGCAAGGTTACCTCCCCTTTCTCTGCTTTGCCCACCCAGAGAATTTGGCCCACCCATGAGAGAGAGAAAGAGAGACATCATGGCTTTCAAACGAGCAAAGTGGCAGTTGGTCAAGACCACACCCCCACTCTCCCCTCTCTCCTCCTCAATAGCTACAGACACAGAAATGGTACATCCTGAGGAAAGCTCATTGTGGGACTGGCTCTAGTGGCTGTAATTCTGCACCAAGGCTGAATTATGGGAAAGAGACTTCAGATACAGTATTAGGGGACCACTAAGGTCTATAGAAAAGAGACTTCACATACAGTATTAGGGGACCACTAAGGCCTATATAAAAGAGACTTCACATACAGTATTAGGGGACCACTAAGGTCTATATAAAAGCATACAGAGAGCACCATGTCATGGGACCTTCAATTTAGCTGTAGCCTGCTTTTCCCATTATGTTTGACTTAACGTTATTTTAGACTGAATCTAGCTGTCCGTTCTGCCTGCACGATCCGTTCTGCGCATGCGTTATTTTAGACTAAATCGCTGTCGGCTATCGGTTAGCTGAATTAGCTGTTAGCTATCCTGGTGGAGGCTAGCATGGCACAGATTGGGCAGGTCGTAAAAGTATTATCATCTGCGCCTACGTCATGGCATACATGTCATCTTGCACATGCGCAGAACGGATTGTGCCGGTGGAACGGATTGGGTACTGACAGTGCTCCTGATTTGTTTGATAAACATTTAGAGCAGAATGCACCTAATGAAATCTCTTAAAGGAACAGACAATCTGTAGGCCATGAGAGAAGAAGAGAATGAGAGCGATCCCAAGGCTAGCGCGTAACTTCGCTATCAGGTCGAAGACAGAAAGTCTGAGTGATATCCAACCGATTGGCGGCCCAGACACAATGGCGGGAGGAGGAACCTGAAGATGAATAAAAGAATAGGGAAAAGAAAGGTCCGGTGTCAGACCCGGAGAGACTTTGTTGGTGGTTAGGGTGAGAAAGTCTCGAAGGAGCGGCTGATCCATATGCATATGAAATATCTGTTTGCAATATCATTTTACTAAAGATTGTAATAGTTTAACTGAACGAATCCTGAGTATTAGATTACATTTCCTGGTCTGCCTTTCAACGAACACAATATTTAAAGGGGAAAACTTGAGAAGTGACCGGTGGTTCTTAAAAGACTCTGGCCTTTCGAGCCAGAGTAGAATCGGTTCACTCGGGATTTTTTGGGCAAAGCTGCAAATGGAAAAGGATCCTTTACGACAATAATGTTGCAGGCACGAGACACATACAGTCAGTTTGCTACCTACAGGAAGCGCTGTCAATGTGGGCTGCTATTATTGGGTTTGACTATGCATGTAAATGCATGTGTTCCGGGGTGCCTGGGTAGCTCACCTGGTAGAGTGCGCACCCCATTTACAGAGGCTCAGGTTGGAATTGCACCTGGAATTTCTCTCTCTCTCTCTCTCTCTCTCTCTCTCTCTCTCTCTCTCTCTCTCTCTCTCTTCCCTTTCATGTCTAAGTTATTTTGGTTCACAATGCCTCATGCTGTTTTTGTTGTTGTTGTTTTTTACTTAGTCATTTCAGTCCTCTATCTTCTAAAGGTCACTTGTTTAACAGCCGATCAGCTGTAATGGCATTTCTTGAGGAAGAACAACTCTAAAGGCGACACGTTTTTTTTTAATTTCCTGCAGGATCGTAGACGTGAAGCATTAACACACTCGATTAGAATTTTAGCCGGAGCATGAGAAGAAGCAAAGAACAGTTCCTCTATCTGAGACAAATACCTCTGACCCTGAAAGCACCGCCAGTACAATCAATCTTCACGGTTTCTCCTCTACGGTGTGCTGGTCGTTACCAAACTAGACCGGACCCTAACCCCAACACTCCACTACACACACAACACCCAGAAGATCTTTCTTGATAGTCCACTGATTCAGCTTCTTATTCTGGAGACTATAATGATGACCAACTACTGGGGCGTTCTGGGGAAACATTCTCTTGTAAGAGAAACAACTCTGGTTTATGACTTCATATTTTGACGGTGGCAAAGGTGACCTTTGACCCTACCTTGCAGCCAGCTGAGCCAGCCTCTCCTTCTCATCGGCCACCTCCTTGTAGAGTCGCCTTCTCTGCTGCTGCAGGGACAGCTCCTCCTCCTGAAGCTGCTTCTCGTATCTGACGCACACAGACACACACACACACACACACAGACAAAAATACACACACACACACACAAACACACACACCTGAATGTGACTGACTGTACACAGGCTGCTAAAACTAACATAAACAATGTATAGTTATTAGGAGAAATGTTCCAATGCCATTTTTTCCTTCCCGATACCGTATAAAAATAATAAATAAAATGGATTATGGATCATTTTATTTCTATAGTTTGTAGCTGACGTCTCTATTGCCTGTTGAAACAGGTGACGTCCCTTACGTTCTGCGACTTGAACACCAGAAAGTCTAGACCCCGATTATGAGACAACGCCACTTTTTCAGACTTTTTTCTTATATTTAGAGCAATACAGCATTATCCAATTTTACAGTCAGTCATAACGGGAAAAAAAACAAGAATAAACTACTTTTAAAGCACATTTTTCTTCGGGGCTAAACAAAGTGATATCGGACAAATTTTGGCTGAGTGGTAGCCTGATTCTAGAAAATGTAATGTTTCATTTGCTACACTCTATGACGACTAAGGCACTTGTAGCTGACTTTTGTAGGGCTTTATGTCGACAAAATGCGACAAAAGTAAAAAAAAGGCGACAAAAGTGTCAAAAAAAGCAACAAAAACATTGGGGAAAAAAGTGACACAAATGTCGAAAAATGTCCCCCCAAAAAAACGAGATGCATTAATACTGTCAAAGATATTACATGTCAATGGACTTTATATCTGACCCTTGATGTGATTCTCATGTTCCAGTGTGGCCGTTAGGGAAGTTTAGTTTGACACCCCTGACGTAAAGCATGTAAGAATGAAATACAGAAAGTGTAGTAGTATATGAAGGCCAGTATGAGTACTGATGATGTGACGTGCCTACCTCTGCTTGGCTAGTTCCCTCTCTCTCTGACTCTGCTCGTCCTTCTCCCTCTCCAGCTGTAGGCGGAGCTCCTCACACTGGCGGACGTAGCGCTGGGCCGCGCGGTCGTCTGCCTGCAGCAGCTCCGCCTCATGGAGTGTCCGCAGCTTCTTCAGGTCCTGTTTGTGCTTGGAGATCAGCTTCTGGATCTCTGGCTCCAGACCTGAGGGAGGGTGGGGGAGGAACAGTTCAGGTTCTGTGGCTGCTGCAAGATGTTTACGGCTCACTGGATAAACCTTTGCTGGGGAAAACACGGGATGATTCATGTTTTTGAAATACCGTAGTAGTAATTCTGGAGAGTCATGAGTCAGATTACTGTGAGGCAGTTTTATTTTAGGTCTAAATACCGGTGTCAACAGAAGTAAATATACCCAAACAGTCCCTAAGTGAAGAAATACAAACAAATGTGGGTTCTCAAGCCCTGTGACTGTACACACACTTCTTTAGCACTGGCTGAAAACAGTGCTCTAACTTTTCATGGAATCAGCTGATTCCATGAAATTAGTTGTTTGGTCTCTAAAATGTCAGAAAATGGTGAAAAATGTGGATCAGTGTTTCCCAAAAAGCCCAAGATGACGTCCTCAAATGTCTTGTTTTGTCCACACCACAAAGATATTGAGATTTACTGTCACAGAGGAGAGAATAAACTAGAAAAAATATTCACAATTAACAAGCTGGAATCAGAGAATTTGTAGTTTTTTCAAGTTGAGAACTAATTATTAATCAATTCATCTTTGCAGCTCTAGTGGAAGAACATTGTAAGTTTCTGCGAACAAAACTGTACCTGTTTGTTCACGCTGCCTTTAACAAGCCGGAAAATTCAACAGCCAGTGTGATCGATGAACTTAAAATACTTTATTTACTAATCCAGTGTCCATATAAACCACTACGGCTGCACATATATATACATTTTTTTGTGTTAGCTGAAAGAAAATATCAGTAGAAAACTACACTTTAACATGTAACGCTTATTCTTTTTTTAGTGCTGCCTTTCATTTTCAAATCAATGTTAAATTTATTCAATAAAAGAATGTTGGAAATGATTGCGTTTCATTTGTTTGAAGTTCAACAAGCAGTTGCTGTATTTTAGTAGAATACTGAAAGTAGAAGAAATGCAGAACTGAGTAGGATTCAATATCTGTTTATTTCAAGTAAAATAGTCATTGCGATATTCAACAACATATATCGCATATTGTCCTCATATCGTGCAGCCCTATCAACCACCCTTTCATAATAGATACCATGCAGCATGCATCTTTGAGTTTGATATCAGAAGATCAGTCCTTACAGAGCCAATGTGATCCCTGAAAAAAAGCTCAAGTCATGCCACATTCCTGCTAACGGATGCATGACACCTGCACAGTGGAGGATTTTAAGGAAAATAAAACTGTACTTGATGAGAGCAGATAGGTAAAAAGTAGAATTACACAGCATTACATTACACACATTTGCTTATGTATGCCCTGATCTTAACAGAGCTTTAGTAAAGAGGATTTAATCTCACATTTCCGAGCTCTGTCTACAGTACCTTTGACAGTGATCTCTTTGATCTTCTTGGTTTTCTCGTCAATCCATTTCTCCCGGCGGATCTTCTCTGTGGCGCTCATAAGCTCTTTTAACTTCTTGATTTCCTGTAAGGGGAAAGAGGGGGAATTATGGTGGCGGGTCTGGTGTCAGAGTGAAGTGACAGAAACGTGACTTATTCAAGTCAAGCGAGGTACTTTGTTCACTTTTTACACGGTGACGACCAGTGAGAAACTCAAGAGGTACGCATGTTACAGGATCAAGATAAGAGTAAAAGGGGAGTTCAAACTAGTTCTGGGCAAGGCAATAGAACTTATAACATCAATGTAAGCTTTATATCTAAATCTAGAGATAAATGAGAAAAGACTGAGTGGACTCACATGCAGACAGACTGTCCAACAGAAGTTGTGAGGGAAGGACAAATGAAAAGAAAAAGGAATGGCAGAAATGAGATGATGAGATGAGATGATCGTGCCAAGGGTGACTGGGTTAGAGGAGAGAAAAAAAAAGTTACCTCACACAAGGGACCCAGAATTTGCCACACCTAAAAGCCAGGGAAAATACAGATATACAGACAAGTGAAGAAGGAGAGGAAGACGAAGAGACGGGGGAAAAACAGAGAAAAGACAGTTAACAACGGCAGCACTGCAAGAAAGCAAGTATTCCAACGAGATCACACGAGATGCAAAGCAGAAGCAGAAAAACGGAAGTTGTTTACAGCGACAACTTAGAACTACGCATGCAAATTCTTAAAAAAATAATCTTCGCTGAAACACGGACTACAATTGTGGCTCGACTTTGTCAGCCGGTGGGAAAACCCTCTCACCATTTCGTGTTGCTCCTGCATTTGTGCGATCTTCTTGGTGTACTTTTGATCCACCTGCTTCAGTTCTCCCACCACTCCTTCACAGCGCTCATTTAAACTCTTCTTATCATTGATCAGCTGGAGAAAAGACAGAACATATTTGAGACCGCGAGGATGAAAGATAGAAGCACGTAAGGCCATGCTCACACAAGATAAAGTTGACTAGAAAACAATATAATATAATATTACCGGTATATAAAACAAAGCGGCCGAGCAATCTAGAGAATGAATAGAGATAGGGAGCGGCGCTACTATGACCTTAGATAAAATAAGCCAGTTGCCTAAACAGGGAGCACCCGATCATATTGTATAACTCGCTGTGATTCCACACTAGCACAGGTCGATCTAGTATCTAGTGGCACCTTCTCCAGTTTTTCTTGTTGTTATGGAAATGACAAGTTCAGAAAAGTTGATCTTTTTTCAACTTCAAAAAGACTCTCTGAGCTGCAGAAAAAAACATTGTCATTGGTGTTTAATGCAGAGTCCATAGGATTATAACGCCCGGAAACACAGTGAAGTGCCCTGAATAGCCACGAAGCACTGCTATTTTCATTTCGGCGCCCATTTTATCCAATCTGCGCCGGCGGTGTGTAGGCTCGTCACGTAAAACAGACAGCTGGCAGCTTGGTTAAAAGAGTGTGAACATGGCCTGAGAAAGGTTGAATGCAGCGGGGGAGTAGATTGTGTTTGTCCACCTACCTGATCAATGAACGTGAGGTGTCTCTGGATGGTGGCTTCAAATTGTTCCTTCTGGAGCTGGAAGTTTCTGTTCAGCTCCTTCTCGGTCTCCTTCACGTGTCTCACCGTGAGCTCCCTCTGCTGGGCCTGGTGGACGGGGGACGAGAGAAAGGTGTTGTCGTCTACAGCAGCTAATAAGACCAGACTCATTGACATTTAGGGCTCCTGCACGCTGCCTGAATGGCGTGAGCGTGTCAGCCGCGTGGCGTGTCTGTTTTAATTTTGGCTCCCATGGTAACAGGTTAGAGCCTACACACTGCCTGCGAGACACAAACGTCTCAAATGCATGCATGCAAGAAATAGGACCAACGGCTATTTTTTCACACGACACGCAAACATGTTGGAAGCGTTTCCAGGCAACATAGAATACGGAAAGATGTTTATATGTCATTTTGACAAGAATACATATTAATAAATGACATTTTGATGTTTGAAAGTCTCGAGGTTTTGACATAAATGTAATTTAAAAAATATTAATAAATAATTATCGATTTTCAAATATTGCACCTGTCAATACAGAACGAAATATTCTGTAGCCTATTTTGCCGTCAATACTGCCGACGTTGTCTTTGCTGTAATCAGATCAGTATATATTTATGTTTATGTTTATGGGAAACATGTGTACAGACGAGGTGTGTCTGATGCCGCGTCAGACACGTTTCTGGCGTGCAAAGACATAGAAAACGACAATGCAATGGACACGCAACAGAAACGCCACGCTCACGCCACGCAGCCAATTGGAGCCCTCAATGTGTGTGCATTTCCCCACCAGTGCGCTCTGCAGCATGTTGACTGTGCGTTTCTTCTCCTCCAGCTCCAGCTTGATCCTCATCATGGAGCCGGTGATTTCGGCGGCGGTGGCAGACGCCTGCTCGACACCAACCAGCTCCTCCTCAGACAACACAGCCTGAGAACACGCAGGGGCCATTCAACACATTTTGTTATCAATCAGGAATTCCCCCAACAACAGGATTACCATAATGTGAAAAGGGACAGACGCTGACCTCTCTGTGAGACCCTGAAGTAACCGAGCGCGGCCTCTCCTGTTCAGACTTCTCCATCTCATCCAGGAAGCTCATGATGCTCTGCAGCTTGGCCTCGGAGAGCAGGGCGCCCCCATCTGGCAGGGCCGGATGGTGACTCAGCTGGCCGTGACGCTCCAGGTTGTCAGTGGTCAGAGAGTTGGAGTCTCCGTCCTTTAATGGGACACAGTGGAGATGCAGGATGGTGACATCATAATCACAATTCTTTTGGTCAACATTGAAACCACGACTGTTTAACATGATTACTTGACTTATGGAAAGATGTTAAAAAAACATTTTTTTTTCATTGAGAACACAAGACAAAATAAGAGTTTACCTGCAAAACGTAATGTGCAAGATAATCGCTTTTCTCGATTATTCTGTTTTTGTGATCATTGGGAGCCAAAATTGTGATCGCGATTACAATTTTCTATCAATTCCACACCCCAGATCATTACATTAACAAAGTGTCTTTCTGGGCAAAAAAAAGCTAACAAAAGAAGTCTACTACACGGGTCTTTAACGTTTTTTAGGCCAAGGAAAGAGAGACTGAAGGGATCCCCTACTACATGTTGTGTAAAATGAAGTTGCATATTAAACTGGGCCTATAACAACGTGTAAGTCAGACAAATACTGCCTAACTTACAGGCCAGTAAGTCTGTCATCAATGTTGTGTAAATGATGACTCTAGTGATTCAGGATTTGCAGCAGGAAATAATTTGGCCAAAGGATAGAGCTGTTGACTGGCCAAGATTTCAGCTTAGAGAGCAACTTGACAAGCCGGGGTTTGTAGCATTTTGGCAGTAAGGACAGAGCCACTCAATGGTGTGGGTCAACTCAGCCCCCTCATCCATGGAAAAAGCTGGGTCAGCTGGGTCAAATTTTGCCAACATTCTGGCAGCTTGCAAGGAGGAGCTGGACCCAAATGTAGACAGTGATTTGCTAATAATATCTTGAATTCATGCTTATGTATATTTTCAGACATATTTTACCTTTTGGAAGAAAGAAAAAACGTAATAATATGGTGCCCCCCTCCCTGCAATTACTCTGAAGACGCACTAGGGGTCCCGGACCCCCTGTTGAAGACCCCTGCTGAACATGCCATGTTGCACTGAGGAAGTCTCACCTCGTCTATCCAGGCGTATTTCTCTTTGCTGTAGCACTTTGGCTCCGTCAGCCTCTCTGGCTCCTCCTCTAACAGCTTCAGGGTGTCCAGCAGCTCGTTGAGGGTGGTTTTGGACTGAGCCCTGCTGGACAAAGCTCCCTGCCGCTGGTCCTCCACACTCACAGACCTCTGCAGGATCTCCTAGAGCACAGAGAAAACAAAGGCTTAGAACGGGATCAAATCAAAGAACTGCCTCAGTCAGTAACTTTTTCCTCCTTAAAAGTGCAGCTGGACATTTGTAATTGTGTACCTGGGAACACTGGGAACCTCTGCAATTGGACAAAGCTGGGGAAACAGCTCTGAAGCTGGACAGCTCACCGAACTCAGCCACAACATTCAAATTGGAGTCTGTGGAAACATGTAATGGCTCCAGTTATTACAGGGTTCTCTCACATACTTTAGTTTCCATCTTCCTTCTCTAGAGAGGTCACCCTTTTATTTTTACTCCCTTGCTGACCACATTCTTTTTTTTTTAGGATTGAGTGAACTGATTACTAAATGTCTGCACGTGTTGCTCACACCTAGTGCATTGTATTGCTTCACCTCATACCTTTTTTCTGCAACTCCCTGAAGAAGGCTGGACACCGAAACGCGTTGGAAGTGATGTTTTTAAGTCTAATTCTAGTAGGAATGTGCCAGATGTAATAAAGGCATTTGACCTTTTTTGCTCACTCTATTTTACATGTTATGCTACCTTTTAGAAACTTTAACTGGATATGAAGATGAGGTGGCGTACAATAAGGCTCACCTGTGTTCTTAGCTTTCACGTCTGTGGGCGACATTGGGCTGTTGTTGCTCGGTGAGGCTGGACTTTTGCCAGTCAGAGGAATCTTGGGTAGTTTCTTGCGTCCTACCACACCTGTCTGCCTCGAGCTTTCCGGCTCCACCTCAGCTGCATGCTGCGCCTCGGCAACCTGCTGGGTTCTTTTCTGCTGCAGCCCCTGTAACACACCACCAGAGGGAGACATTAGTCAATCAAGAGTTGTGAAGCCAACTCAGTGTGATGGGATCGAATCGATTGCTATAGACATTGCTTTAAGGCTGACAGCATAGGCCAAACATTCCATTTATCTGCTCTAATCATTAACGTGACTGTTGTTTACCTCCAAATCGAAAGGACTGTCTGCCTGTAACACTGTTAAGAACACTCTTTACATGAAGCCGTTTTTTTTAGCTTTGATAAAACGATCTCTCATGTTTTTCCACACTCTCCAGCAAAATGTTTCTTCTTCTCCCAGTGTGGTGTCTCTCTCTGAACACATGTTTAAGGCTGTTTGACTCCCTGTGGTCTGTACATGGAGAATAACACAGATGTTTGTACAGAGGAACCTGTTCTTCCCAGCCGACCGTGTTGAACTGAAAGCGCAGCGCGCGCAGTGGGCGCGTAGTTCAAAAAAAAGAGGTGCCCGACCGCGCGCCAAGACAGCTTGCGGAGCCTTCGCGCCGGAAACGACAGCCAGGCTACCATAAACCTAGCTTAACCCTGACTCAGGGGTTTACAACGAAGAACTTACCTCAGAAGTGTTCACCTGGGTGGCAGCGAGGCGGGCCAGACGGGCTTTCTCTTTACGAATAAATTTCCGGTCGTTCTGCTGATGCTGCTGCTCCGGGCAAATGTCTACCTCCGCTCTGTCCTCCTGATCCTGCCAGGGAAATACAGAGAGGATTCGTAAAAAAAAAATCAGCAGAAAGGGAGAGACATAGAAGGAAAGATGTGGAAGGTTAAAGCTGTGAAGATACAGAGTTATTTACCTGGGAACACTGAGAGCCTCTGTGATTGGACGAAGCTGGGGAAATGGCTCTGAAGCTCAGCTCACCTAAGTCGGCCACAACATTCAAATTGGAGTCTGTGGAAACACATAAACGGATCCATGCATTTAGTAGAGAATCCTGTTCCATTATCTATGTTCAAAATAGCAGATCTTTGGCAACGGAACGAGGATATAAAGATGTTTTGGTGTTCAATATGGATACTGCTGGCCAGTACGAGTGCCCTTAGTTTTAATAATACATAAATTAAATTACCAGTAGCTATTCCACACAACAAAATATCACAAGAACTATAAAGAGAATAGACTCTATACTACAGTGAAGTCATTTCCTCACAGTAGTTTTAGGTGATTCACAGACTTTTGCCTAGAAAACATAAAAAAAAATCACTTTCCACTTTTTTTGCGCAAACTTGTTTTATTTATTTACTTTTTTAACTATTTTATTTTATTTTTTTATACATTCCTATATATTATTTTTTCTTCTTCTTTAAAACAGAAAATGGTACATACTTGTTGTGCTGTATTATATACACCAACTGTGTTCCCATTAAAAAAATAAAATAAAAAACAATTCCCATTCAATCATTTTCTTAATATTCCAAATCAGTTCGAATGACCCATGTCATATCTTATAACGAGGATGAATGTAAATGAATGATGATGAATCTGAAGTTGAAAGAGCACAGAGCAAAGGCATACAGACCTGTGTTCTTAGCTTTGACGTCTGTGGGCGACATCGAGCTGTTGTTGCTCGGTGAGGCTGGACTTTTGTTGCTCAGAGAAATCTTGGGCTGCTTCTTGCGTCCCGCCCCCCCTGCCAGCCTCGAGCTTTCCAGCTCCACCTCGGCTGCCTCGGCAACCCGCCGGGCTCTTTTCTGCTGCAGCTCCTGTAACACACCACCAGAGGGAGACACGGGACAATGCTGTAAACCATCATAACACAGGGCAGGGTTTCCCCCAGAAAAGTTGTTTTGTGCGGTGGCAAGTGGTAGATGTTAATTCGGATCTGCTAGACGTGTCGACGTCACAGGACGTGCATCGCGGGCGCACCTTATTCTGCATCTGATTGGCTTACCCTGGTATCCTTACCCTAACCAAACTGTCAACATGTCTAGCGGATCCAATCTAGTGTCTTTATTTCGACTGGGGCCAGTCACAGACTGATGGCAGCATTAACGTAGAGCCCAATAGTTTCTGTGACAACAGGATCATGGAAGGAATCCCAAAATTGAGAATTTAAGAAAGCTGTGAGACAGATTCAATAGGGCCCAACATTAACTCAGTGCTGAAAGCTAACTGTAGATTTGAAAATATGACTAAAGTCTAAATTTCAAAACCAGCCGCCCCACTGTAACTCAGGGTTTTTTCCTGCATTGAGGAATTTTTGGCGCCCCCCAAAGAAGGTTTTAGAATGTACCAAAGGAAAATCCCCAGAGAAAAAATAGCACTTCAAATCCTTTCTGCATGTGTTTTATAGAAATTTACCAAACAACAGTTGAAAAAGCAGAACGTAAACTTAAATAGGAGCGCTAATCTCAGTTTTATCATCCAGAGTCAGGCTGTGCCGGACTCTCCCGGTGATTTTTACATTGGTATTAAATATTAATATTATTTTCTTAGGCGTTTCTGTTGATTGGGGTTTCAATTACTCAAGCGTAATAGACTTTTTTGTTTATCACATCGACAGAAATAACAGGCAAATGCATATAGATTTCTGTCAAATAATGTAAAACAGACTCATTGCCTTTACTCTACGTGGACATGCTTATTGTTGTTCGTAGCCCCCCCCCCTTCCAAAAATAATTCTGAGTCAGGTCAACCATGTAACTGTAGTTTAAAAAACGTCTTAAAAATACATCGAAAAATGTAGGCCTGGAGGGGGGCAACTTATGCCCGGTGGGCCACCAGGCTTGTAAAACACAGGCGGAAACCCTGCAGGGACAGCATCCACAAAGACACTTGACTCAAATGTTTAAATCAAGTTAGAATTGGTGCTACATGTCACGGGGTGAGGGTCACAAAGCATACTTAATAGTTTCAAGTGCATGATCTAATAACGTAGATTTGATTCCAAATGTAGTGTCACTGTGTCACAGTAAACAAACAGTCTTATCTTAGCTCAAGCATCCACTCTACTTTTAGTTTTAGCTTGAGAGGAAGTGTCTATGTTAGGCAGTGTGACCCTGCCATTGAAAAATCTCCACTAGAATTATTTGAAAGAAAACCTTTGTATCATACTAGGGACCTATTTTTATTTACCAGGCAAGATGTGAATAGCAAAAGATGCTTCTAAATTGCATTATGTGAAGAATAGGATGCAATGTTTTTGGAGCTTGACACATATGTTGCTGTATCCATTGATTTGTATATGCAAGACTGGAATATATTATGTTGAACACAGGTGTCTGGTACTCCAATGTGGGATGGGCCAAATGCTTGGCATGACACAAATAAAAATAAATGAAATAATGAATGAAGGATTCAAAGCAGAGCCAGATCAATACATCGGCGGGACAATATTAGGCATTTTCCAAACTATCGGTATAGGCATTTATAATGGCCAACAAATGAATATTAAAAAAATAAAATAAAAATGGACGAAACCCCCTTCAACCATGTTCTGAGTGTTGGCGTTGTTTGTCCACCAGAGGGCGCTCTACAACGTCCCTGTTGGCTACACTCTTTGATTATTTTTGTTGTTGTGTTTTTGTTCAAAGGACTTTGAGTTTCATATCTTAAGTTTGTATTTTATTTATCAGAACTTTAATATAGTTTGATGTTCCTCTGTTCTGTTGTGACAATAAATAAAGTTTATTTTTAAACTGCATTATCATATTATTTTAGTGAGCACTCACTACAAATAACTAATATGTTAGGGAAATCTGTTTATGTTTTGTTATGCGTTTCTGGATTATTATTTTTTTTAAATATATATCGGAATATCGGATTTTTAAATCACCAAATATTTGTATCGATATCGGCCCTAAAAAATCCTTTATGGGTCGGGCTCTAATTCAAAGCCAGGCTATCTCAGTCTCTGCTGCATCAGTCTTTCTTTCAAACTTTATGGACGTTGCAATACTAAAACTGCTGGAGGTAAACCAGAGGTAACGCACCTGGATGGCAGCCAGGCGGGCCAAACGAGCTTTCTCCTCACGAATCTGTTTCCTGTCTTCGTCCTTTTTCTGCTGCGGCTCCAGGCGACCGTCCTCCTCCGTTCTCTCCTCCCACTCCTGAAAGGAGAAAGACATAGATAGTGTTAACGCAGCAGCAACAAGATAAGAAGATAAGACCAGTTAGACCAAGGAGAATAAAAAGGTAGGAGTGAAGCCGCCTGGGGATAAAATGGATACCTTTCTTTTGCTGGCAAGGATGCGTTTGAGCGCTGCCTGGTTAGTGTGCTGTCTCTTGGCATGGCGTCTGTACCAGCGCTGGATGGTGACTGCTGCCTGGTTCACCTGCTGAATAAACCTTCAGATACACAAAGGAACTGCTATGAGTCACACAACAATTGACAGAAGAAAATGACCATCAACAGAAGAGTAAACACTGAGTAGAAACTCTGTGGAAACTAGGGCTGTCAAATCCCACAGAGGTCTGAATAAAACTACTCAACGTTAACATTAGTCCTATCTCTCTCGCTCTCTCTCTCTCTCTCTCTCTCTGGAGTGTGCAGGAGACAGGACAGGCCGCAGATTGTACTGCGGTCACGGAGCTGTACATAATTTGGTAATTAACAACCGAGTCTCTTGCTTTTCCATGAATTTGTCTGACAATATTTTCTAGTTGTCTCTGCAGTTAAACATTTATGCTAGCGTCTTCGTGGCGTCTTCGTGGCGTCTTCTTCTCAGCCCTTGTCGTTGGTTTACTTTCGGTACAGGACAGCCGCATTATAGAACGTCATCAACACGCCCACGACTGGCTGGGCTCAACCTAGTCTCGCGTTTGCCAGACCTTCCTCCACAGTGCTGCGGAGGAGGGTCTGGCTAGTCCACACAGCATTCCGGGATGGGAGGAAAACGTGCTGTGGTTTATTGGCATTTCTTTAAACCAATCACAATCTAAGCGCCCGGACGGAGCCACGGTGCCTCTGCAAAATAGCCTCAGGAAGGAACTTGTTTTGGTGGAACGTGTGTACGTTCAGAAATAAGGCTAGACAATATATCAATATTATATTGATATCGTAATACAAGACTAGATATCCTCTTAGATTTTGGATTTCGTGTATTATATATAAGTGTTGTCTTTTCCTGGTTTTAAAGGCTACATTACAGTAAAGTGATGTACTTTTCTGAACTTACCAGACTGTTCTAGCTGTTCTATTATTTGCCTTTTCCCCACTTAGACATTATATCTACATAACTGATGATTATTTATCTTAAATCTAAGTGTGAAGATGTTTTGTTAGAGCACCAATTGTCAACCCTAGAATATCGCCGCAATATCGATATTGAGGTATTTGGTCAAGAATATCATGATATCTGATTTTCTCCCTATCGCCCAGCCCTAATCTGAATTTGTTTTTAGTCGTGCAACGGAAAAATCAGATTGGACAGATAGTGTAGCTAGCTGTCTGGATTCACCCTGCAGAGATCTGAGGAGCAGTCAACCATAGTGATATAAACTAGGCTCAATCAGACAGGAAGCTGAACGCAGCAGCAGCCCATGAACGATCGCGCAATGCAGATGGGTGTGATAGTGCGGCCTTTTACTCTCTATACTATAATATTTGAATATACATTTTCATATTCAAATTCTCTGTTTTTTTTTTTTACTATTTAAATATATATTCCAATTTAGAATATTCGTTGACAGCCCTAGTGGAAACTGTGGGTCTGACCTCTCGGCCTCCTCCTCAGTGACCTCCCTCCTTCGAGACAGGGCGGGGCTGCCGCGCTGGGCCGACACCGGAGATCTGTTGTTGGAGGCGGAGGACGCTGAAGAGAAGTTCTTCTGGGACTTTGTCAGCGAGCTGTTGTCTTGTGACACCTCGTCGTTTGCCGTGGCCTTCAGGATGTTGCTGAAAGCAAAATACGATTGGGAATTAAGAGAAACCTCACACGAGGTCTCTTCGAAATTGAGAGTTTGACTGAACACATGCCAATATTTCAAGATAGTGATAGTTGATCGTTGAGCCGATATTCAGTAAAGGTTAGTCTATTTTCCTTAGGCCACTAACAGCACTTCGACATCGCTGCGAAAAAAAACTCTGATTATGATCCTAATAATGTATAACGCTGACACAATCAGTTACCATAAACAACCAGCATAGCAGTACTGATCACATAAACAATACAGTAAGTGTGACTTTGAACAAAACAAATGGTATGCATTATTATGGAAGCAGCTGTCCTTAACTGGCTGATATCAAACATTTCTTTTCTTCACTGCCCCTATCAGCCAACACATTGGATAAGCTCTATTAACCCCCCTAAATGTGTTCATTTTCAGGACATACTTAAACGACGGCCTCTGGTTGGAGCTCTTCGGCGTGAGTGGTTTCTCAGAGTAGTTGTTGTGTAAGATGGTGGTGACAGAGTTGCCCACCGCTCCCTTGTTGCTCCTGGGAATAAACAAAAAGACAATGACACTCTCCAGGTGACAGTGCTGTCGTGTGTTTGCGTCAAATACTGAGAATGCCACTGCAACCTTTTTCACTTTTCACCTACCCTTCAAGGCATTACAGTAACTGATGCTGTACATGCTTTGTAACAGGGTCTTATCATATTACAAACTCAGCCCATTCACACAGTTTGCATGGGAGAAAAAAAGGTGCCAGTGTGTGGGTGGAATTCCTGAAAGCAGTATCAGCTGCCATGATCAACAGGTATGAAACATGAGAAGCAGCTAGAACATCCAGAATGCAGCCGTGCAAGGAGTCACGGGACAGATGTTAGGCTTGTCCCTGCTCTCCCTGGACTATTGTGTTTGTGTGCCTGCGTGCATGGGCGAGTGCATGCGTGGGTGTTAGGGTTGCACAATATATTGTTTTCTTATCGTCATCCAAATATACACATCGCGAAAGGCTGCAACATATCAGGAAATATCAGTAGAAAACTGCACTTTAAAATGTAACTCTCGTTAGTTTTTCAGTGGTGCCTTTAATATTGAGTGAGTGAGTGTGTGCAAGTGTGTGTGTGTTTGTGAGTGCGTGCGTGTGTACCTGTTGTTGGCAGTGAAGGTGGCAGCCAGTGCGATGCCAGGCTCTCTTTTCTTCAGGCCGGGGGGAGAGTCCACGCTGCCAGTGCTGCGGGGGCTCAAGTGCACGGGGAAAACTCTGGGCTGATCGTCCTTAAAAACGGGAAACATAACCGCGTTACACCATGAGCTACTGTCAAATTTGACACCCAACATCTTTTTAATATTTTGATGAATATTTTTAGTCTTTAATATTGGCTATGCATTTTAGGCTAGCTACTTAGCATAGACATTATAATGATCCAGGGCCTCAACTAATGATTATTTTCATCAGTGATTAATCTGCAGATTATTTTCCCGATTAATTGATTGGCCTATAAAATGCCAGAAAATGGGGAAAAATGTCCATCCAAATTTCAAAGTCCATGGTAATTTTTTGGTTTTGTCAGTCCAAAACCCAAATACATTCAGTTAAATATGTTATAAAACAGAAAAGAGCAGAACATCTTCATTTTTGAGAGGCTGAAAACAGCACTTTCTGCCATTTTTGCATGATGTCAAGGATAAATGGATTAACTAAATAGTCGGCGATTATTTTTCTGTCAATCGGCTAGTCGATTAATCGACTAATCGTTGCAGCTCTTTAATGCTCAAGGTGTATATTAAATCTAATGTGATGACAAGTTTAATGTTTAATACGTTTGTTTGTTTATGTATGGCACTTTCATCCAAGGCAAATTCCACATAAGAGCACTTATTGTGGCAATAAAACCTTTTCTGATTCTGATTCTGAATTTAACAAATGTCAAGAGTGTGGTTGATGATAAATACCAGGATGTTCCATGTGGTTCTGTCTGGCGAGGCTTTGCTGAGGCTGGCCAGTTTCTTGCGTCCATCTGAGCTGCTGTCAAACAGGGCCAGGTAGTCCTCACTCGGCTCCTGACTGGGAAACGCACACAAGCCAGCCAAGGGTTAAGCTTGATTTACACTTCTGTGCTAAATCTACGCCGTGGCTACGTGCGCAGGTACGCAAACCTACGTCAGACCCTACGCCGTAGCCTGACGTGCACAAATGTCACGGCGATGCATGTTGCTCGGCCGTGGCTTGGTAGCGTTGCGTTTCCCCCAACTTGTTTCTTGGTTCTCCTTCTCCATAAACAACATGAAATCAAGGAGAGGGTTAACTTTACCTGCTACACAACCTGGGAAAACGCATTTCAGGTTTATTTATCAGGGACGACGCATCGGTTATCGGTTTCACCAACTACTAGGGGCGCAAGATATATAGACTCAATATCGTTTTCACAATAAGTTTATTTAGTGGAGCGCTGCGTCCCGTCCGTTGGCTGTGTGGCTTAGTTCTGTTTGATTTAGAGCTTGAAACGCTGTAATGATCATGTTTCATTGGCCAGTTACCGTGCCACATGTTAGTGCACGTCAGCGCACGGGTCCACTATGTGACAAACCCTATGGAGCGTACCATGTGTGTGCATATTCGGGCAGAGTGACGGTGTGAGGGAAGAAATAGATAGAGACAAGAAAACAGAACGAATCAGAGAAGGGAAAGAAAAGTTGTGTTCTGTTCTCTTTATTTATTTATTTTATACTGTCCAACCAGTACACCATGTCCTGTTCTGTAGACATGGTCCTTATTTATATATTTGATACTGTCCAACCAGTAGAACATGTCCTGTCCTGTAGACATGGTCCTTATTTATATATTTTATACTGTCCAACCAGTAGAACATGTCCTGTTCTGTAGACATGGTCCTTATTTATATATTTGATACTGTCCAACCAGTAGAACATGTCCTGTTCTGTAGACATGGTCCTTATTTATATATTTGATACTGTCCAACCAGTAGAACATGTCCTGTTCTGTAGACATGGTCCTTATTTATATATTTGATACTGTCCAACCAGTAGAACATGTCCTGTCCTGTAGACATGGTCCTTATTTATATATTTGATACTGTCCAACCAGTACACCATGTCCTGTTCTGTAGACATGGTCCTTATTTATATATTTGATACTGTCCAACCAGTAGAACATGTCCTGTTCTGTAGACATGGTCCTTATTTATATATTTTATACTGTCCAACCAGTAGAACATGTCCTGTTCTGTAGACATGGTCCTTATTTATATATTTTATACTGTCCAACCAGTAGAACATGTCCTGTTCTGTAGACATGGTCCTTATTTATATATTTATACTGTCCAACCAGTAGAACATGTCCTGTTCTGTAGACATGGTCCTTATTTATATATTTATACTGTCCAACCAGTAGAACATGTCCTGTTCTGTAGACATGGTCCTTATTTATATATTTTATACTGTCCAACCAGTAGAACATGTCCTGTTCTGTAGACATGGTCCTTATTTATATATTTTATACTGTCCAACCAGTAGAACATGTCCTGTTCTGTAGACATGGTCCTTATTTATATATTTATACTGTCCAACCAGTAGAACATGTCCTGTCCTGTAGACATGGTCCTTATTTATATATTTATACTGTCCAACCAGTAGAACATGTCCTGTCCTGTAGACATGGTCCTTATTTATATATTTTATACTGTCCAACCAGTAGAACATGTCCTGTCCTGTAGACATGGTCCTTATTTATATATTTGATACTGTCCAACCAGTAGAACATGTCCTGTTCTGTCCACATGGTCCTTATTTATTCATTTATTCATGTTGGACCAGTCCAATATGACAGTCAGTTGAAATAAACCTTGTGTTGTAAGAAAACTTGTTTAATTTGTTATAAATATGTATAATATTGTTATAAATCTATTTTGATGCGTTTTCCCGTCACTTTTGTAATTTTACATATGTCTAAAAATATCAAAATTAATATTTATATCGCAATATTCATAATCGATATTGCATTATCACATTTTGTCAATACCGTGCAACCCTACTAACTACTAATAATCGTTATCGGCCATGAAAAACCAGTATCGGTCGATCCCTGTAACAAACAAGGCACAATAGCATAGACATACTGTACATGTTGCTGGACATGCACAAAACCCACATTGCTGGGACAGTAACAAGCACACAGGCAATCACACAGGCAGAGCCCAAAAAAAAAACAGTGGGGCAGAGCAGGAGAGACAAGATGGCAGCAAGTTTCAGTGCCTGAATTAATGTTGACAGAAAATGAAAACAAGCTACTTGCATGCATGGATACCACATGCCATTTGGGTGACTGACTTTAAAAAGTTGTTGTGATAGCTGTGAGCCACGAATATTGTTTTATTTTTTTCAAATGTGTCCCTTTATGCGGAGGAAAAAGCACAGTCTGGGCTCAAGTTTCACACAACAAGGGCTTTGCAGTGCCCAATACACGATAAAGCAACTCGACACAAAGCAGGAACCTCGAGTCGGGGCTTTTAGTGACAGCTTTTGTGATTAAATAGTTCTAACGACAGCTGCAGAAACGGGACTCATCCCCTTCTTTTCTACCCCCCAAGTACTGGAATTTAGTATGTAGCAGCTGACCGTCTGTTAGGGGGAACTCCGTTACGGATTCCATGTAAATGCATGCACGCATATGTCATTCCTGTTGGCCTGTCATTCGTCCTCCAAATAGCCTTACACACCAGCACCTCCATCAAGAGGCTGTAGAGTGACCTCTTGTCTGGCCTTGCCTCCACTGGTTTCTGTGCTGGTGTGTGAATGTGTGTGCGTGTGTGTGTGTGTGTGTGTGTGTGTGGTGGGGGGAGGGGGGGGTGAAGCCAGCTGGCTCGATGAAAAGCAATCGGACGACACAAATTTAGGCGGCACATTCCTCTACTTTTCGCTTTACAAGAGAGTGGTGCACGCAGGGGAGGAAGCAGTGGAGAGGGAGAGGGTGGGGAGTGACCCAATGACAGCCCTGAAAGACTCAGAGACTCGGAGGGGGTGTTGGGGGTATTTTGAAAGTCTTTAAATTTAAAGCCCCTTGGCTCAGCATTCTCAGAGGCAGAGCAGGGGGGGGGGCTGGTGGCAGCTGCCGGACAATAGAACCAGAGCGTGCACACACGCACACTTCTCCTTTCACTGGCTCTGATGGAGGGGGGTAACCTGACCCTGAAGGTCCAGGCCCTCCCCCTCTAACCTGGGACAAAGCAAGTCCCTGCCACCCCGCGACCCCTAGCAACAGCCCCCCCGCTCCCCCCCCCCAAGGTTCCCTCCACTCTTTATCATGCAGGAGCTGGCGCGCCACAATTCCCATTGTCCGGACTGCTGAAGCTTCAGGGCTGCCAGCTGTTGCTCACTGAAGAGAGACACTCTGGTTTAAAGAGCAAAGACTCCACGCAAGAAGAGCTGAGCTCCAGGGACTGTCCCTGCTTCCAGGACTGTCTGACACACATTATCAGAAATGCACACATTCTTTTCTGTCATTTCCAAAAACACGCTCTTCATATTTCAGACGCATGTGCGCTACCGTAAAGGTCATATGACGAGCTAACTGACAACCTAAGAGCAAGTTTGGCCCGAGGCTTTGCAGAGTACGTGTATCAGCACACGCTGTACTATGTGCAGTTTAGTGTGTCAATGTCAGTGATAAGGATGGAGAATAATGATTGGCCGGGAGAAATAAGAGGGGATACAGATTCTCATTGAATTATTCCTGGTCTACATGCAAATGTGTTCCAAGCCCAGTGTCTTTCCTAGGTTTGTGCAAGAGTTATGTGCACATATTTGATGGGTGATTTTGACGGGGCCTCCCCCTTTTTTAATAAAAAGAAAAATGCAGTTAAACATCTTTATGGACCATTATGATTACCATATCTGTCCAAAAAATTAGAAAAACCTAGAGCAGATAATACATAAATAACACTCAAAAAGCTTAAAGACAAAACTTGACCAAGTACACACTTTAGATCTGAGAAAAGTAATTTAGTTAGTTGTGATGCTCTCATTGATTTTTAGGGCTGTGCTCGATTGAAGAAATTGTTAGTTGACTAAAACTCATTCAATTGTATAAACTAATCGATTAGTTGATTTAATCGACAGATCTGGAAATCTGAGTTTCTCCGCAAAGTCACGCAAAAGCACCACTTTAATTCTTGTGTTTACCAGAGATGTGCTCGTACATTTCTTGGAAATAAGTAATTCAGCATGAAAAAAAGCCTCAAACATAACTAATGGACTAAAGAGATCTAAGTTGACTAAGACCAAAACCACCGATTAGTCGACTAATTGACTAAGAGTGAGCAGCCCTAGAGATTTTACATTTATTCAGCTTAGGTTGTGCCCCAAACGGCTTGGGTGCTGCGCCTAAGCCTTATAATGGTAAGGGAAAACCCTGCAAGCATAGCAATACCAAAATAATACCAGTGTTATTACATCAGCAGGTGTGTATGCATGTGTGTGTTTGTACCTTAAACTGATGTTGGCCTGCTGATTGACCTGAGTGGTGCTGTTGGACCGCCTCAGGTTCTTGATGGACCGGGAGCTACCAAAGCTGGCATCGCTCTGTGGATTTAAAAGATGTGGTAATGAATTATAAGATACTATTGCAACCCCCCCCCCCCATCAGTGTTTGCCCTGGGTGTGTGGAAGACGTAGGTGCACATATTTGGTGCAAGGTTTAGGGCTCCTCCATTAAGAAAATGTGATGTTTTTCAAAAAAATAAATGCAATTTGACATTATTTTGGACTGTTATTATCACCATATTTGTGTCTAAAACGTTGGAAAAGCTAGAGATGGTAATAAATAAATAACGTTCAAAAAGCTTAAAGACAAAACTTGCTAAAGAAGTCCAACTACAATCATTTAGTTAGTTTTGATGATTTTATATTCATTCAGCTTAGGTGTTGCCCAAAAACGGCTTGGGTGCTGCACCTACGCCTGATAACGGCAGGGAAAACCCTGCATCACACACTCGGTATCATAGAGAATTCTGAATCAAGCTACTTTAAAGACAGTTCTGATTTGCTCTTTCCTGCATCTTGATGGGATTATGCCATAACTCATGAACAATCAGCAGCTTGATTCTGTTGCCGGTACAAAAGTACTCACGTGGCCGTGCACGGTTACTCACCAGGGTGTTGCGTTTTCCTCTGCTGTCACTAGCCACGGAAACCGACACAGACCGTGAGAAGTATTTCCCAGGTGATGCGCTGCTGGGTCTTTTGGACATAGAGAGCTGGGAGCCTGACAAGCTGAGGTCCAAGGCATCTCCTGAGACGCCTGTTGGGATGGATGAAGGGCTACGTGTTGCCGGCATCCTTTGAAAACCTGAAACGTAGCAGCAACGTACGCTTGGATATAAGACACAATAGGGCGCACACTGCCCGAGGATTCAGTGGGAACAACCACAACAACAGAGGAAGTAACAGCCACCCCCACCCCCACCCCCCACTGACTGTTTTGTCTCCGGGGTAACCAACAACAAAACCACTCACTCCTTTTACTACAGCTGGGATAGGCTGACAAACCGGGAGAGCGAGCTGAAATCAAAGTACAAATGAGCAACTAACAGTAGTTAGGTATTGTTCTGTGCTTTAACAGCTAAACGTTTATCATGTGAGCCAAGAACCAGGCAAGGTTAATGGTCAAATAAATAAAATGCAATGTTGCTGATGCTATGAGCCTAATAGTACCCGGGTGCTGCTAAAATATAAGCATAACAGCCATCTTCATCAGCAACTCTCCTGAAAAATATGCTTGCTTCGAACACTCTGCCATTGCTGCTACACTGTGGCAGGTGTGAGCCAATAAGCATGCAGCATGCTTTTATCAATCAAGATCTAGCAATGTTTGTGATTGGCTGTAACGTTACATCACTACGACGGGGCTTGTGTGTGTGTATAATAAAGAATACAATTGTAACGTGTATTGTGGTAATTTTTTGTTAAAATGTATTTTAAAAAATTTGTATCGAAAAAAAGTGTCCATCAGGAACTGGTATCGAATTTGTGGTATTGGTAGCGATGTCGAAATTGTTTGAATGATGCCCAGGCCTAGCTATTGGTACAACACCAGTCATTATACTTTTACTACCAGGTACTTTCACACCTTCAGTTTGGTAGACTGCGATTCAGGGAGGCGAAGTTGCAACATTGCTGCTTTTTCATCTGGATCCGTTTGTCAAGCCACCAAACATTGTAAACAGATGTTATACAGTCGAAGCAGTCGCTGGTCTAATTGGACAGAATATTCGAGTGAAACTTGCTGACATTTCTGGTCTCAGAAATAATGGTGCATCACCAAATTCATAACATTTTAGGTTTTATGATATTGCTTTTATGAAAGTCCATTTCCACCAATGTGATGGGAACCAAAGATCCTTTGAGTCATTAGAATAAGAAATCTTAAAATCATAACTTAGTATCTAAAGTTTCTGATGATTTTGAGATACTTACTCATTATAATCAGTGGTGTAGTCTACGTGATACGCAGGTATACCCAGTATACCCACTAAGAAAGCTCCAGGATTTCCATATACCCACTTAAAAATGCCCAATGACACGCAACAACATACTTCCAATTATTAATTTTTATATATTTTTAAATGTCATCTGTGTTTTTCATCTTCACAGAGGCTAAATAAAGGTATTTCCACCAGAAATTGGTGCGTAAAAGTGTGTCAGAATGCAGGAAATGATTGATGCTTAAAACTTCCCTGAGGGAGGACACCCAGACCCCCCACTATGATGCCCCCCTCCCAATATGCTAGATTATGGCCAATATGGAGTACAATATACCCACTACAATACATAAGACTACACCACTGATTAGTATGTCTTACATGACATTTTCCAACACACTGGCAGAAATGGGCTTCCATATATTTTAATGTTTCTAATATTTTAGAACAATCTGAGTGAAGAAGGCCCCTCAGACAAACAGCGATGTATGGTCATAACAGGTTATGGATTTGAAAGTTATCATCCCTTAAATCATATAAAGGTCCGCTAGTTGTGGGTTGAAATTGCAAGGCTAGTAAAATGCACTGTTTTTTTTTTAGTTCGCGTCCCATATTGGGTCGGATTCTCACCTAAAGTAAACCGAGCTCTAACGTTACTGCAGTTGGAAGCGAACCGAGTCCCCCGTTTTCAAGCGGACCAGAGTTGGAATGACCTTACACACACCGCGGCCAAACCAACCGGACTATCCGAGCAAAATGCTCCAGGGTTCGGTTAAAACGAACCAAACGGCTCAGGTGTGGAAGCAGCCGTACAGTAACCGTCATTATACCGTTACTAACGGTATAAGTAACCTTAGTAACGTCACCTTGTTGACGACTGGCGCAGATTATCTGACATTATCAATTATTATTATTATTAACTGATGCAAATAGGGATGTTTTGCAATGTAACATCGTACAAATACGTTACCGTTAGTTTACACTCTTTACGTTAAATCACCGCCTCGTTTTCAGCAGTCCCACTAAGCTAATATTAGCGCTTATGACGTTAGTTGGAAAGGAATAAAAACGGCTAGTTTTCAGATGAAGTCTGGTCAAAGCAGGCAGCTAACTTAACAGTTAACGTCTTTAACGTTTCTCCCACTAACCCGAAACATGGTTGCTGAGCATGCAAGTTAGCGTTGACTACTTACTTCAAAAGCTGGGTGGCACCATTGCTGATTAGTACGCTTTCACGGTTGTGTTTTTAATTCCCAGCACAATCCTCCTGATGCCCAGTGAAAGTACTCGGTTTACTCAGTGGCCAAATACGGGGAACTAACGCAAAACATCATCTCTGTGGTAACAACACACACAATAGCCGCCTCTCGACGTATGTGATTGGTGGAGAACAAATATTGTTTATTTTATTCGTGCATCTGATTGGCTGGGCCGAGCTGTCTTTCCACTGTGTGGATTCCAAGGGGCGTGGCTCGAACAACGGTTTGGTTGACTTTGCAAAAGGAGGTGTGATTTGTGATGGCAAAAATGACATTTTTCAGTGTTGGAAGAATACCTTCACATCTTTCTGTTATACATATTTAGAAACAGTTGTTTGGCATTGTTCTCACATCAAGAAATATGGCCAGACCTTTGCCCTAAAGAATGTTAAACAATATGTGAAAATACTCTCTAATTCGACTAACAAAAAGGCTATAATTAATATGTTTTATATTTTGGTCTAGTGTGATATACCCCTGGCTCTTCTGTTATTATTTGTATACTATCTCCTGTATGCTGAATCTGTATTATGTTCTTTTGTTTAATTAAATAAAAAACAGATGTTTGGGTTCATTAACAGTTTATTTTTTATTATTTGTTCCCTGACTCCTCATTTACAGATTGAATATGGAATGAATAAAGTGCATTTATTGCACTACCCTGTCACTTTAAGACATCTCCAAATAAACTGAAATACTTCATCAGAACATGCCCTATCATAGTGGAATTAATCAATCATAGACATTCAACCATATTCCAGATATATAATATACAGACTACTAATACACAGATATATACTATATCCTAATACATATATATATATGTATTGTTGCTGTTTTCAGCAGTGATCCAGAGTGAAAATCTGCAGAAATTAGCGGAATGGCTTTCTGTTTGGGGTGGAGATGTGTTAACATTCAGAGATTTATTTTAATTGGTTTGAAATCTGCAGAAAATCTGCAGGAATTTTGCGTCCACAGATTCCGTGTGGTCACTTTAAGACATCTCAAACTATACAGAAATACTTCTTCAGAACATGCCCTATCATATGGAATTAAATAATCATAGACATGTATTATTCCTAATAAGCAGACCCAAACAGAATCTGCAGATGTTTTTTTTTGTGATCCAGAATGAAAATCTGTAGAATTTAGCTGATTTTTTTTTTTTTTGTTGGCTTGGGGGAGGAGATGTGTTAACATTCTTTTAACAAGTTTTATTGCAATTTGTTTAAAATCTGCAGAACATTTGCGGGTAAAAATTGACGGAATTGTGCATCCGTAGATTCCGTGTGGTCCTGGTAGCGTAACAATAGCAACACAAAGAAATATCAGAAAAAGATCAGAAATACGGAGGAGTAGTGGGCACCAGGGTAGCTCACCTGGTAGAGCGCGCGCCTATATATAGAGGTTTACTCCTCGACGCAGCAGCCGCAGGTTCGACACTGACCTGCGGCCCTTTGCTGCATGTCATTCCCCCCCCCCTCTCTCCCCTTTCATGACTTCAGCTGTCCTATCAAATCAAGGCCTAAAATGGCCACACAATAAAAAATAAGTCTGTAGAAATCATTTTATCTTCTTTTAAAGTCGACAGCGGCCCTCCACACGTCAGCCCCTTGTCCCAGTGTGATGTCCTCCGGTAAAGACTCGAGGCCCAGCAGAACTGGAAGGCCTTTCTGCTCCAAGTGGACCTCTAAGGTGGTCTTCATGCTGGAGACAGCAGAGAGGGGGGGGTATGAAGAAAAAACAACTGTTAGCACCAAGGGCGTAGGATTTGTTTTAAAGTGCTCATATTATGCTTTTTGGACTTTTCCCCTTTCCTTTATTGTGTTATATATCTTTTTTTGTGCACGTTATAGGTTTACAAAGTGAAAAAGCCCAAAGTCCCCCCCAAAGGGACTTACCATCTCTAACAGAAAACACTGTTCACCAACTGCTCCAAACAGCTCTACTGTAGTCCAGCCTTTACTTCAGAGACAAGCGTGGTCACTTTGGAACACATGTTATAATGCTAAGCTGCTAGCATGGCACGCCCTCATACTCTGCTTCTGACTGGCTAGTAGTCCTTACCTAGGTACTGTCAGGGTACGCCATCATACTCTGCTTCTGACTGGCTAGTAGTCCTTATACGCCCTCATACTCTGCTTCTGACTGGCTAGTAGTCCTTACCTATGTACTGTCAGGGCACGCCCTCATACTCTGCTTCTGACTGGCTAGTAGTCCTTACCTAGCTACTGAGCATGTGCGACTCCCAACAAAGATGGAACAGAAGTGAGATGCCTCACTCTGTAGCTAAAACAGAGAGCTCAACACACAGGGTGAAAAGAGGAGCTGCAGCAATGTGCAGTACAACAAAAATATGGTGTTTTTTGAAAATTAAACTATGTACACCTATTGTGGTACAACCTCTAAATACAATTATGAACCTGAAAATGAGCAGAATATGAGCACTTTAACATTGGGGGGGTGGGGGCACATTATAACAGGGGTTATAACAACATCAATTTATGATGCAAATGTCTTTATGTAAAGGAAAGTATCATTATAATTATTCTCCTCTATTGTTCAGAACTTCTCAGACACATTCAAAACACTTTTTGTTTTTAGGAATCATGTACATCTTAACAACAATACTATGAGATGATGAGACCTTGTTAAAGCCATGAGCTCCAAAGTGGAAATCTACGTAAAAGACATGACATTTATAATCACAAGAAATCCCCTCTTTATTTTTCACTTTAACCCTGCGATGTAGTCCAAGTAGACACAAATACAGTTTCCTGTCAGATCGTTTACAGATCTCGACATTTCCGAAAGCACTTGAAGGCAGCTTCATTTCCCGGGGAAAGAGAAAGATATATATTTTCAATACTAGGGGGGGGCATATTATCCCCTGCATCCCCCCAGAAATCTACGCCTGTGGTTAGCACTGTCTGCATCCATTGTTTTTTTTTTACCAGAAGCATGCCTTTTCACTTCCCTGCCCAGCTGCTGCTTCAATGAGGATGACCTGTGACTGAGGGGATACAACTTAAGCTCCTTTTTTCCCCTGACAGATGGCTGCCTGGAGGGGTCACGCTCCAGTCCTGGAAGTCAAAAGGCTCCAAATCCCAGGGGAGAGCCCCCCCGGGTGAGACCGCCACACTTTACTCTGATTAAAGCTGCCTAAAATCAATGGATTCCTTCAGACTAGGGTGGTGATCTTTGAACTGACAATAGCAACACTTCTCACATTCATGAGCTTACATTAAAAAAAAAAACAGCCCTTGGGTAAACTAGGGAATAGATGTCAATAATGCAAATGTTTTGGGATTGTCTTACCATTTGGTGCGTTACCTCCTCGAAAAACTAAACTCACAAATGGTACAGTGGTTGTGTTTTCACTATAGGGGTGGTGGGGGTGAATATAAATGGCTTGTGCTTACTCCCACTGTGGTTGGTAAGCCTGGTCCGGCACGTCATTATTCGTCTTCAGCAGCAGAATTTCATGCAGCTCCAAAGAGAAAGTGTCGACGTCCGTGACAGCGAGGAAAAGCTTCAGCCCTTTCCTCTCCTCCTTGGACAGCTTCTGCTGGAACTTAGAGGGCAGCCTCTGAAACGGGTCCTTAAAAACACGATGATTTATGATATATGTGTGTTATGGAGAGAATTACATTCAAACTACGGAACCAAACGGATATTTTTGAAGAGAACTGGTCAAAATGGCTTAGTACAGTCAACTGTAAGACCTGACTTCACATAGACCGCAAAAATAAGGTTGAATCCTTTTAATAAGAAATGTTTTTTTCCCTGTTTTCGAGCAGCATCTTTATAATTTTATGTATGAGGTGCTTATGGTAACTGCTGTTTGACTTAATTTACAAATCCTCCTTTCGTCATGTCTTGAATCCTTTATCCAGAAATGTTTTTTTTCCCCTATTTTCAAACAGCATCTTTATATTTTTTATATAAGATGTGCTTATGTTAACTGCTGTTTTACTTAATATGTTACGTTATGGTGTATGTTTCGTGGCCAAATGGCACATAAAAGAAAACTAATAAAAAGTAAATAAAAAACGAAAAATATATACATATATAACACGATCATGAATGAAATTAAATGAACGTTTGATGTGATTAAAAGACAAAAAAAGTGCTTCTTTTTTTTTCCTAGGAGAAACTGCAGTGCAGAGAGAACTCTTGGAATTCAGGTTTTATTGGGGTCAACCTCTGGGCGCCTGTCGTGTCAAATGGCACACTCTCAAAGGATTACAGCCCAGAGAATTTAACTCTCTGTGATGTTTGGGGTCAGTCACTGGGTCACGAGTAAAAAATAATGACACAAAAAACAAATAATGTCAAATAATGTCCATTTCATGGATTTCGAGTCTTGACCCTTGTGTTGTCTTCCCGTTGACCATGCAACTTTTTGATTTTCTGGGTCAAAATTAAAAAATTACAACTTTTTTTCTGTTGTCGCTATTCTCGATGATTTTCTCACTTTTTTCGATGTTTATGTTGCGCTTCTTTTGACGTTTTTCTTTTTTTTTCAACACTCTTTTATAAAAGAAAAAGCTATATAATTTAATAAAACACCCACATTCAATGAAAGTAGTGAACTGATCATTTATTTTACTTGTAATGAGCGTTGTACGGAACCAAAAACATTATTTCTTTTGACAATTTCGTTGAAATAAACCCACATTTCTGATATAGAAACTTTTTGAGGACAACAGGAGAGTTAAAAGGGGCTTTAACGGTTATGACTAAAGAATAGGGGTATTGTATGTTATAATTAAAAGCCTAAAAAGTTATGGGTTTTTTTCTGCCACATCCAATAAAGACAGAATTTTGTGATTTTATTGATACTTACTTGCTTTCTGTTCAGCATAAGCTCCGATTTCCAAGAAGTCAGGAGCTGCCAGGTGGATGTGCTGTGTTCAAGCTTGCTCTCTCCAAGACCCTAACATGAAAATGAAAGGGCGCTTTAATTCATATTTCAAACGATCATACCTGATTTGGATGTATTTTTTTCTACCACGGCCATTTGTTTTGATTCATTCCTGTCAGGCAAACTGGTGGCGCTTGCTTGACTTTTGTAATCCATCATCAATGTGAGCATGCTGTCACTGTTACACTTTTGTTAATGGGGACGCAGATTCAATGGAGATTGAATGACAACATCTGCACTGCAGCACTTCACAATAGTAGCTCAGTCTGTAGGGTTGGGAACCGGAGGGTCGCCGGTTCAAGTCCCCATACGGACCAAAGTATGGTGGTGGACTGGTAGCTGGAGAGGTGCCAGTTCACCTCCTGGGCACTGCCAAGGTGCTCGGGGCAACATCAATCGACAGCTGCAGCGCCCTCACTCGGACATCTCTATACAGTCCTTCCAGAAAAATGCGGAGTTTTTTTGTGATTGTTGCGGGCAAAAATCCTTGATTATGCGGCACGTTTTCTTAAAAAATGCGATGGAATATGCGGCATATTTATGCAATTTTATGCAATGAAATTGCGGGAACTTGCAAAAATTCCGGGAACTTGCAAAAACTGCGGTTCAATGAAAAAGAGAAAAAAAAGTGATTCCCCAACACCCTGCTTTTCGATGATGTTCACGTGGCGTAATTACGTCACTTCATAACGTTCCCATGGCAACAGGGGAAAATGGCTGCTCTTGTGTGAAGTTAACGCAACATTTTTCAACTTTCTGCTAAGATATATGTGACTTTTTTGCAACGAAAATGCGGGGATTATGAAATCATGCAAGCACCGCATATTTTGCGCGGAAATCGGCAATTTATGCGGCGAAAGTGCGGCGTATTTGAAAAAATGCAAATTGCTATTGTGGACTTAAATACTAATTGTTGTATTTCGTATCAGATTACCAGAGCAGGCAGTGAGATACGAGATCAGAGTATACGTGATGAACCTTTTCATTTCACTTATTTCCACACAGTAATGTCAAGCGGTAGCCTGGATGCCAGCTGAACTTAGCCCCGCCCACAACATTCGGGGTCAGGAAGTTCTGACTAGAATCTGAGTATGACCATGTCAGGCTAGTCAAGCGGTTGTAAAAATGGGATGTTTTTAGAAAGAAAAAAAAAACAAGTATTGGGTGTTGTCACTGTGCATTGCTTACAGCACGATGTCAACATGATCCCATTCTTTGCATAGCAGCGTTTTAATGGTAATAGCTGTGGCTCTGGACGGTTTCTACCTTGGCTACAGTGCTGGAAATCTGTGCTTGCTCCATGTGCAGTGAGTCAGTGAGGTAGGACAGAAGTTGACCCTTCGGATCGCCGCCCATCTTGCCGAGAAAGCGAAGGCCAATCTCCACCACGAACAGCGCGTCACACACATCTGTGTATGAGCGCAGCACCGTTCTCATGGCGCTGCTCACCGAACCCTTCAGCGGCTCCTGTAGAACAGACGGGGAAACTGTCAGCGGGCCAGCCAGAGGAAGGAATGTGACCTATGTCAAAGTGGTCTCATTAAATCCGACAGGGGAAACTACTGTGAACATTCTTCGGCTGGTATCGGTCCGTTCCAGATTTCTTTTCCTTTTATTCCACAAAATAATACATTCCACACACACAAAAATTAACAGAACAAATGCATGACGCATCAGGTCTAACCATCAATTAACAAACACACACCAAAAGATAAAAAAAAAAAGGAAAGAAAAGAAAAGAACTAAATAACAAACATAATAAGTTGCCTGAGCTTCCTTCCTTATTGACAACTTCATTTTTGGATACATTTAATGATCTCTCAGAGTAACAAGAGGGACAGACAAAGTGCACGAAACAAAAACAATAATTTCCATAAAGAAATAAGACAAACAGGCAGTATGTTGAACTCCCCATTGGTCTATCCTCCCTATTTAATACAAAACTTCTTACCAGGCTTCAGTTTTAATAAACCTTTCAAAATGTTTTTTTTCTCCATCATCCAGATGAAGACTTTTGTACCATACAATACTAAAGTCCATAAATAAATAGTCTTAATCAACAAAAGTACATTTCCAGGATAAAGCCTGAATTCAACTCACAAATGGTATAACCAGGCGTTGGGCGCCTGGGTAGCTCACCTGGTAGAGCAGGCGCCCATACACAGAGGCTCAGTCCTCGATGCAGTGGCTCAGTGTTTGAGTCTGACCTGCAGCCATTTCCTGCATGTCTTCCCTCCCTCTCTCCCCCGTTTCCTGTCTACAGCTGTCCTGTCTATTAATATGTCTAAAATGGCCAAAAAGATTTACACGCTGAATTTGGATGGTGCAACAAGGCCGGCCTGCTTGGTTCTTTCGGGGAATGATGATAAAGATTTACAAAGAATATATTTAGGGCATTTCCTCTCTAACTGGGACGTTTTGTGACAGATTTTTTAGGTTTTGACGTAAATGCAGATATAAATGTAATTTAAAAAAAATAATAATCTATTTTCAATACAGAACGAAAATATTCTGTAGCCTATTTTGCCGTCAATACTGCCGACGTTGTCTTTGCTGTAATAAAATCAGTATATCTTTATTTTATGTTTATGGGAAACATGCATGTGTACAGACAAGGCTAGCAGCAGCACCGCGTCAGATACGTTTCTGGTGTGCAAAGACATAGAAAACGCCACGCAGCCGCCACGCAGCTGACACGCAACAGAAACGCCACGCAGCCGCCACGCAGCCGCCACGCAACCAGTGTGCAGGAGCCCTTATTCCTCGACGCAGAGGCCCAGGGTTCGAATCCAACCAGCGGCAATTTCCTGCATGTCTTCCCCTCTCTCTCCTCTTTCATATTTCGCCTTATGAATAAAGGCGGAAATGCCCCAAAAAACCTAAAAAAACCAAACCTAACTCCACAGCACTGTGAAGACAGATCTGGCAATAAGAGACTAATAAGTACGTGAACTGGTCTTACCTGATGAATCCTGTCTCGGACCTCGGTTAGAACCACAGAGAAGTCCTGCAGGTGTCTGTTCAAGTACCTCGAGGTGTCCTGAGTTTGATCAAAGAGGACAACAGTGCTGGTTAGCAGAAGGTTTGGTTTTTACTTGACACGTGCACGCAAGCTGTATGATAAGCTTAGATTTGTACCGCTCGGATAAGTGGTTTCCCAGCCAGGAAGCGACGGGCCAGCTGGGTTTGGATGCCTTGCAGGTCGTATTTGCTGTCCGTCTCCCCGCCTTTCTTCAAGGTGTACTGGCAGTGGGATAAAACCAGAGGCAGCAGCTCTCTCTCTGGGCTGCACAGCGTCAGCTGGGTTTCCGATATGCTCTCTAAAGGAACACTGTATTCACTGGGGAAAAATAAAACGGGAGAACGTCCATGATCGGTTGTATTAATCATAGGTTTAATAACACATGAGGCTGCTTCAAAGGTGACATGTTGTCATAGGAAAGGTGAGAATATGAAGTCCAGTTCATATGCGTCTAAGCCTGAATGCTAATTAGATATAATACATCTAATTACAGATACACATATTGACTCACAGAAAATATTGGAATTATCTTTAAAGTGGGTACCATGGTTAGCCCAAAAAGCATGCTTACACTCTATTATAGTTTAATATATCCATATCTTGTTTATTGTAACATTTTGTAGGCAGGATACATTTATCATCAACAGTCAAGCCACTTTTTCTTCGTACGTTTACATGCACACTAATACCACTATTATTCCGAATATGACAATATTCCGAATTTGATACAGGACATGTAAACAGCATATACCGTTTGGATATTCCGATTAGGCCTTTTTCCAAATCTGGCATTTTCAGATTAAGACATTTGGGATATGCATCTCCATCTGGGTTTTTACGGTAGTTTGTGACAGTTTGCAGCCTGTTTACGGGTTACGGTCAGCTCCGTGCGTTGCTATGGTTGCTGTACACAAACCAACCAGCCAACAGTTCAAGTGAGTCCGGCTGCGGTAGAGATGCATCCTCAAAAATAAAGAAACTTCTTAACATTAATATGAAAATACTTGGATATCATCAGGTTTTGGACATGCACAAACATCACAACGCCGACGTTTTCAAGGAATGAAAGAGGGACGCAGGGTTTGCATGGTCGAACGAGTCCGCCACCGCTGGAAAACTTTGAAAAGATCGTATTTTGCATGGCTGCATGTAAAAGGGAATATTAGTGGAATGATCACTTTCGTTAGTCATGGAAACAGCTTAGTCAGAATATTGTCTTTTTCAGAATAAGGACAAAAACAGGAAAATTGTGTGCATGTAAACCTAGTCATTGTTTCTTAAAAAGAAAATTCTTTCTGTCTTTGACATCAATAAGATCCACATTTGTGAGTTTGTGTATAAAGCCGTCCACAGGACTGAAAGCTTGACTAAAGTTTTTTCTGGAAATGTGCAGAGCAGCCGGTGTACTCGCCGGTGGCCCGGCTGGACTGACCTGTCCTCATGGCGGCTCACCCGCACCAGGCTGTTGTGAGTCTCCGACAGGAAGTCCACCAGAGTCCGGAGACACGACCCCGGTCCGTGTCGGCATGGCGACAGAAACTCGCCAGAGCTCTCGGTTGTCAGCTCCTTGCTACACAAGTCATTAGCACCCAAGTCTGCTGCTATATACACACACACACACACACACACACACACACACAAACACACAGGCATTGGAGACAGTACAGTACTCAGATAACTCTGCAAACCCTTGGTGTTCTCTCAATGAGCTTCATGAGGTAGTCACCTGAAATGGTTTTACCTTCACAGGTGTGCTTTGTCAGGGTTCATTAGTGGAATTATTTCACTTATTAATAAAAAAGCAAAGGGTGGCTACTTTGAAGAATCTAAAATATAAGACATGTTTTCAGTTATTTCACACTTTTTTGTTAAGTACATAATTCCATATGTGTTCATTCATAGTTTTGATGCCTTCAGTGAGAATCTACAATGTAAATAGTCATGAAAATAAAAAGGAAACGCATTGAATGAGAAGGTGTGTCCAAACTTTTGGCCTGTACTGTAGATAGATAGATAGATATATAGATAGATAGATAGATAGATAGATAGATAGATAGAGAGACAGACACACACACACACAAGAAAGACAGACACAAGACAGACACACACACACACACACACACACACACACACACACACACAGACACACACAAGACACACACAAGACACACACAAGACAGACAGACAGACAGATAGATAGATAGATAGATACCTTTACTGTCAGAGTTAAATGTTAATAGAGACATGCTTACAGCTGTTTGCCACCTCTGTTCGGAGGTGGTTCCACACCACGATGAATCTCTTCACTCTCTCCAGCAGAATCTTCTTCTGGTAGCCTGATGAGGAGAAGGAGACAGCTCAGTTTGTGGCGCTACGTGATCCATTAAAAAAATACTGTTTTGTTTCAGGTTGGGTTGCGATTAGTCTATATTGACAACGTTTCATTTCCGGGATTGTTCAGGTGCCGCCGGAAATTCCACCGGATGTCCCAAATTTACGGCCGGATATCCGTTTCCTTCCTCTTTCTTTGTGTTGCCGTGCTAACCTCCGGTGGATTTCGGTGGACTATGGTTAACTGCTCCTCAGATCTCTGCAGGGTAAATCCAGACAGCTAGCTAGACTATCTGTCCAATATAGTCCAGTTTTCTGTTGCACGACTAAAACTGCTTTTGAACGTACACATGTTCCACCAAAACAAGTTCCTTCCAGAGGCTGTTTTGCAGAGGCACCGTGGCTCTGTACGGCCCAAGACATCTGTGATTGGTTTAGAGGAATTCAAATAAACCAGAGCAAGTCTATACAGCGCTGTGGAGGAAGGTCTGGCATTGCGAGACTAGGTTGCGTTAAGCCATTTGCTTCACATCAGACACACAGTGCAGAGGCAAAAAATGGGACACCATTGTGTTTTTTATCCATGAACAACAAACTGCATGACGAATATCAAAGGGAAGTCAGTGAGAACTGCAGCTTGCGTTTCAGGTGCAAATTTCTGCATGTGTGTGTGTGTGTGTGATGTCAGCAGCGGGGTGTTGGATGATGGTTTCGTTGTTGTACGTTCAATTCAAAATAAAATGTGGATCTACCTGCCGGTATCTGCTGTAACATCTGGGCTATAGTCTGCTCGGTAGAGTCTGACGTCCGAGGAAACACCCTCAGCAGGTCCGACTGTAAAGCAGCCAGCTCAGGCAGCTGACGTAACTGCCTCACACAGTGAATCTGAAACAAACAGAGTCAGCACATGTCAAACACTCCAAAAACAACATAATGTCAGGACCCCATATGATATACTTTAACAACATGTAGTGATGCAACGTGCATCAATATCTGCTGAGAAAGAGCGAAGAGTGTGAGGAAAGACGCAAACCGGAGAGACCCGAAAACAAGAGCTTTAATATACTAGAGTACATGACTGGACTTTTGCTGTCACTTTTAATAATTGTGGGAAGTAAACCTACGTGATTCTGGGAAAAGTAAGTGCCTTTTTTCAGAGCACATTTCGGCACAACTTCCCCAGAAGAGCTATGTTTTCAGTTGTGCACGTTTGATATTTAACATGTTATCTCTGATACTACTCAATTGGTGCAGAAAACACTCAACTGTGTGGTCATTTAAAAACCTCTCATGATTTAGCTTTTGAATAAATGTAAAGTACGTTTTTTCGGTTCAACGTGGATATCACAGAGCCCGTCTTTATAGACGGTCCTGAACCTTTTATAGAGTGTCCTGGTGTCAGTTTTTTCAACACAGATTTCATTCAATCTCCAAAAAATGTGGTATATATGGATATTCTTTTGTCAAATTTAACCACAGTTTCTGCGAGATATCCTGCAAAATTTTGTGGAAAAGTTTGATTTTCCAGCTCGCTCCGTTAGTGGTCAAGGAGTTGGCTAAGGCTAACACTAGTGATGCTAAGCCAACGTCACAACCAAACGTTAGCGATTGGTTCTGGCAGATCCAGAGTGGCTCTGGGCAGATCCAATAGTTTTATACTTCAACAGAGGACCCGCCTTCAAGGAAGTTAACACTACCAGAGTCTGGTAGGATCAGGCTAATGTACCAGAGTCTGGTAGGATCAGGCTAGTGTACCAGAGTCTGGTAGGACCAGGCTAGTGTACCAGAGTCTGGTAGGACCAGGCTAGTGTACCAGTGTCTGGTAGGACCAGGCTAATGTACCAGAGTCTGGTAGGACCAGGCTAATGTACCAGAGTCTGGTAGGACCAGGCTAGTGTACCAGAGTCTGGTAGGACCAGGCTAATGTACCAGAGTCTGGTAGGACCAGGCTAGTGTACCAGAGTCTGGTAGAACCAGGCTAATGTACCAGAGTGTGGTAGGACCAGGCTAGAAGATCGGTACCTTCTTGAGGAACAGGCTGAGCAGCGGTAAAGAGCTGCGTCGCCGTGCTTCATCCACCAGGTTGGAGAAACGCTCCACTGTCATCGTCTCCGGGAGAGTCCAGAAATTGGAGCGATGTGTCGGGCAGTTGGCGGGGAGCGACAACATGGGCCCAGGATCCTTGAAGAGGAGATTCATCAGGGCACTTCCAGCGAGTCCGTCGTCGGCACTGATGCTCTCCTGAGCTTCAGATAGATTCGCCGGCAAATCCTGAAAACAGGCAACATTTTATCACTCGAAACGTTTTGGTGTCTTTCTTTGGAAAAGATCCACGGATCAGTTTAAGAAAAAAAGATTAAACAGATTACAGATCCGACATCTTTAACAGATTGCAGCTATACATAATCAAATGTTCTCAAATGATATTAATCATGCAGCACATTTTAGAAATGTTTTTAACAAGTCTTTAATCATCTTTTTAACATTCACTTTTATGAATTTGACCTATTGATAAATGAACTCTACATTTATGATCTCTTTGGTCTTTGACTCAAATCAACCTCTCACAGTGACACACTTGTAAGAAATCAATGTACTGCTTTTAAATACAATGTACTGCTTACTTGAAGTACTGGGTTGATGGCAGAATCACAGACGAGCTTCTCCCAATGTTTCCGTCCCTGTTTGGAGGACAGATCGGGTCTCACTCCGCGGGAACCTTTGTTAACATTCAGATAGATAAGATAAGATAAGATATAAGATATACTTTATTGTCCCAGAAGGGAAATTAGTTTTGGACTCTGTCTGTTCTCATGCAACAGAAAACCTGCTCTCATATACATTAGACAGGTACCTACATAGCAAGCACATTAACTCCTTTCAGTGGCAGTTTTTAATTGAACAACCCTGTCGGCTGCATTCTCCGCAATAAGTGTAGCACAGCAGAGTTATGCATGTTTTTGATTTGATTGATTTATTTTACCACATATATTAAAAAAAAAAAAAACAATGATACATTTATGAGACATGAAGTAAAAAAGACAAAGGAAAACCCAGAAAAGGGGTTTGGCATGTTGGCTTCACTAGAATAATTCAACAATAGGTAGCAGTAAATCAAATCAAATAAAAAAAGAGCATATAGTCTATGTCAAAGGGACAGAAGAAAGAACAATTTATTGAGGAGAGAAAATAAAGAGAGAAGAAAGTCAAAATAAATCAACAAAACCAACATGCTGAAAATAGAAAGTCACCTGGAGTGAATCCTGCGCAGGTGTTGAGGATCAGATGAACGGTCACCGCTGTGTTGTCCATGTTCTGGTCCAGCGTCTGCCCCAACACACGCAGGTCTGTTTCCAGGTGGTTCCACAGGAAGTTGGAAACATCACGGGGCCTGGGGTGGATCATGTCACTGACTCCCTACAACAACAACACCACCACCACCACAGGAGGGTCATTACATGATTCTATACCGCTGATGTGTAAAATCTGGTGCAAATGTTGAAACGATTGTGGGTTTCTGTTGTAGTTTTTGCTGTTTTATTTTGTAGTCTCTCTCTCTCTCTCTCTCTCTCTCTCTCTCTCTCTCTCTCTCTCCCATGTTATGTCTTGTTTTACTTCCTGTCTTCTGCTTTCCCGCCCCGCCCTGATGTGTTTCACCTGTTCCTGAGCCCTCCAGTGTGTTGCCAACTTAGCGACTTTGTCGCTAGATTTAGCGACTTTTCAGACAATCTTAGTGACTTTTTTTTCACAAATGCTACCAGCAACAAATCTGGCGACTTTCTGTAGAAAAGGCGCCAGTATTGTCTGGCGAGCATACAAGGTTTTTCTCTCTTGTCACCAAAACAGTCACCTCTCGCAGCTCCTCCCCTCTCTGCTCTCGCCTCATGTGCAGCAGCAGGTAGAAGGGGAGAGGGGACAGGATGTGGGGGCCGGTGTAGGTACGAGAGACAGTGGAAAGCGACAGGAAAAAGACGCTGCTGAGCTGGCCTGGCCCTGGGAAAGCCAGCCTTCTTTGGGAATTCTTTATCGATCTTTTTCCCTCCCTTTGTAGAGTTTTTACTTCAAATATAGGCTACCTAATTAATAATGATAATTGAATATAAATTCCCGTAGTGAGTTTGCGTTTATTTGGCTAAAGATTTCAATTTCTTTCTATCTACCGTGCTGACACAACCACTAAGCTTTATGCAATTGATTGCGTAATGACGTCATCTAGCTACTTTTAGCGACTTTTGGAGCTGGTGCTAGCTACTTTCGTTGGTAAAGAGTTGGCAACGCTGCTCGTGTCACCTGTCCCTTGTTTCACCCTCGTTACCTTGTGTATTTAGTCTCTGTGCTGTCTTTGTCTCTTGGCGGTTCATCATCTTCCCTCCCTGTCATCCCCTGTGTCGTTTCTTCCTGCTAGTTTTTTCCCTTTCGTGTCTTCTGGGTTTTCTAGTGGATTTTGGATTTTGGTTTATCTTTGTTTGTGCCTGCCTGCCTTCCTCAGGACACCTTATGTTGTAAGTCTTTTGTTTAATAAAATTCCTCTACTCTGCATTTTTGGGTCCAAGCCTCGCATTCCTGACAAATGTAGCTTTATGCAGACTGTACACCAAACGACTTCAAGCGATTCCTCAGTCGCAGATGTTTTTCCTCGCCTGTCGTCTCTATCGTTTGGTGTAAGGTCATAAAACTCAGTCCCAGTCAGTCTTTTTCCCGTGTGGACAATCAGACAAAATCAAACCTGTTTGATGTTATCATTAGTTTAAATTCCCGGTAGTGAAGTTAAATCATGTGAACATCGTCAACAACCAATGGGTGCTCTCCCTCCAGCACCAAACAGGAAGCAGCAAACGGCTGGAGCCAGTGTTGTTAATGGTTGCTATGGCGCCATGCTAAGCTTAACGCTGAAAGGGAAATTTGCCGATTTTCAACCCCTCTGAAAAGCGTCATCCAGCGAGTTTTACCGGCGGATAAACACAGACCTCCAGGTACTGGAGACATTCATCTGCATGTACGGCAGAACAGAAAATCGGTAGACTTTCCCTTAAGTTACCAGCTAATGCTAGCAGGAGCATGCCTATGTTCCCACAGCCCTATGTTCCCACATTTCTAAGAAATGATTTTTCACTGAAAATTAGGCCCTATGTTCCCACATTAACACTTCCCCTAACCCTAACAGGGCTGTGGGAACATAGGGCCTAATTTTAAGAAAAATCTTTGAAATGTGGGAATGTAGGGGTGTGGAAACATAGAGCTGTGGGACCATTGGGCTGTGGGAACATAGGGCTGTGGGAACATAGGGCTGTGGGACCATTGGACTGAGCCCGTGGTAGCTAGCTAGCTTGGTTTGACTTTCAAAACGAATCTAGTTACAGTCAGGCAATGTGTGACCCTAAAAGATCACCCAGTCTTTACATATTGTGACAGTCTTTAACGTTAGATGTGTATGGTGGGCATTAGTCTCACTCTGGGATTTGTTAAAGTGCCTTGGAGCATGGCGAGGTGTGTGAGCAGCCGCAGGATGCAGGACTGAGCAGAAGTCAGCTGTCTCTCCGGGGCTTCAGACCTCTGGCCAGCCTCTCCTAATACGTGTCCCGTCCGAGTTTGATCTCTGACACTTCATACACACAGGGAGGAACACCAATCAAATTAAACACAAACATTTGACTGAATACACTGTCAGAAAGCTTGTTGACTGAAGAGATTTACAGTATACCTTTGTTTTGTAAATCCCTCTACTGGGTTGTGGTTTATCCCACCAATTGGGACTCCACATATGTGACATGTTGCTACAACCATCGGTCTCCCACACTATGGGACAATACAGAAGCATGTGTTATTTACTGAACCTTTATTGAACTTTAAAAATGTTTGCCAAAAGGGACACAAAAACATCTCATACCTTTGTCACAACGAATGGATGTCCGTTGGTACAATCTGCAAATGATTTAAAAAAAAAAACATTATATATGCACTGATGATCAAAAAATAACCTAAACCTTTATAATTAAAATACTTACGATACAGCTGTGCATTCTTGTCTTTATTCAACAACTGCATCATGACTTCACTTGTGTGATCATCGGGCATTGTTGGCAGAAAGGAGTTCTTGGAGGAAAAGTAAGTTCAGTTAATGTGCTGCATTCATGGCAATATGTTTGGAGTATAAGTAAGGTATATTCTATTCAGGTATTTTATTAAATGTATCAAGTGTTGGATTTCTTTAGGATAGATTTTGTAAAATCTATTCTTCTTGTTTTTTAAAGAAGGATTCAGATACAACAGCTCCCCAATGTTTACCTCCGCCAAATGATTTATGCAAACAGGATTATTTCGACAAACACAGACGATGTGCGATTGCTGTATATTAGTCCCGTACGAATCAGTGTCTTAGTGATTTGGGGTTGGATTGGCTGCGTTGCCAATAATAAATGAAAGTTTTGACAGAGCCTTGGCATCATATGTGGGGAAAAAATGTAAGTAAATTCGAGCAAAATAAAGACTTCGCTCATCCCGTGCTACTGTGCTGCACGAAACAGGTCAAACTTTCGTTTAAAAGCATATTTAGGACAGAAGCGCCACTTATTTACCATAATTTTTTTTTGGTCAAATGGCCTTTTGAATGGGAGTACTAGGGGCACTACTATGATCGCATCAAAATCACTATTTTTACACCCCTAAGAAGGCTCGACACAACATGAGACGTTGCTCCAAGTATCACCAGGGGCTCCACACCTTAACGAAAGCGTTGAGAACAGAGTAAAGATGGAAAGCTCCTAAAGCTTAGTTCCATATAAATGCACAGATAAGTCGTTAGTGAAAAACAATATTGACCTTGTAGTTGAAAAAGGAGCCTCATATAAGAATGACATTTCCACCTATGGAGTCTGTTCATTCACATTCGGAGATTGACTCTTTTTGACTGGCAAGATGGCGGCGGGCGGAAAAAACAACCAAGTGAGTCGTTCAAAACCGTTTTCAGTAAACTCAGTGTACACAACCAATGTTCTCAATGCTGAGTTCATGTGTAGAGCCCCTGGTGATACTTGGAGCAGAGTTTCATGTTGTGTCAAGTCTTCTTAGTGTTTTAAAAATAGTGATTTTGATGCTATCATAGTAGTGCCCCTAGCACTCCCATTCAATTTGCCCAAAAAAACGAAAATACGTATGTGTAAAATCGGTGGAGAGCCCCTTTAAGTAAGAGATAAGAGGTGTCTTACTGTAACATTCTGAGGCTGGGTGGCGATCTGATAAAGAGGAACCAGTAGAGGATTTTCACTGAGGATCACAGAGTCCAGATGGACCAGTAGCTCCAGGACAGTTCGTCTCCGAGCCGAAAGACCCTCGCTGATGCGCAGCAAAGAGCCCGCTCCACCGATCCGATTGGACAGAAGCGCAGCGCAGAACTCCCTGAACTCCTTTGACTTGACGTTTTTCAGGATCTCGTCCAGTCTCGCCAACTCCTGTATGTGTTTACATAGAACCACGTGTTAAAAAGAGAAAGGAAATGAACAAAAGGTACACTTTACATCAGACACGATGTGTGCTGACCTGTGTGGAGGGAAGCGTGTTGAGGTCGGGGTTTTTGTAGCGGCAGGTGACGTGTCTGAACAAAGCCAGCGCCAGCAGACTGATCTGAGAGCCCTTCAGCTTCTGCAGAGGAAATGAAACAACACAAAGGTGAAAGAGGAATACAGAAAGCCCTGAAGTTGATTGAAATGTCAGACTGATCTCATGAAGTGGCCTATGTATGACACGCCAATTCGTATTGGTTACTTGCTTTTTAGCGTGTTGCAGAAAGTAGAAAGTGGCGTGTATGTTTATGTCCGCTGTATACAGCGTAGACATACATGCGGAGAGCTCAAAATGCGTACAGATAACACGCCACTTGGCTTAAGAAAGTGGCCGTGTCTCTTTACGCGAAGTCATGATATCATGTTGATGTTTGCTTTGGCAAAGAAATATGAACAGGTTTCTGAAAATGTAATGATCATGTTAGAGGTTTTTACCACCATTTTTACTCCTATCAGTTACTGTTTAAGATGGGAAGTACCCGATGGATAAAGACAGCAACTTACTCGCATATTGGAACACTTTATTTACTTCACCTTATGTATCATTTATAAGCAGCATACAAAGATTTCATAAATGGTTTATAAACACACAATAATTTAGCTGTAAGCATGCATTTGGCAACAACCTTAAATGCTCGTCCTTACAACTATATTAAAGGGTGTTAAAAAGAAAACATTTAAATTTTTATATACAGTGCTTAGAAATGCTAAATGAAGGGAGTTCAAATAAAGTGGCTTTACTGACATCTAGTGGTCATTAGGAGACATGACAGCGTCTACCGAAAACACCGAAGCAGGATCACCGATTCACCTTTTCTTTTCTAAACTACGTTCACATTTTCATCAGCCTTCCTATCCGCTCTGGAGACAACAGAGGTAAGGACTACTAGCCAGTCAGAAGCAGAGTATGAGAGCGTGCCAAAAGATATATAAACAAAATAAAGGAAAGGGGAAAATCCAAAAAGCATAATATGAGCGCTTTAACATTTTCATTGTTGATTATATATCCACTCTGGAGTCTGTCTGACCTTTATTTCTGTCACGCAGGTGTCAGATCTTTTTTCCAGCAGAACGTGGACCACGGCGTCTCTCACAGCTCGGTAACGTGTCCCACAGCAGAGGAACTGGTCCACGTTAGTTGGAATCGTCCTCTTTGAGGAAAAAAAAAAAATTTCAATTCAACTTTGAGTTTCAGACACATAGGTCCATATCAGTATAAAAATGTGTTAAACAGAACAACACAGACAAGACAAACAGTTACATAAATATGAATTGAATTTCATAAGTTTTAAATTAAAGTGATTAAAACACATTCAGACATTTGTTCCAAGTGTACCTTGTAATAATTAAATTTTTTGAATAAGTTAAGCGACACATACATTTGTACATAAAATGTCTCAACACAGCATGAAAGGTGGGAACATTACTAGTGAAAAATATATGACTCGCAAAAAAGAAAAAAACCTTCTGGTTTCTTTTCTTTTTCTGTAAGATATTTTGTACCTGAAGTCGAAGGAGCTCTGCAGGGAAGAGCCATCGCCAGGCCGGGTTGTTCATCAGGGACAGTATGTGGTCCGTACCGGAGCGTCTGTAGAGGGCTCGGAGCAGGTAAACCCTGTACCAGTCATTACCACAGTACTCACACACCGCCCTCACCTGCTGCAGGTACCCAGCCTCCGCCTCTTCAAGTCCGCCTGCGTGTCATGAAGAAAACATAAAAAGATGAAATGGTCCTTTATTTTGGACCTATTCTTGTCTTTCTTCATTACTTTTTTCCTCAAAGTTTTTGGCTCTTTTTTTCAAAGTTTGTCGCTTTTTGGAAGTTTTTGTCACTTTTGTTGCCATAATGTTGCCTGCCTTCTTTCTACTGTGTTTTTTTTCCGAAATTTTTGTTGCTTTTTTTAAGTTTGTGTCTCTTTTTTCAAAGTTTTTGTTACTATTTTCGACGGCGTGTTCCTTTAAGTTAAAGTTAAACATAGTTCAGCAGCATTACACACCTTGGACTTCTTTGAGCAGCCCGGCGGCATTGCTCAGACAGATTCGGAGCCTGGCTATGTTGAGCAGGAACTCGGCAGGGTCTTGTTGTCGGTCTGGAGTCTGTTTCCTGGCGACCCGGCTCAGGAATCCAATGTCAGCTTGTTGTTGCTGTTCTCCGCTCCGTTCCACTTCTCTCGCTTCTGAGCACAACAGAGAGTCCTGAGAAAAAATGTTTATAAAGAAAGAAAATACAGCATCAATAACAAGTGATGGGATTCAATTATGTTAAAATAAATGTCACAGGTCAATCAGGACGAGGACAAATAGACTCAGGAACAGCTTCTTTCCACAAGCCATCACCACACAGAACACACACACTCACTAGCACCCCCCCACACACACACACACACACACACACACACACACACACACACACACACACACACACACACACACACACACATTCACACCTTCACACGCAGACCATGTGCAATATCTAGTACTTTTAGTGTGTATATTTCTTTCTATTTATAATGGTTGTAAAATGTTAGCGGGTGAACTGCTGCAAAACATTTTGTTGTTCCTCTTGTACAATGACAATAAATCTTCTGATTCTGATTTGCAGAAAATCCATGGTTAAAAAAAAACCTTACAGAGAGAAGTGATGTCTGGGAAAGGCAATGTCATCTTCACAGATAAAGCCAAGAATAAAATAAACAAAAAAAATGATCATCATAATAATCATCACTCTGAAGATAAATACAGATGGACAAGTGTAGTTTGTGTCTTCTACCTGGAAACAGTTGACAAACAGCAGGTAGAGTTCAGTACGGTCTTCTCTGTTCAGAAGATTCTCCTCCAGATTTCTCAGGTAGGTCTGAATGTGAGTCTTCACCTGCTCAAAACTGAGAGATACAACACCATTTACACACATGTAGTAGAAAAGTGTAGTAGACAAATGTTACTGTAATTATTACAGTAAGTAAACTGTTCAGGTACTTTTTGAGTATTTCTATTTTGGAAAACTTTCTACTTGTCCTCCGTTGCTGTTCAGTAGAAAATACTGATCTTTTAAGAGACTGAATCATGAAATACTGCTGTATTACAGTCCAATATTTCAAAATAAAGTCAGCGTTCCTCTAACAGCCTTGTTACAGCTTCATGATGGAATAACTTTTTGACATTATCTGTTTTTAAAATGTACCAGACCTGTAGTGAAGCATGTTGTCCTTTCACTGATCTGAGACTATGAAAATCCACAAAATTTCATTTATTTTTTTTATCTCCAATTTTTGTCGTTTGTTTTAGAATGACTGCATCACTCACAAAACAAGCAAGTGCTTGTTTCGTCACTGTCGGTTTCACTAGTTTTGTAAACTGTATACTGTACTTTTTCTTATTTTCCTAACGTGGTGTTTTATGCTTTTAAAAGAACGTTTGACAAACAGTTAGAGTACTTCCTCGCCTCACCTGTCCTGCAGCAGCAGCTTTGGCAGCACAGATCGCACCACAGGACTGTTGTCCACACATTCCAGGAAAGGAGTGAGCTCTCTGGTCCGGTACACGTCACCTGCATCACCCAAAAGAGTAAATAAAAAGGATGAACGGGCGCCTCATTATCGCAGCATCATCAATTATCTAGTTCAGGGGTGTCAAAGTCAAGGGCCAGACATGTAGAGTTTATTGCTTTGATGTCATAGAACAAGTCAAAAATCTTTGACTTTTGTACATAAAATGTCTCATCTTTGACTGTATTACTGCATGTCTCATAAAGTTTTCTCGCTTACAGTTTGGTCGGCAAAAATGTGTGGCCAGGTTAGCTCAGCTGATAGGCGCAGGCGCACATATATAGAGGTGTATACCTCGACCCAGAAGGTCCACGGTTCGAGTCTGACCTGTGACGATTTCCTGCATGTCATCCCCCTCTCTCTCCCCTTTCATATCTATCCATTTATTCCATTTAAGGCTGAAATGCCCCCAAAAAAATCTTAAGAAAAGAAAACATTTCGAATGAAATGCCAAAAACGTCAGAAAAAGCATAAAAAATGCAGTGAAAGCATCAAAAACATGGAAAAATGTGCCAAAAAACTAGGCGGGCCAAAAGTTATTGTGAAACCTATATTGATATGGGGGCTGGATCAAAATTTTGCCCGCGGGCCTCGAGTTTGATAGGTGTGATCTAGTTATTATCATTGTCTTATTCTCTCACTCTCTCTGTCATTTGTTTTTTTCCCTGTAATAATATGATATTGTAAAGTAGGGGCAGACTGTCAGAGCATCGGCACAAGACTGGATTTATCAGGTAACGTCTGTAATTATAACTATGCTAATTTAGCTAATTTTAGCTAACAACATTAACAGTCCGTGGTTAGGAAAGACTAGTATTGCCCCTGTAGGGATACACTAGTGCACAGAATCTCCATGGTTATCACACATCGATGGCCTGGCGTTTACTGTTCACATGAGGAGCGTAGTAGACCTCGTGGATCCACGCGACTACGCAGGCCAAGTGTCCCTCCCCGTCTGAAAAACCCTTTTTGCTTCTGCCTGCTCCTTCTCAAACTCATCCTTTTTTTTTTGTTCCTTGATGGAATCGGATCGATTTGTATATGATTGTGTATTATTTAATTTTTTTTTTTTGTATTTCTCTTTTAAAGTATGTTGAGTGGTCAAGAAGAATAAAAATAAATGAAGAAATAACACTCACCGTTAGTAGAGACGAGTAAGGAGAAGAGCAGCTCCACCACTCCGTCTCCAGGCGTCTGTCCCTCTGACAGACAGAACCTGGACACCACCTCCAGGAAGAAGGAGTTACAGCAGTCCCGGATCGCTGCTTGCTGCTGAAGTGCTGCCCTGAACCATGGGAAGGAAAGTTACTGAGAGCTGAAAGATTTAATGGACAACTGTATCCGATAAAAAAAAAATATATATATATATATCTTAATTGTCACATACACATAAAGGGCCCTATCTTGCACCCAGCGCAGCGCAAAGCCCGACCCAGGTGTCTTTGCTAGTTTAAGACCGACGCAGTTGTCAATTTCCCGTCCAGCACTCGCGTCGTTTAAATAACAAATGCATCTGCGCCCATCTTTGCGACATGATCTTACAGGGAGGTGTGTTCACCTTACAGGGGAGGTGTGTTCAGGTGCATTCTGGGCGTGCTGGTTTTACAGGGAGGTGTGTTCAGGTGCATTCTGGGCGTGCTGGTTTTACAGGGAGGTGTGTTCATGTGCATTCTGGGAGTATTGCTATCTTGAGGCAGCGGGATCACGCCATCGACCAACAAAAACCTGGTCTAAAGTCAATAACGCAGCATTTCATTGTTATTTTAACAGAGCATTAGTAAAATGCTCCTAGGCTCGTGCACAGCGCGCACACACTATGCTTGTTACACACACAGGGACACACAGCAGCACACACACACACACACACACACAGCACACACACATGCAGAAGATTACAAATAAAAATATTACGGTGCAAATCCTCCATCATAACAGCAATGCTCCAAGGTCCAAACGCGCCTGGCTTTTAAAGGGAATGGGACATGATCTCTGATTGGTTGATTGCATGATACGCCCAAAACACACCTATGAATTAATGAAGACACTAAGTACAACCATTTTGAACCATGCACCCGGCGCACGGACCCTTTTTTCCGCTGTCAAACTAGCAAAAGTGGATTTGGACACGCCCTAAACGCACCTGCACCAGGTGCGTCACGCTGTGCGCTTAGATCGTTAAAATAGGGCCCAAAATGTAGTGTAATGTAAGTTGTACCAGAAAACATTTACTAGAAAAAAAAACAGAACTCACTTGATGGTTTGAGAAACAGTCGGCTTGAAGTCGGTCAGCAGGTCTGCCCTGCATTTAGGACAATGACGTCCTCGTATCTGAATGCAGCTCTGGACACACGACAGACATAAGACGTGCTGGCAGGGCAGGACGGCCGGCTCTGTGAGCTCCGACAGGCAAACTGGGCAAGAAATGCCAAACCTTTCCAGAACAAAACATCCAGAGAGATGAATTATTTAGATGCTTAAAAGAATTATGGCGAGATGTTTCTATACAGAAAGTCAAGATGTTCTCTTAGGCGTCATTCAGACTGCCTGCGTCGGCCGTCGGGCAAAAACGCAGGTCTTCCATTCATTTTAAATGGGGGTTGTGCGTTTAGGCTTAAGGCGGTGAAAAGTTGAAAACAACTTAGTTTCGCATTGCCAGACCTTCCTCCACAGCGCTGCGGAGGAAGGTCTGTCTAGTCCTCACAGCAGTCCACACAAAAACGTGCTCTGGTTTATTGGCATTTCTTTAAACCAATCGTGCAACGGAAAACTCCGATTGGACAGATAGTCTAGCTAGCTGTCTGGATTTCACCCTGCAGAGATCTGAGGAGCAGTTAACCACAGTCCTCACAAATCAGCCGGAGGTTAGAACGCCAACACAAAGGAAGAGGAAGATATCAAACAAAATGTCTAAATCTATAAACAATCTGACAGAAAACAGTAGTTGGGAAATATAAAGTCTATTTATGCTACATTTGTAGGGAGAGTTAAAGAAAACAACAGGACCCACACCGGCACCGCACAACCCTGCAGCAGATGGCTTCTTTTGGTCTGAACGTAGCTTTAAACGGACATACCTCAGATCCCTGCCGATACACTCATCATGAAAACAGTTGAGGATCTTGATGAGCTTCTGCAGAGTGCCCACGCTCCTCACATCAAGGGGACTCCTTCATCAGCTGGTAGAAAATTAGAAAGAAATATCAGAAAACATCTCACACCCATCCGACTGCTTAAAAAAACTTTTACTTCCCTGTTGGTAATGTTAAATAGTTTACAGCTATGGTTTCTGCTATGTGTAAGAAATCTCTTGTCCTTTTTTATCCTTTAAGGGTCTTGGTTCCCTCTGTGTTTTATAGCGGAGGCGGGCCACCTCCCCTGTAATAAAGGCTGCCTCCGCAAACACAATAAGAAATCTGATAAACATTTATAATTTTTAAAAAAAGCGCATTCACCTTCAGGGATAAAAAAAAAAGCAGAGGTGCTATTTCACACAGCAAATGTCAATGAATAAAAAGTAGTGTTGTTTAGGATGTTATAATAAACAATAAATGTATGCAGAGGCTTAACACCTCACCTAACTCATTCCTGGGGGGGAACCCTCTTTCAGTCATATAAAGATGAAAACGCAGACTCACAAACCATTTTACTTACGTTCAGGTGAAGATTGCAGTGTTTGAGCGCCACTTCTTTCAATCTGGAGTCATTCTGTTTAACTCTGAAAAGGACGTGCTGGATGAAAGATGCAACAACCAGCATCCCGTGCCACAGTGACCTGAAAGGCCAAATTAAGTTAAAAATAAACCTTGAAACACACGTAAAAAAATGTTTTTCCTTTGCTGTACATCTGGGCAGACTCACCGGATGGAGTCCAGATGTTGCAGACAGCCAGGGCTGCAGAGGGTGCTGTATTTCTGACCGAACACTCTATCTAGACACGGCTGCAGAAACTCCACTCGGTACACAAAGAGCTTGCACTCGTGCACGGACGTCACAGTCAGCAGTTTGGTCTGCTCAACACAGACGCCCAGAGCTAGAATGTCCTCCACCTGCCATACGTTAACATTTTTATAGTTATCATGTTATCAACTGTAGGATGTTAATGATGCTTAGCATTTAAAGTTAAGCCAGTTATAAAGGTTTCCCATGATAAACCAAACTAACAAGTAGAAGTTTGACTTGTTGCTGACACCAGTTATAACACTAGTGTCCGTGTTTTAAGGACCTACTGTATGCTTCCAAACTATGGGTGTCATGATTCTCCAAATCCACGATTTGATTTGACTTTCAATTGTTACGTCATGATTTTTATTTCAATTTTCGATTCAATCACTATATTTCAACGGCAGAAGGGTACTTTACAACAACAGTTTGATTTTAGAGATAATTGAATGCACCATTAGTTTAACAAGGTGTACCTGAAGGCACCATGGAGTCCTGTCGGAGCCCAGTTTCCATAACTCACTTACAGGAAGGCAAAAGGTTGCCACACTGGTGACATCAGGGAAGCAGGAGAATTTTCAAGTTATTTGGTTTCTCCATCTTCTCCAACCCCGTGTCTTTAGCTGCACAATACCAGCAGGTAAGCTAAGCTGGGTCTGCCAAGTTTTTCTTCGGATGTGCGCAAGTAGGTGAGGATGGGAAATTGCTGATCGCTGACCACTTCATCTTTTAACAAACACATGCAATAGTCACAGCTTAGAGATAGGTTTATGGTTATTCTCACCATTTCTTGGGGCTCCCCATTTGAGCCCTGCTGAAAGACATCGGTGGCTAGCTGGGGCTGCAGCAGAAATATGTGGCAGAGAGTGTCCAGTCTGGGGGCAAAATGTCTGGCAGCAGCAAATATCCAAGAAGGAGAAAGCTCAGTGACGGCACCCACAGACGTCTGAAGCTCAGACACACAGCCCAACATGGCCCCGGTAAGCACCTTTACATGAAATGTGTAGAAAGTCTATTACTGTCTGTTCCCAATATATGTGTTAGTCTTGTTACAAGCAAAAAGAATGATTACTTTAACTTGGATGAGGATGGGTAAACCAAGTATCGCACAGTAGTTTAAGGAACTATCTTTATGTTAAGCCTGAGAAAGAATAACATGTACTATTAAAGATCATTGGGAGTCATTCCTAAAAGTTCAGGGACAATACATAGATTATATTAAGAACTATGATTTATATCACTGGGGTAGAGAAACCACACCCCCTGCATAACGTGGTCATATTACAGAAACTTCAAATCTGGATTGTTTTATGTCATTTGGATGGACTCTCATTGACTTGTATGCCTATACTGTATACACATGCAGAAAATACTGCACATATGTGTCACTTTGTATTTCGACTTTAATTTGTTTTGTATAAGTTAAAACTCAATAAACATATTGTTGAAAACAAATGTGTGACTCTTCTCGTCCGTACCCTAAGCTCGTCCTTTGACTTGATCTTCATCGAGAGCAGCAGAAAGTCTTGTAGAAAGAGGTGGCCATACTCCGATCTCTCCTCGTCTGAGAGTTTCTGTAAGTGGCTGCCCAGCTTGCTGTTAGAGAAGGTGCTCACAAACTGGACAATCCTCCCTGTGCCATCCTCTTTTGTTACTGAGGGATCAGTCATAAGAGCCAGAAAAACATTAGAAACCATATCACACCATATATACTTAATGTGTTCATGAGTTTATACATTTAGCTGTTAAAAATATGAGATCAAGGCAAACCTGGCATGAATTCCGATTCTTCCCACAAGCCTTCAAGGTGCATTTGGATGAGCCAGCTGAACGGGGCAGCGCAGGCTTGTTCTTCACCATCCAACATGAAGTAGTGATTCACAAGCACTTCCTGGTCTGATTCACTAGAAATTGTATTAATCAAAGAAGAACTATGACTTTTGTTGTTTAAAGTTAATGCATGAATTATAAAGAAGTATTAATCCACAATACCTTGGGTTTTGGAGAGGCGTTTGGCTAAGAATCTGTGCATCTGCCAGGATGTCCAACCACAGCTTTATCAGGCCCTGGCTGAGCCTGTTGTCAGAGAGCAGGTCTAGATTTGCATACCTGTCCATAATCTCCAAACATGCTGGCCAAGATTGGAGTCACAGTGGACTGAAGACAGCGCCACAGCGTATGTCTGTCAGTAAAAGACACAAAAGAAAGCTGCATGTGATCAAATCATCGACTGGAAATACGAAAGCACTTTAAAGAGTACACATAAAGTGCCAATCTTTCAAAATGTACATAGTGAAATTCTAAGATCCACAACTGGAATTGAATACCCAAAACAAATCACTTGATAATTTTCCAGTTGCTTCATCTTTATTATTTACACGTTTTCAAGTCATCCTGCTAAAATTTCTTTACCTCAGAGTTCCTCCCTCCTGCAGAGCCTGGCGTTTCTTGGCCTCTCTGCTCATCCACTCCTTAGGAGAGCCCATCATTACTTCTCTCTGTGCCATACCCTCTGCCAGTCTACTCAACAACACCTTCTGAAAGTGAGCTTTAATATAGTTGAAATCCATCAGAAACAAGACAGAAATGCAACAAGACTGATAGTATGTTATTTGCTTATCAAAGCCAGATGTTCTGATAGACAAAATGCCTAGACAAACCCTGTCAAATAAATTCTGGCCAATTCTATAGTATTAATATACATAGAATTGGCCAGAATTGATTTGATCGGATTTGTCTATGCTATGCATTTTTTGCATAGACATCATATTATCATCTACATTCTTACATGATAATATTTACCTGCAATTTGCACTTGACCGGTTCCAAGAAGAGTCAGAAGGATGTGCATCCGCTGCATGCTACGCGATGTCACACCATCGGGGTCCCTCAGCAAACCCACAGCTTTTTGGATACATGACCTGACTAAGGATAAGCTGTGGAGGTGGGCTTTATCTCCCTGTGCACAAACACAATTAAATGTATTTTACGCTAGCACAACACAAGGTTTATTTACATACAAACATTGAGACATTTGTATCTACCTCAGAGTCTTTTCTTTCCCTCACCGTTTCGCCATCTTCACGGTGTTCTATGTATTAAAGATCAAGAAGACAACATCAGCCTAGAGAACAGTGAAGCCGCTGTCCTTCCCATTTGTAACACAACACTTGTTAATATCCAGAAGATGTACAGTTTCTACCTGACAGTGCAGGGATGAGTAGGTGGCTAATGAGAGTTCCACGGAAATCCAACAGGTTTAGGCTCATGTCCTCTGAATCCCTCAGGTCATCAATATGCACTGACTGCCAGACTCCTTTGATGCAAAAGATAAAAACATGGCTTTAATCCTGTTGTACATCATGTATAATGCAGCCGGCAAATAACTGTAATGCAATAATGATCATATTCCACTTAGTATTCACCTCCTTGGAAACCAATGTACTGCGATTGACTTGGAATCCTAGAAACCTTCACAATGAAAATCACCCAACAGGTCTGATGATTTAGAGACATCAAGTAATTCATGGTGCAATATCTGGAAGCAGAGGAAATCATAAGGACATCTGAAACACCTGCAATGTAATTTTTTTCCACTGAGCATGCATAGAATCATATTGCAATTTTGACATTGAGCCCTACTTTGCTGATGCTATGAGCTCATCGCTGCAGTCAGATTCCTCTAGGTCCATCTGGATTAACACAATGTGAAGAGAGTGGCCAGCATTTTGAAGGAAGCTCCTGACATAGAAAGAAAAGTAAGATAAAGATTAAAAGACAAAAATTTGATTAAAAAGCGATGCTGCTGCTATCTGAACAGTTAGTACCGTATCTTGTTGCAGAAGGAGACCTCAGTGTCAAACTGGTGGAGCGAAAGCAGGAGGATCCTGTCCGTGTGCAGTCCTACAGCATGGGCTACAACCTTGACATCTAACTTGGTTAGCAAGCTGGAGAATGTCGTTATCTGTGCAAAACCACAAAGTGGACAGGTAAGTCAACATTTTTTTAAAGATTGTTAAGGAATTATGAAAAAACTAAATTGGAGCAATGGCTTGTGGCCTACCTCTAGGAACTTGCTGGAATCCTGATGCTTGTTCAGGCAATTTTGCAGGAAATCTCGGAGGCAGTGGTGATGTTGCTGTTGGAAGTACATTCTCTGGAGTTGTTCCTTCTCCTGGTTTGCTAAATCTGAATACTTGAGCCTCACCACAGCGTCAGGGGCTGCACAGTTCAACAAGAGACATTTAGCCAAATCAAAGACTTCTTTCTCGTTTTCCCTGAAAGACTGAACATCGTTTTCTGTCTCCATCAGTTCTTCACTCTGAGACATCACTTTGTTTTCGTCATCACAAACCTCAGTGGATTCATTTTCTATTGACTCAATTTCTTGCTTTGTTCCAGGATTCTCTATGTCCATCGCATCACCCAACTGATCATCCTCCTTATCAGTTACCTCTTTCTGTTCGTCAGAGTTTGATTCAGGTGTTTCGTTTGGTTGATCTTCTTCCAGTGAATCATCATTTTCATTCTGTAGATGTTGTCTTGATGCAAAGTCTTCAACTTTTTGTGCTCTCCTTTCTAGTGCTTGTAAGAGTGCGCTAGCACAGGCATCACCATGGTAGCCAACAAAAATGTCAGATAGCTTGAAATCCTCTGAGGCCTCACCTGAGAATTCCTTGACCCACTCTTTCAGTTTGTGGAGAACCCTGTGTTGCCATGGTTCCAGATCGGTACTCCTATCCACCCTGTGTTTTTCAAGCCTATTGATGAGTGGCATTGGAAAATGTTCATAGACCTTCTTTTGGTCCTCCACCACCACCAGTCTGAAGTTTGTATGGACACGACATTTGACTCTGTGGGAGCCAAGACCAAGATCGACGTATTGCTGGTTACTGAGGTAAACGTAGTACTGGTTCAAGGCATCGTACAGGCTTTCGTAAAGATTTTGCATGTTGAGGAGGATGACGGTACGGCCGGTCTCCATGCACGTTTTCACCCGGTTAACGTTACGGCAGATTTGGGCATATTCCTGGTCCTTTGGAAATCCCGAGCCAAAGACTATTTCAGGCGGTGGACAGTTTCCTTTGGGAAAGACTTCTTGCTGAAGGATATGGAGAGCTGCATTGTTGGTGGTCAGCAAAAGGAGGTAACGACTCTCCTGGTTGGTGTCATAGTCAAGATTCTTTTTCACCATTTGCAAGGTGCTGGGTCTGGGAATTTCTGTTAAGTTTTGGAGAATGTCTTGGAAAAATATGACTGGATCAAAATCTTCTGGCTGTCCACTGAAGTTACGCAAGATGGCCTCGACCAACTGTCCGCCATCTGGCTCTTGTTGGGTTGATTTGACGATGGCAAAGAGCATTTTGACTAGGCTGTAATAATCCCTTAGACCAAAGAACTGATTCTTTGTGGTCTCATTACAGATCTTCAAGAAGGCCTTTGCCAAAGATGGGAACAGGTGTTTGATTTTCAGGAGAATTTGTTGGGAGGATGAACAAATTCCCTTGGCAGTTTCCACAAGTTCATCTTCACTCGGATCCCATCTCGACACAAATATTCCCCTGTTCATCTTTGCTGGGTCGAGAGCCCAGTTGGAAATGCCAACAAAGCCAACCTTCATGTGTGGATCTGGCTTGTCATTGTCAATGCATCCATCCTCCAAGAGTGGATGAAGGGTCTTCAGGGGCATCTGAGGAGAATCTTCTGCTAGTCCTATCTCATCAAGCACCACCACGGATACATACTCATCCATGTTTTTGTCCTTCTGGAAACGGGCACAGTTCTTGAATGTCCCTATGATGCCCTCTGGACTTGAGTGAGGACTGCACTGGAAGGAGACCATATGAACTTGTTTGAGTTCCTTGAATAGTTCACAGTGGGAACTCTGGCCCTGCATGGCATCAGCAACCACTGTTTTAGCAAGCGACTTAGAGCTGCCTGGCTTGCCAACCAGAAAAAGTGGGATCCTGAGCTCGATGCAAACCACCATGAGAAACACATTCTCTTTGAGTGCAATGTTTTTGGCAATGGTGTCCCTTGTCTTTATGTTCTGAAGGAAGAAGTCTTGACAGGATGAAATCTGTTCCTGCAATGCTGCTGAAGAGCAGAGAGGATCCGGAAAGTACCGACAAATTACGGAGAGGTAATGCTCTTTGTTCACCAGAGACGGGTAGTAGCAGACTCCAACTGAAAGGGTCAAGCACTTCAGCGTTTTATAAGCCTCACTGAGATGAGAGCAGTCTTTAAAAATGACGTTGCTATGCTGGTAAAACCAAACTAGCACTTTCATAGACCTCTCTACATCCCTGAGACTCACAAAACTGCACTCATTCTTCCGACTTCGCATGTATTTCTGGGAGACTGCCAGCACATTTGAAATGATGTCCTTGCAGTTCACTGGCAAATGATGGTTGTCAACTTGCTTCTTGACAATCTGTTTGATGTACGAAAGTTCAGTTGAATCATTCAACTGACCAAAGTCCCACACCAAAGAAGCCATGCTTGGAGGCAATGGGTGAACTCTGTACACCAGCTGCCTCAGAGGGACTTTGCCAAGGCGGTCTCTTGTTTCATCTGCCTTCACCCTGTATCCTAAACCTGCACGTTCCAAACGTTCCACCATTTCAGGTGAGTGCTTCCTGTAAGGATTGCAAGCAGCTATTATTTTCAAGCCACTGTCTGCCTTCAGAGGTTCCCCTTTCATTGTTTGGTCACACAGAATTTCCTTGATGGCAAAAATGGCTTCTGTGGTGTTGCCTTCGTCAAAGAACAAAATGGTGTCTAGCTCTTGCATTCTACGATTCTTCTCAGCAAGTATCTCTGCCTCCCTCACCTTTCTGTAGATCATCTCTGCTGTAGTTCCACCATGTACCTTGACAAGTACCATGTTCTTAACTGGTCTTTCTTCCCTTTGCAGAGTGCAAAGGAAACGGACCAATCGGGTTTTTCCACAGCCGGTCTCACCCATGATGACAACTGGAATCCCACACCGGAATCTCATGTGTATAGCCAACATCTTCATCACATTGTCAGCAGTGAGCTCATATGTTGGGTCTGGATCAAATGTTTCGTCCATGATTCCTTTCTTTGCACCGACAACACATGAAATCCGTTTGATTTTGGCCGGCCGGGACAACTGATCAAAGTCTTCAGTGAGAGAGATCCTCTGCCGTTCCAAATCTTGAAAAAGTTTTTGCGTCATCACATTTTCTATCAGGATCTTGCCGCTTCTAGGATCAACTGCATTGAGTGTCTTTCGCCTCGGACATATGCTCACATTAAAGCCGAGGAAAGACATTGAGAATCGGTCTGCGTTAAAGAAAATGTATGGATGAGATTCATTTTCCCAATGCTTACGAATTGTCAGACGGGCAACAAGGTCATCCTCCAGACTGTTATCAATGTGCAGCGTGGGACTTTCATCGGATGTGTTCAGAGATGGCGAGGCAAAATCTCTTGCCATTCGAATCATGAACTTTACAATGAAGCCCTTGAAACCAGGCAGCTGGTCAGCCAGAAAATCTGGATCACAGAAAATTGAGTTCTCACAGTCTTTCAGTTGCACATTGAGGAACCAGGAGAAGTTCTTCAGCTCAGCCCAAGATGGATCTTGCATTCCACAGTGTGACAGAAATTGATCGACACATTCCATGGGATTCCCTATTCTGGATCCTTCCTGGTACTTAAAACGATCCAGATTCTGATTGTTGCTGTAGAGCTTTAAGTATTGCAAAGGTCTTTGAATCCCCTCACTGCAAAACTCCTGCTCATCCATGAGTGGATCAAAAGTCTGTTTCAACCCCCCTCTACTGGCCAACAACTGCTTCACCTCTTTTGGAGGTCTACAATGGATGGTAGGCAGAATATCAAGAAGTCCAAGCTTCATCTGTGTGAGCAAATTAAACAAAGATTCATTAAATGAATTGCAGCCTGAGGTCATTTTTTATTTTGCATTTAAAAAGGGACACAACCCCTTAATTTGAAACTTTCAAAATTCCTCAAGAACACAGATCAAACTGGTTTAATAATTAAACAATGTTTGCTAATTAGGAGAAATTTAAGGCATTACATTCAAAGATTTATGGGACCCCAAGTTAATACCAACAGGTGAGTATAGATAATGGAATATAAATGCATTTTAAGCTTTTTTTAAATGAATGTATTTAGTATTGTATTTAGTTTGGCATTTGTTAACAACCAAGAAAACAGTTTTTACCACTGCATGGTCAATAATGCACACTGCACTTGTTGCAGACTTTGTTCACTTATTTCTAGATGCTATAAGTGAGTGGTAAGTCATATGAAATATGAGAACATGCTGTTATTGAAAGCTTAAAAAGTTATAGGTTACCAGTCCTGTTTAATGTCTGAAGTTACGTACAACATGACATTCAAACTAAAAATTTTCTGATTTTAGTTATTTAAAAAAGAAGACGACATGAATACCTCTTTTGGCTGGTGTTGAGAGGGTTTGTTTGTTCTCAGGACCTCAACAGTGATCAAATGAGCAACATTTCTTCGCCACAGCATGCCATGGCTGTCGCTCAAACAGCCCAGAACTAACAGACGGAACAGGAGCTCCTCCAGACCTGAACGAACCTGACAGGTAACAAAGCTGAATAAGAAAAAGACTCCCAAGTACAACCAACAACAGAACAAGTGATCCGTAGAGATAAATGCTTGCATACGTACTCCAGCGGTGTCAATGTGCAGGAGAACAGGGTCCTGCTCTCTCAAGGGTGCCAGTTTTTCTGATAGACTTTTAATCAAGGAGTCAATATCAACACATGCCTCAATCAGTCTGATCCTGATATATTTTGATCTGGGAGATTTCTGCTGGAACTTCTCAAACAAACGATTCACATAAAGGGATTTCCCTATTGATAGAAAAACAGATGTACTCCATCAAGAAAAAAATTCCATGAATTTGAATATTGTAACTGAAAGCCTCTATGTGTAAAATGTTACGTAATTTTACCTTTAGGCATTTAACAAAACAGAATACAGTTTTTACATAACAAACTCTAAAATGATATTCTTGTCACTATTGTATAAGTATTTTCATAATGCCATGCCAATTAGGGTAAGGCTTACCAACTGCAGGGCGCAGAGATGAGACTGTCCAGACTGAGAGCTGATCCGGAGAAACCTGTGCGACAGGGTTTTGTGGAAACATGTTTTGTGTGAAGTGGTGATGCAGATATTTCCTGGCAGTCTCAGCTGTTAGAGTCATACCAGCCTGTACTTTGTTATTGCTAAAGAAAGAGGGCACATATCTGTGCTGGTGCTCAACCGGACTGACTATTATCAAGCGATAATGCGGGTTGGCACTTCTCTCAAGACTCTCAAAGAGCTCCCCCAAGGCCACGCTGACATCATATCCCAGCAGCCCTGGATTGACAAGAGAGTATATCTTCTGCCAGTTCTGTGCGGAGCCTTGGCCAAGAGCTCGGCGAAGAAAGATCTCTACCTCTTCCTCTGTGGTTTCCTCTCTGCAGACTAGAACCTCATCAGTAGATGGCAAAGGCTGATCTTGACTCTGCATGTAAAAAGACAGGACGGTGGTAAAAACTTCTGCACTGGGACAGAGCACAAGATTGGGCTTTCCGTCCTGGAGAACCAGCGGAAGGTTCCTGATGATGTGTTGCTGGTCCATTTCAGAGAGGCACGAGAGGAAGTGGGCCAGAGACGAGATGTCCAAGTAGTCGTCGAGGTAGCGTGGCATGTCATTCTTGAATTTACACCAGAGTGTTTCAAGACTGTCCTCATCGCCCTCTGTGGCATCGTCATCACATATCATGACACCGTCATCTTCATCCTCGGAAGAAAACTCCATCAAATCTTCCATTTTCTTTTCAGAGTGTCCTGGTGAAGCTGGTGTTAAGTCCAAAGAAGGAACAAACATCAATTGATCTTCATCGTCATACTCAACATCTTCCAGTTCCTCATGCTTTGTGGTCATACATGCAGCATTAGTGTAAGCTTCTCTGACATCAGTTAGATTGCACTGAGGCTTTATGGGGAAAAGTAAAAGCCATAACTGTGGAGGGACTGGTGCCTGCCGTCGACACACTTTGTGTATCCAGTGGCACAGGTACACCACCTGCTCAGACGTGTAGTGGTTCAGCAAGTTGAAGTTGCAGCGCATCTCACTGATGAAGGCGCGCCATTCCTTTTGGCAGCTCTCCATGGAGTGAGCCAGCTTTTGTAGCTGCTCAGTCACCTCGCCGTTATACGCCATCTCTTTACCCTTCAGGGATAAGAAGGTGGCTTTGATGCACGGCTGCTGCTGTAGGCAGCACTGGACCTCAGCGCACCATTCCCTGAAGAGCATGTTGCCGGATGTTTGCATCTGAAGAAGGATGGTTCCCAGTCTCTGAACTCCTTCAAAAACCTACAGTACATGTGGACAGGAATGAAGACAATTCAGAAAACACACTTTGGGATTTAAGTTGGCATCTTTAGCTTTCTTTGGTTAAAGCTAAAGCTACATTTTCTAACAATGGATCAAATAATTATATGATAACTTTTGAGTTTTGATTTCCTGCACATTTACTAAATGGTTAAGCCTCATCATTCTAATCAGTATAGTTTTTACAGCAGCAGTAGGCATCTTTTTTCAGTAAACTACTTTTGATAAAGTTAGTGCTAGCTGTTGATGAAATGGAAATATTTAGCAGCTACAGAGACCGATATTTCTTCTCAGAAGTTGTGCATAATGTTTCGTTGAAGTTAGTGGAGTCCTAACAACAAAGCACTTGTTATTCTTTGGCTGACAATACCATTAAAGTTACTGTAAAACTACTTTGTATCACAATATATACACCGTGTGCTACTTTAAAATGTAATTTCATCACTTAAGAAAAGACTTTTATCTAGCTAGCTTGATAGCTGTTAATATACTATACAACATCATGAGACCACTGTAGATGCTCTGCCATTTGTGTAGTTCAAACATCTACAGTATATGTAAATATTAACCTCTTGCCAATGTACATTTCCACTGACCTCTGTGAACCTGTTGACTTGGTCTCTGCCGTGCTCCCCTTTGGACGACATGAGCATGAGTTTGTTCTGTAGCTCCAGCAGGTCTTCAAGTTTGTAGCTCTTCTCCTCTGAGCCCTTTTTCACGGTGACCTGCACCATGTTATGTAGACATCTCTGCAAACAAGGGAAAATGATAAATATCTTAAATAATTTAAAAGTCCTACAAGGCCCCCAGGAGGTGCACCGGCTTTGGAGACAATTTGATATAGTGGCCAAACAGTGGAATTACAACTTCTGTGTCTCTCATGTGATGTCATAGGGTTAGGAAGCTTGTCCACTTACCTTTTCTGTGTTATGATCAGACCATCCTATGTGATAAACTCCATGAGCATTAATAGAAGAAGCCAGGGACAGAGAGGACTGCTCCACAGAGCCGTGGGTCTCCTTAAGGGCTTTCAGCCAGCTCAGCAAGCGAGTAGACTCTCTCTGGGGTGGGGGGGAAACAGTGGCATCATTGTCACTCTGCCACAGTAACAAGGCTTTATGTTCTGCCTACAAACAAGGAAGAGGTCAATACCAATTTGTCCGGTAGCTTTTCATCTCTGTTTTGGGTCTCCCACACCTGCTGAGCACACTTCATGAACTCCTCAAAGCCAGCGTCAGGGGAGAGGGAGTAGAGCAGAGGGGCGTAGCCCATCACTGCATCATGGAAACAGGCCACCTGGTCGATCTCTGTGTCGTTCTCTCCAGCAGATATGGAAGCCAGGTCGACGTACACCTTCACATCGCTCATATCTGTTGAGGGGCCAGAAAAGTGAGCAGGCAGGCATCATCTGCATAACTAAAGAGAATTTAGATAATTTATGCCAGCGTCTCACTTTTAAGGTGTTCTTTGACCCATCTGACCAGAGTTTGGCTCTCTAGAAACTCTTCCAGACAGGCAGTGTGCTGCTTGGTGACTGTGGAGAGTTGGCGTTTGGCATGAAACAGATCATCGCTAAGGGAACCCAGGGTCCTCTGCTTAAAGGTGTCTTCTTTCTGTTAAACAGCCGTACACATAATTCAAGAATCATACATTTTCTTTAAAAGAAAAGCACATTCAAGAGAAGTGTTTGCTTCTGCTAGACAGATATAAAAAGTGAATCCATACAGCAACTGTCCACCAAATGTCACTTTTCATCTCCTGCCATTCTGTTTTATATTTAAATGTACTTATATTGAAATGTAGAATATACATATCTTAAGAAAGTGAATATTATGAATAAAAACTAAAAAATATAGAGAGAGCAGGGCCGGTCCTAGAACTTTGAGGGCCCCCCATCATTGTAAGGTGTTGCCACTTCCCATGGCACTGAACTAACTTGTGTATTGTAAATATTAGTGTAAACATGTTTTTTCTCTCTTTTGGGGACCACACAGTTCTGCTTCATCCTCCTCAGCAGTTGTAAACATTAACAGACGAGGAGGGCGGCGGTGCCTTGTAGTGAACATAAGGGCCGAACAGCTTTGTTTTAAGCTCTCTCGAGGAACATTTCAATGTGCTGTTGGGGACCCTCTTGTAGCCACGGGGCCCTAAGCAGCCGCCTAATCGTTTATGCGCCAGGCCGGCTCTAATCAAGAGTATGTTATCTTTTGGCTAGCCCAGTGCAACTCAATTCCTTTGTTAATACTGTAATTAAAGTTTATGTTAGATCACAAGACTATTACCATTTGGCTGAGTGTATCGATTTCCGTGAAGTTCCCAGAGAGCTTCATCTTTTCAGCAATTTTCAGCATAGCACTGGCTGCGGCCGCTGCCTGGTGGAGCTGTCGATAGTCCTGGATCTGACCCAGTCTCCGCTCAACCCAGTTCTCCTCAGGTATGAGTCCGGACTCACAAACTGTCTCTGACATCAGCCTCAGCTCCTTCTTCATTAATGTCCCTTCTCCCTGGTCGCCAGACTCCACCAACACCTGATCGATCTGCTTGAAAGTGATGTGTGCATTTGCAATGCCGACGCCAAGCTGGCAGAACTCTGTCAGCAGCGGCGTCCAGATGTCTTCGTAGATCTGTGTCAGGGAGACTGGAACAGGAGTGGAGCAGGGTTGCCTTGTTGACGCCAAAGTTGCAGCTCCCTTAACCCAGTAGGACAGAATCAGGTTGCTGTGATGCAGTTTTTGCATCTCACGGGCCATTTTCTGGGTATTCATACCGATGTTGTACCAGAGGACGTGGGAAGGGCTCCCGTTTCCCAGCTTCCCCCCAGCATCAAAGGACTGAACGCGCACCAGTTTGTTCAGGCCCACACTCTGGAGATCTGCACTGTGCTGCTTCTCCAGATTCAACATCTCAGGAACTGGTTAAATGTTCAGAAAGAAAATGGCCCAAAAAAAACAAAATACATAATCAAACTCATTGCAAAAGTGATCTAACTTAACATAATCTTAAACTTTAAAAAGAATGGACGAAGCTTCCGTGAAGCCAAAAGTGAAGCCAATGCGGAAGCTCCTTAAAGCTGCATCATCTCTAACTTCCAGCAGGGGGCAACTCCACTGGCTCCAAAAATAAGTCTGTTTCTATAAAAGTCTATGAGAAAATGAGCCTACTTCTTACTTGATTTATTACCTAAGTAAGTATGATCTCATTTCATAATGAGTTTATGGACTCAGTCACTAGTTTCAAGGCTTCTTCAATACAGCATGATGTTCATTTAGTAAATGATGGTCCCATTTATTTTAAAACCGACGATAAAGCAGGAGGACCTGTCAATCAGGACAGAGGCTTAGCGATGCTAACCATGCTAACACTGTGGACAACAAAATAGAGCACAACTTGTTTTTGGCTGTTTTAATCCTAAACTTTGACCCCCCCTCACTGTGCATTTTCACTTCATCAAAGTTAATTGCAGGGCTCTCAAGTTTTGAACAGAGATTTTGGCGACAGGGGTTTGGGTGGGGATGGAGTCTGATCTGATAAATGACACATCAATTCGTACAAATCAAAAACTCTATAGAGCCGTGTGCTCTACTGAACTCAAGCGAACTGTCATCCGCTCTCTCTCCCCTCAACTGGAACAGTGACAGGACGTCATCACTCGCAAAGTCATGGCAACCAGATAAACAACAGGGCGAGTACACTTGTCACTCAATCTCAGGCAAAGTCACAAACAGTGACGAAAGCTCAAACTTAAGGTAAAGTTTGCGGATTTATTAAAACTCCTCTGGATGAGTCGCTTCAGAAGGGTTGAAAATCAACAACTTTCTCTCTTTAGCATTTAGCTTAGCGCAGCGCCATTGCAACCATAAACAACACCGGCTCATCCTCCCCAGCTCCACTCTCTCATCGAAATAACCAAGGTGGCGACGTGCGAATCGCTACACCCGAGGCTTCGAAACCGCAGTCCACAAACCAGTGGGTTAAGTCACGGATGCTACGTCCATTAGTTTTGCAGTCTGTGGACATAATTCAGATTGGTAATGGGGTTCTTTTTTCTGAGTTATACTAACCTGTGATGCTTTCTGCAACCTTTGCTATCATCTTTATCAGAGTATCCATCTGCTGTTTCCGCTCCAGGAAAACCTTCAGCTCCTTGTCTCTCAGAGCCAAAACAACGTCTGCATCGACAGGAACACTCTCAGATTTGTTGTTTTTCTTGTCTGTGAAAGACACAACGACCACAGTTTTTGTAGTAATCACAGAAGGCTGTTTGGGATGATAATGCATGTAAACGGTGCATACACTGTTGATGAAGTCTCTTAAACTGCTCCTTATGTTTCAGGCAGCTCTGCAGGTGTCCCAGGACCACGCGTCCCTGAAGCAGAGCGTCCACCAGAGATTGCAGTTCAGTCACACAGCTGTGAACAACTTGTCCTGCAGTATCGTCCACCTGGATCGACTTCCAGTCACCTGGGCCAGAACAAAAACAGTGTGACCATTATAACACTTTAATAGCCCCGAGTAAATAAGGAAATAAAAGCATGAATGAATGAAATAAATGATGAAATTAAGTACTGTGAGACAGCAGGTGGTTGATGGCGGACTGTGGATTGAGCAGCTGGACTACAGGCTTGTGTCTGAATCGCGCTGCGGATTCAACCACAACAGCAGACAAGACAACCTCAGGGGGGGCCTTCCCCTTAGAGCTGAGACTCTGCATCAGGTCTCCCTCCTGCCCTCTCTAAAAACAAGAAGGGATGATCATTTTTTCAACTTTTACTATTATTTTGCTCTTAATTGACCAGCTTGTTTAGAGAGAACCAAGTTATGAACAGGGCCTGAAATTAACAAATTTTGCCATTGGGGGGGTGAACCTGTCAATCTACCTGCCACGTTGGCGGTTAGCCAATGAGAATTGAGTGATTCATTAGATGTTTTGTTGCCACTGTTGAGCTTTCACATTTCAGCCAAGTCTGCCTTTTCCTTGGATTTGAGCTAAAAAATGTGGCGGCACGTCACTGGGGGTGACGAGGCTGGCTGAAACAAGTGACAAACAAAAAGATGAGGATGACTCAAAGAAAAGTAAAAGAAGACTTTTTAATACCAAGGGGGGGTGGTCGGCGAACGGCAAGGTTCCTGAGTGGCTGATTTACGCCAGCAGTACAAAACAAATGTACTGCAGTGACTGTCTGAGTTAAATCCATTTGGGAATGTTTTTTTTTGTTGTAATTTAACCTTTATTTAACCAGGTAAATGTTGAAATGTTGTTCGGAGTATTTGCTGTTGTGCCAAGTGCAAAGGTATTCTCTATTCATGTTTACTCTGGATATGATTAGGACAGTCCAGGCCTGTATTGACATGTTTCATATCTGTTCCTGTTGATTTCTTGCCTCTTGGGCCTATGATAGCCTCACATCTGTTTCTGAAAATGACAGCAGGTAGCAGAAAAATTTGGCAGGCATATTGGATAACATCATATGAAGTGTACTGTTACATTGTCCACCCTTGTACAACCTGTCAAGCCTAGTGTTTGATTGGAGGGGGAATAGTTGGTGGAAGGTATAATGCAGGGCAAAGCAGAGTTATTTATTTAAATTTATTATGTAATCCTGGTAATGTTTACCAAGAGGTTTTAGTCCAACCCTGCATACAACCTCCAGAGATTCATGTAAATAGATAATACTGCACATTTAACTCAAAATATTCTGTGTATTGTACATCGTATTGTGTAAGTTCAACAACGATGCTCGTGCATTTCCTGTATTTCACCTTTATGAGGCAAACAAAATGGCCTTGTAAAAAGCCTGTGTGGCATGTGTGTGATTTTAAATTCCACCTGCCAGTGGCCGGTGGCAAAAAAAAAAAGTTAACTTCAGGCCCTGCTTATGAACATCTGGATGCACAATCTCATTAACAGACATATTTTGCCCTGGGTAAGCATGGATGATTGTCGAAGGTACATCACATGACGTGTGAACATAAATGTGTACCTGGCAGATTGCCTTGATAGCAGACTGACACAGCTCGTCGAAACAGGTCTGTACAACATCGCCGCTTTTTCTTATAGCTGCCAAGGATGACTCAAGGCAGCAGACCAGTACTTTATCCTCGTCACTTGCCTGGGAAGAAAACAGTTGAGACACGCTGTAAATGGAAAGCAATTCCCTGATACCACTAGATGCCAGGGATCTCTGCTGTTCTGAGTTTGAACCTCAGATGTCACTAAAACAAGACGAATAATGTCCATTTAACACGGATCACTAAACGATTACCGACCTTGGAAATCCTCTTCATTAGGTCTTTCTTCAGACTCAGCCTCCAACTGGATGAAACCTCTTCAAGAGAGCAATCCACCTTCAGCAGCGAGTCCCACATCTGATGATCCAAATTCAACACAGTTAGAATTATAAGAGGCATCATAGGGGTCAAACCTGGTTTAACTGCATGATTCAAAATAAATAAATATGGCTCATCATGTTCCTTCTGAAATCAGTCAATTCATTCTCATAGGTAAAAACATTTGCAGCACAAACACTGTAAACATTTCTGTTTTTTCCCTTTATCAGAGGGACTCTGCTGCATAATGCAAATTGCAGTAATCACAAAAACATACCACCATATTTGGGTGATTGGTTAAAATCTGAGTGAAAAGGGTTCAGAAACAGATATTTTTTTTGGGGTGAAAAACTGAAATGATGTGAACGAACCTAGTTTTATACAGTCTGTAGAGGCTAAGCCCAAGCTTTGAGCCCCTGAGGTGCTGTTCCATGGGTAGAGTAATTGACGCACTTTTTACCTTTTTGATCAATGAAAGTCCAAGTCATAATTGCAGATAAAACCTTTGGTTCCATGTATTTCCATGAGATCTTAGTTGGGTTTCCAGACAAATCACTGCTTGTATGTATGCCTGTGTAGTGTTGTGGTGTTGGTATGCGCGTGTGTGCGTGTGTGGTCAAAAACTGTATGTGCTTCAGGGTTGCACCCGAGGAACCAAAGATTGGTTCCTATTTATACCAAGGGCACTAATTGGCTCTTACAGTCTATGCTACGAACTGAGCGGTAAACAATAAGAAAGTCAAAAATATTCTGTTACCGTGTACCTCAATTTCCTTTGGATAGGTGAGTGATTTTGACGTCAAAAGGTCTTTTTGCAGCAGTCGATCCCTCCACTCGCCGATTTGCTGCTGCGCACCGTTAAGTTCAGCCAAGAGTTTCTGCCTTAAGCTCTCAAACTCATCGTCAGAGGACTGAAAAGCACAAAATGAATGCAGTGAATTTGAATTGTTGTCCCATAATGAGGCAATCAGAGCAACTCATTAATAAGATGATTACCTCTTTCCTCTGTTTAGCATCTAAAATCTCTGCCAATTTCAACACCAGCTGGTAGGACAGGATGGCAGCGTGGTAGCTCTGGACGAGTCGCACAATCGCACATGTGCTCTTCATCACACGGACGCTGCTCTGGAAGGCTGGCCTGATGGTTCCAGATTCAATCATTCTACAGACACCAAGCAAAAGTTACAGGGAGCACAAGTAAGTAAGTAAGTACGTAGGTAAGTAAGTACATAAGCAATTAAGTAAGTAAGTAAGTAAGTACATACAGTACAGGCCAAAAGTTTGGACACACCTTCTCATTGAATGTGTTTCTTTATTTTCATGACTATTTACATTGTAGATTCTCACTGAAAGCATCAAAACTATGAATGAACACATATGGAATTATGTACTTAACAAAAAAGTGTGAAATAACTGAAAACATGTCTTATATTTTAGATTCTTCAAAGTAGCCACCCTTTGCTTTTTTTGATAACTCTGCAAACCCTTGGTGTTCTCTCAATGAGCTTCATGAGGTAGTCACCTGAAATGGTTTTACCTTCACAGGTGTGCTTTAGTGGAATTTTTTCCCTTATTAATAAAAAAGCAAAGGGTGGCTACTTTGAAGAATCTAAAATATAAGACATGTTTTCAGTTATTTCGCAATTTTTTGTTAAGTACATAATTCCATATGTGTTCATTCATAGTTTTGATGCCTTCAGTGAGAATCTACAATGTAAATAGTCATGAAAATAAAAAGGAAACGCATTGAATGAGAAGGTGTGTCCAAACTTTTGGCCTGTACTGTAAGTAGGAAAACTTTATTTATAAAGCACCTGTCACCAGGGTTACAAGGTGCTGTACCATGCAACAGTGAAAAAAAAAGAAAGCAAAAAAGAAAGTAACAACTTTTTTTTAAACAAATGAAAACAAAGTAGCGCTGAGTGACCCTCACGCTCTGCGCATGTCGGGGGTAGCGGCAGTACGCCAGTCGACGCAGCCGTGTATTTCTATGACCTGTGTGTGGCATTTTTAGGCCTTTATTTCTGACAGGACAGCTTTAGACATTACATGGGAGAGAGAGAGAAGGGGGATGACATGCGGCAAAGGGCCTGACCTTCTGTATATGGGCGCGCGCTCTACCAGGTGAGCTGGCCAGGCGCCTGGAAATTACATGTTTTATATTGTGCATTACTTCCTGTGTCCACTTTGTGGTGTTAGAGAACACACACTTATACGTCATGTTGCTGTATATAAAGTGTATACCATACAACCATTTAAGGTAAATGGAATGATTTTGTCAGGGCTTACTTCCTGTTGCCAGTAGGTGGCACTATGACTTTAACTCATTATTGACTTGTAGATGTCCCCAGGCCTGGTCTCTAATAAAACATCACTGACTTGGGGCAGATTGGACAATGTATAGTTTCATTACAAACCACTTCCTGTTTCGCAGCGCTATACAGTCATTTGACACCTGGCCACGCCCACAGGGGTTGGGTGCACTTCTGTATTCGTCTTCATTGTTGTACAGTTTTGATGTTAGTATTTTGGTAAAAATTGTTAAGACCCCAGGAAGAATAGCTGCTGCTTAATGGAGTAGCTAATGGGGATCTAAATAATAAACAATAATAAACACCGCTGGACGAGAGTGCAAAAGCTTCGCAACTTTGGCAAGGGCTTTAGATTGTAATGACTAATTATCAAAGTCGATTGGGTAAATTAAAAAAACTACAAAATAACAGTTATACACTCAGAAGCCATCCAGGAGACAGGACAACAACAGATGCGTTTTAAACACATTTTTAAAACCACTGACTGCTTGCATTTTTTATAACTAAGGGAAGACTGTTCCAGAGGGTGGGAGCCGCCACAGCGAAGGCACTGCCCAATCTGGTTTTAAGCCTTGATTTCGGGTCAGCAGAACTCTGTGATCTCTACACCACAGTGCATCGTGGGAATATTTCAGATGTCCTTACCTGTCCTTCTCTTTGTCTACCTTCAGCAGTATGTGGGTCAAGGTTTTCTCGGTGAGCTGCATGCAAAAGAAATATCACAAATTATCATTTAAAAGAAAAACTAAAGTTATTTTGAAGATAAATATTGTCAGGTGTAGATTTTTTTCCACCTTTACATTCTCCTGTGCTCTGTTGTTATCCCTCGACTCTTCACATCTCAGCAGTCTGTACAGCAGACTCTGGATCAGGTGTTCTGCAGGTATCCCCGTCAGGTCTGAAAACTCAGCAAGATCCTCAAATGGGACCAGAGATAACCAGCTCATCAGAAGCAGAGGCATCTCTTTTGCCAGAGATAAGTGTGTCTGGATCAGACTCAGCATTCTCCTGTGAAAAGAGGAAAGTGGTATTAAAACACAATGCGATCCACTCTTTCAGGAAATTAAGGTTTCTTTGAGACAAACTCACTTTCTTTTGTCAGGGTGGGACTGTATACTCTCCCTGAACTGCTTGAATTTGACATCGTCAAGTCCTGACCAGTTCTCCTCCTCCACAGCTGGACCCACTTTCGTGGCGTCGGCTCCTGGCTGTCTGAGCCTGAAGAGCAGAGGAACGAGCAGGACGAGCTCGGGCACCGACTGCTCTGCACAGAGGTTCATCAGACCCAACACAACGCTGAAGGGAAGACACAGGGAGAATACATCAATACCTTTAAGGGGGCTTTTGCACCTACCTCGTTTGCTCTGGACTATTTGACTTTTCAGTTTGATCTGAATTACAGGTGTGAAAGCCCCCTAAAAGCCCCCTAAAATTCATTTTTGGAAGATAGTTGAAAGCTTTTGACTATTTTTTTTGCTAAACTTACTATTGTGGATATTGGAAAGAACTGAGCAACACGTCCAGGTTTTTCTTGTCCATTGCGGCCTCTGAGGACACCAGGAAACACAGCTCAGCCCAGCCTTTCACTCCGAGGTTGATGCTACGCTGCGTGGTCACCACGAACACAGACAGGCCCTGAACGAGAGGACTGGTGCTCCTCCAGCTCCCTGGGAGTTTCTCCTTTGGCTCGCCTTTTAAGATCTGAACCAAAGTCTCTGAAATCATGTCTGATGTCTGTGAATATGAAGAACATTTGGTTACTGGTGGAACATTAGAGGTAATATATAACGAAGGCTTTGAATCCAACTCTTCTTGTTGCACCAACCTTGACCATGGGAGGTCGGGAATTGTCTGGGAATGATATCCTTTTAGGTGCAGAACCAAGACTCATGATGAAATGCTTCAAGCTGTCACACAGGCTCTCTGTGCTCTGTTTGTCTGATGGGGACCATTTCTGGAAGATTCTGTCCAGCAGAGTTCTCGCTGAAGCCTGCCAGGCGTCTGATACCTCTACACCTCTTGGTCTCTGCATGCCAAACATGTTAAGGCCAGATTGCCAAAAATCTTTGCCCGTCCTGACGAGTAATGAAGCCTTCATAAAGGTGCAACTCTAGATGAAACACAGTCAGGTATATGTTAAAGCTATAGTGCGTCGCCCCCATGAGGAATTCTAAGTAATGACACGGCGTGTCCACATGATACAAGCCTTCCGTGATCGCACACCACCCCCACTCCATGCAGTTGCTAGTAGCCAAAGAGGACACGGAGGATTAAAAAAAAATGATGGACTCTTTAGAAGAGTTTCTGCACGGGAAAGTCGCCGGACGCCACAATCTTCTGAACATCATACTGAGAAATCCAAAGAGAGTTGTGTGGAGCTGATAGTCTTAATTAGCTTTGTAGCAACTCATTTCGCAATGGTTGGAATGTAACGGACGTTCATTAATATCAAACGGTTATGCACTAAAGCTTTAAAGACACACAGCGACAGTGGTGTGTTGGAATGCTGAATTGAAATGGTTTGATTGTCTTACCTGTAATGGTTTTGTCGAATGGAATTTGAACATGTCTTGTGGCAATTGCTGTAATTAGTTTTTGTCGTTGCTTTACACCATACCAATAGGTCCAGATTTCGTCTCTCATCAAGCTCCTTTCTTCAACAGAAAGACTTGCTTCCACCAGATATCCCTGTTTTAGTCCACTAAACATAAAATATTGAACATTTGTCATAATGACAGATTTAAAACCTGCAGTGAAGTGTGACAGTATCAGGATAGAGGTGTGATTTTAAGGTCCGACAAGTTCATCTGATGTGAACGTAAACACCTTGAAATAAAATACTCACACAAAATGCGTCATCTTAAAGGGTAAATATTCTTCGCCATAACACATTACAAGCGTGTCAAAGTCTTGGTTGAATTTAAACTTTTTGTCCAGCACAGCATAGATGTGAACGGTGAACATGGGAACACCCGGCGGAGGTCTCACTGGGCTTCGATCACTGTGGAGAGAGAGAGAGAGAAGAATACACCTTTACATTATGAGTCATGTAAGAGGCCCCCCATCCTGCTCTCAGAGTCTACTACTAGTCATTTTGTGTCTCTTTGCGATCGTTTTGCATCTTTTTATAGTCATCTTACTATGAGGTTGTTTATGTCTCTTTGTGGTCAGTTTAAGATAAGAATAGAATTTTGCAGTGTCTGCAGTATAAAATCACAGGTAAACAGAAGTTTCCACTCTGAAACCCAAGCCATTTTTGAGCATTTTTTGCTCCTGTCACATTATTACTCACTGTGAGCTCATTTTTCACTCTATCTGCAAGTCTGGCATCTCAAATTAACAAACACAACCAAGGTCAGAAGTAGGAGTACCTGCTAAATGTCTTTTGAGCTGTATAAAAAAAGTTATAATGGCATGAACATAACAAAAAGTTAAAACGTAAGTTACATTTATTTGATAGTTTATTTTCTTTAAATAGAAAAACAGTTGAAACAGATAATTCAACATGTCCCTAGGGGGAAACATGTATATACAATACAGGAAAAAATGAATTTTGGCTGTAAATCATTCACACAAAGAATTTGTAACACCTGTGGTGGAATGTAACAGCATTAGTTACAAGTTTTGCCATGAGTACTTTTACTTGTAATACTTAAACTACATTTTCCAGATGATACTTATATACTTTTAATGAAGTGACATGCAGGACTTTTACTGTAAATGAGTATTATTGTAAGTAAAGGATATGAATACTTATTCTACCACTGTTCACCACTAGGCTTAGCTGTGTTTTGGTGCTGGTCTCAGTCTGTTTGGATGAATTTTCATTACTTGGCTGTGCATGGCAGTAAATAAACATGGCCGCCTACGCATAACTGAGATGCTGTAGAATTTTCTGCATTTTACGGCTCCATGATCATGCAAATGGTAGTGTGATATGTGAAATCCGATATGTTCTATGTTAGGTTTGTATCCACTTAGTGTTTTTTTGGCCTAACTTTGGAGCTTTTTTACATAATGTCAGCGTTGTCTAACAAGACGCATTCAAGGACCATTGGAATTTTTAGAATCCAACAAACAATTGTTTTTTTTCAGTGTTTTTTCTTTGGCAATCTTTTAAAGAAAACACGCTTTTTCTAACCCGCTGCGGGTATTAGGTGGCCTGGAAATCCAGACCCAAATACGAAAGATTAAGGGTCTGGCACTGAGTAATGAAAATGTTGCCAACTCGAGGGGCGGCACCAAGCATGCATTTAAAAATCTCACTGCACGCAATTGGATAACACTACAACCAATCACGACAATACACGGGAGGACGTATCCAGAGCCCCATATGCTTAGCTACCAGCGGAGATTAAACTGTCATCATCTGTTTAGCTCGCCTCTAGCCCCGCCTATATCAGCTACACTGATGTGATTGGTGCAGCTCGGCTACCAGGGCATAGTTAATGAGCATCATTACTGAACACCAGAGAGACTCGCTGAGCAAATTCAAATTGTGCTCTCGCCAACTTTGGATTTCCTGGGTAGGTATTAGGTTAGGAGGGTTATATATATTCATAATTATAATAATGTATTAAATGTATATAGTGCTTTATCATAAAACACTATATAAATTCACCACCAATGTGTAGCACCCACCTGGGAGCCTTACGGCACCACACATCAGCTCGGTAGAGAGGGATGGGAACATGTTTTTAGTGGTGTGGGCACCCGGAGCACCCTGAGAAAACCGACGCAGACACGGAGAGAACATGCAAACTCCACACAGAAAGGCATTTTGTGTCATTTGTCTTCGAGGTAATTTTACGTCTATTTTTAGTCTTTTGCACTACCTTGTTATCATTTTGTGGTTGTTTTGCATCTCTTTGTAGTCCCTTTTGTGTCTCTTTGTAGTCATTTTGTAATTTAGCATTTCTCTTTGATTGTTTTATGGTTTTTATTCAGAGACATTTGTGACCCCTTAGGCCCCTGGGCTGAGCTTCAAAAACAATATTTCATGTAGTTGTTGAAGTCATTCTTACCGTGTGCTTTGGGAAGCGACTGTGGTTTTATCTGCTGCTTTGGAGGCTTCCATGTTGGACTGTTTCTGACCCCCACCATCTCCAGTCACAACTTTGGCGTAAGACATCGGTTTGGCATCTTTTTCGGCTTTGGAGCCTGCGGGATCAGCTGAGACTCCTGCAGAAGGATTCTCCTCTTTAGACTTTGACTCTTTCTCTGGGTTTTGCTCCTTGACTAAATCTGATGGCACTCTGTCCTTGTCTGGATCTTGATTTTGCTTTAACGGAGTCTGAACAGCGCTGTCTTCTTGCAGTTTGGGTTCAGGTGTGTGTTTGTCTTGCTTTAGCTGCGTCTCAGCAGCGTTGTTTGTCTCATCTGGAGTCTTCTCATCGCTTGGGTGGTCTGGTTTTGGCACGGGGACGTCCGTCTGCGTTTCCTGGTTGTGATGAGAAACGACTGGAGTTTGTGTGAATTTGGTTTGGCCTTGATGTTTCTCTGTTTGAGTCTGAGCCTGCACCATTTTAGCATCTTTGTGGCGTCGCTCTTCACTGTTGTGCACAGTTGGCAAGCTGTCTTCCACTAGGGGATCCACATGTTGTGTTGCTATGGACACACTCTCCTGAGTTTGGCTGCTTGTGGTCTCCACAACCTCCATCTCGCCCTGTTCTGTGTCTTCGCTTTTGACGTTTGCATCTCCTTTTGCGTTTGAGTTGCTCTTTTTTCTTCTTTGATTTCTCTTTTTCCTCCTCTCTTTGTCTTGGGCCTTCCTGATGCCACTGCCTGGTCCTTGTTCCTGCAATATACATTAACATAACCTTTAACTGAGGATTACATATCTGCTAGGGCAGGGCAATATATTGATATTATATTGATGGTGTCTTCAGGTAAACTGACTGGATGCTATCGCTATTTCACTTCCTGCCAGGCGGCTCGCGTGAAAATAGACTGGCGGGTGTCTTTAGCTAATTGCTCGCCGAAGGTCGCTGCGCCTCCGGAACACAGAGCAGACGCGCCTGGCAAAAAATCGGGGTAGGTGTCGTCTTCTCCTGGTTTTAAAGTCTGCATTACAGTAAAGTGATGTCATTTTCTGAACTTACCAGACTGTTCTAGCTGTTTATTTGCCATTACCCTCTAAGTCAGTGTTTCTCAAATGGTGGTACGTGTACCCCTAGGGGGCATTGGAGGACTGCAGGGTGTATGTGAAATTTTTGCAAAAATGCTAATTAAAAAATATGTCATGCATAATTCCTAAAATAATTATACTATAATAATGAATGAATTAAGTGATGGATTCTAAACATTTGAAATGTAGCATTTAAATGTTTTTGTTCATAAAAGGTTGTTGTTTAGTGAATCTATCACTGCCGGCGCTGTATTGTACCTCTTTATATAGACTTTTTTAGGGTCAGGGGGTACTTGGCTTAAAAAAGCAATTCAAAGGCGGTACAATATTGAAAAAAAGTTTGAGAAACACTGCTCTAAGTCATTATAGCCACATTATTGGTGATTATTTATCTAATCTAATTGTGTATATACAGTATTTTGTGAAAGCACCAATAATCAACCCTACAATATCGGCATCCATGTATACAGTCAGAAATAAAAGATCGGGATTTTCTCCATATCTCCCAGCTCTAGTATCGGCCTTTAAAATATTCCATGATGGTTCAAATATTGTCTTCAAATCTGTTCTAATGATAGCATTTCTACCTTGTTGCTTTCCCGGTGTCTTTTTGTTGCAACATCCTCCATTTTCTGGGGCCGAGCAGCGCCGCGACCCACTCCCTCCTCCATCTATACGGACTCTGTTCTCAGGGGAGTCCCTCCCCGTTCCTCCTGTTACCTGTCTCTGAATATAAAACACAACATACAGTTACATCCTCCACACCTGCAAATGCATCTGCAAGACTTTCTATTCAAGTTAAATCAGTTAGATTACAGTCAGTGAGGGAGTGGCACACAGAGAACTGCTCCGTCAGCTGGTTTCAAAGTGCACTTCTTCATCTTTGTACACAGGGCAGCTTTATTTGTATTAAAGAGCAGTTGAAAACAATCAAAGACATTAGTTAAAGAGAACATAAAAACAGCTAACATTGAATAAGACAGTACTTTTACAATAAAACTGATGGGGAAAAGGGCATCTGCGCAATCAAATCTGTGCAAAAATCAAATTAATTTAGCAAGCTTTTGGTCAGATTTTTGCACAGACTTGAGTGCGCATGTGTATTTTTTCCTTTATTTTTATAGTCTGTAGCTTCAGCACCTTAGCTCATACCTCATAACTAAGCCTCATACCGAATGAACTATGGCTGTGCTCGATTGAAGAAATTCTTAGTCGACTAACACTCATTCAATTGTATCGACTAATCGATTAGATCTCTAAATCTGAGTTTCTCCGCAAAGAGTCATGCAAAAGCACCACTTTAATTCTTGAGTTTACCAGAGATGTGCTCGTACATTTCTTGGAAATAAGTCATTCAGCATGAAAAAAGCATAAAACATGATAAATGGACTAAAGAAATCTAAGTTGACTAAGACCAAAACGACCGATTAGTCGACTATCCACTAAGAGGGAGCAGCCCTAGAATGAACTGTTTTTGGTTACACTTTACTTGAAGTAAAGTAAAGTAAAGTAAATAAGAGTGACATGACACTGTCATGAACGTGTCATAAACATTATAAACAAGTTATAAACGTTTATGACATAACGCTTCTGTCAGTAAGTGTCATTCGTTTTTTGTCATGACAAGTTAGGGTTAGAGTTAGAGTTCATGTGTTCATGACACTGCCATGACAGTGTCACTCTTATGTAGATACCGTCAAGTAAAGTGTTACCCAGTTTTTTTTCCTCTACTTTGGTTTCTTTCTTTCATAAAATGAAGGTGGCTATCTATTAGATAGGATAGGCTAAAATAAGCCTTGGTCTTCAGCCTATTCCTATTCTGGTTGCTAGTTGTGGGAGTTATATCGTGTGAAATGGATCGTTGTAAACATGTATAATGTCTTTTGACATTTTGTCATGCTTTGTTTATTATAATGTAAACCGAAATAAAACTATTCAGTCATTCAATTATGGCACCTAGTCTGCAATACCAAACTAGTGCTGCAACTTGATTTTTTCTCTTTTGATTTTATCGATTAGAAGTTTGGTCTCTAAAATGTCAGAAAATTATTAAAAATGGTCAATCAGTGTTTCCCAAAGCCCACAATGACGTCATTAAATGTCTCGTTTTGTCCACAACTAAAAACATATTAATTTTACTTTCACAGAGGAGGGAAGAAACCAGAAAATATTAACATTTAAAAAAGCTGCATTCACACAAGTTTGACTTTTTTCATTTAAAAAAAATGACTCAATTAAACCGATTAATTGATTAACAAAACCGTTGGCAAATAATTTCATAGTTGACATAATCGATTCATATTTGCTGCTCTATAAAACTCTATCATAAACACCACCAGGGCTGCAACTTCCAAATATTTTTTTTGTATTATCAATGAATATGTATTAGCATATAATAACATGAACACAAACATAAATACCACTGACTAATTTGTTTTTATCTGAGCTAATTCCAGGTTGTTTTCGTTAAAATACGCAAAAAGGTGATTTAATCAACGAAACGACAAAAAATAAAAATTCAAGTTGTGTTTATGATGTATCAACTTATCAGTTAAAAGATGTTTGCTCAGCTGTAACCTGAACTGAATGTAGTTACACTGTGTGACGCAGTGCATTTAACACACAAACGTGTGAAGGTTTATGCTAGCTTTATTACTCACCTTTTCAGTAGCGAGTCGGCCCGGCCAGCCTGCACTTCTGTCAGCAAACAGCTACTCAAATGATTCAGGAAATGTCAGTTTTATCTGCTACAGCAACCTCCCGTATGTAACTTCAAGGGAGCGTCGACAAATTCATCAACGTATCTAAAGATGCAGGTTATCTTTCGGCCTAAACTCTCACTAAGTGAACCGTGTTCATGAGTCAAACATGACTCGACATATGAATCGTCTTTAACACAGTTCTGGTTTAAAATATAATCAGACAATACGCTGCGTTAACAGGTTTTTCGGTGTTGATTCAGGAACTATTTTCTTGACTGTCCCTAAAACGGTAGAAGTCTTTTTCAGTTTCATTTCTCCCACAGTCTCATCAAACAAGAAACTTACTGCCGTGCTGCGTTCAGGTGCTCAAAGTTTTCAGTTTCCATTCATGTTATCGGCAGTCTGGAAACCTATTTGTCCAGGTTTTTAATGATTTAGGATTTCAGTGTTTTTAAATTTTTCTATTGAACATTACGTTTTTTTAATAACACGCTGTGTTTTTATATTTACTGTATGATGCCAGAGGTCCAATGTCAGCCGTTATATTTACAATTTAAAGTACGCCTAGGCTACTTGTGTATTTATGGAGGATATTTTTATTCATAATTAAAATTAAGTCTAAAATGAAATAAAAAATATATATATTTTACTACACTCCTATGAATAATATATAATTTAAATATATCACACACTGTTCATACAATTCATGAAGATGCCACCCAAAAATTACAAGAAGCATGCCTGTTCATTACATTAATCAAATAAGCAAAATCAGTCAAATATTACTTTTTTTACAGTGTAAATACTCTTGAGTACTTTAATCACATGACGTTAGACAGTTATTACAAGAACAAAAACATGTATGAAATGGTTATCAGAAGCAGTCAGTGAGAACAGATGAGTGGATAAATAAATTTAAGTCAAACATGTTTCCACCTTTGTGAGATTGTTTTCCCAAAAAAGATACAAAGTTTATCACAACAATGACAAGTTACCTTAAATGGGCCTTCTGATTTGTGTTCACTTAAGTACCCTTACTTTTAACTGTATTAAGGGTTAGGGTTAATAGGCTGATATTTATACCAAAATTAGTCTCGCATTGCCTGACCTTCCTCCATAGCACTGTAAAGGAGGGTCTGGCTAGTCCACACAGTATTCCTGGATGGGAGTAAAACGTGCTCTGGTTTATTGACATTTCTTTAAACCAATCAGAATCATCATGGGCGGTGCTGAACTCTGCACAGAGCCGCTGCAAAATGAGGGACATCTGCCAGAATTTCCAGCGGCACCGGAACAATCAAGGAATTATAACATCGTAGATATAGACTAAGATAAGATACGTGTTTATTGTCTCCTTCAGTAGAAATGCGTCTCGTGTCCTGAAGTGTTACTGTATGCAATCTAGAAATGTCCCTGTTCTTCAATGTAGACAGGTGATGTAACTACAGCTGTGAGAGTTTGACAACATGAGAGTGCTAATAAGAGACGGGGAGGATTTCCCATGCAGCAAGAGCTACAGTTTCTTAAGCAGAAAAATCTGTTTGGTGAACTGAGTTCATTTGGAGAACATTTCCTGCATAAAACATAACTTTACTCCACACTGGAAACAGGCTCATGACTAGAGCTGCAACTATTAATCAATTTGCTGGCAACTATTAAATTAATTGCCAACTATTTTGATAATTAATTCATCAGTTGGAGTTTTTTTATGAAAGTAAAGTACAAACTTCTGATCCACATTTTTCACCAGTTTTCTGGCATTTTAGACAAAACCACTAATCGACAATTAATTGACAGATTAATCGACAATAAAAATGTTAGTTGCAGCCCTAATCATGATTAGCGATACACCGAATCCAGATTTTTGGAGTTTGGCCAAATACCGAATCCACTTGTTAAGATTCTGCCGAATCCAAAACCGAATACCGAATCCTACTCCCAGTTTTTAGCTGTGACTGTCCTTCCTTTGCCGTACCTGAAGTTGCTGCATTCTGGCTGCTGTCTGTAGATTCCTTCATGCACAATTCGTATTCTTTCTGATGTTTCATACCAAATGTTATAATAGCGGCCATGTTGTGTATAGTTTAGGGTCCTCGCCACCACCAGACCAATCAGCATTGCAAATTGAACATGTAGCTGGACTTGAACGGCCTTCTTTTGACTGAAAGTACTGCCAAACAACAATTTCTTTTGCTCACCAGTTCCATTTTCACTCTCTCACAGCCTGCATTGAACGCTCCACCTATGTAAACACCTTCCCGTAAGCAAAATTACAAATCCTACTATGGCCACGCCAAGACCCGCCCTTCAATCAATACTATTGGCCAGGCGTCAATGCTTACGTAAGGTAACGTAGCCTAATTTGTTCAGGTCCTATCCCCTGACCTATTGGCTATCCTAACCTTAACCACTTGAGGTCAATGCCTAACCCCAACCCATGGAGCTGCTATTGAAGGGCGGATCTTGGCGTGGCCATAGTAGGATTTGTAATTTCGCTTCCCGTAATCAATGGTGGTGTAGTGCAAGCGTACCGAACCCATTCAAAAAGCCCAATATTTGTCCGAATCCTGGATTCGTAGCATCCCTAATCATGATATTTGGAGACTATAAAAAGAGCAATTTTCTGCATAAACATAAGACTTCACACCACAGAGCATCATGATGCCGTGTCCGTCTCAAGGCTTCACCATGAACCTGCAGGTTTCTTGACTCTCCGAACTACCACCCTAGTTCTCCGTCCGGGAGGCGCCGGCGCCTCTCCCGGCAGCGAACCGGGGGGTCGGGGCTCTCCTTGGGGCGGCGCAGGCTTCCTTCCCGACCGCACGTCGTCCACGAAGGCCTCCACTCCGTCAAACTTGGCCGTGAGCTCCGAGAGATGCTCCTTCAGCGCGTTGAACTCGTTGTAGAGATCTCCCAGGGCGTCTGACAGCGGCTGGATCCTGAGGGATGGGAAACTGACTTCCATTACTCACACTCAAAGCAACATCCTTCCTTCTTAACCCTTGTGTCATCTTCCTGTCAACCATGCAACTTTTACTTTTTCTGGGTCAAAATTTGAGTTGTTCTTTTTCGATTTGTCACTTTTCCCGGCCTTTTTGTCGTTTCCCCAACTTTGGTAAATGATATTTTAAGGAAATAATAACTTATGCATAAGGATAAGATTTCCTTTGAGGTAATTCTCTCTCGCCCTGACACCAACGAGTCTACTCGGAGTCTGACACCGGACCTATCTCTGCCCTTCTCTCTTATCCTCCTTGGGTTCCTCCTCGTAACGGTGCATGCTGCTGCTATCAGCTGCACCTGGTCCAGGCAACCTGCTTCCGACCGCGATATCACGCAGGGCCATCGCAAGGCCTTCGCAACTTCTACTTTCTACTTCGTTCGCTGCGCAACTGAACCCCTTTGGACATCTTGACCTTGTGTGCCACCTATCCTAACTTCCTTTTGCTCCGACATGTTTTCATCAGACACTCCTGCACAACAGTACACATTACACAATACTTTAGTTTTATGACACAGGCCATTAAGAGGCCATTAACTGTGACATTTATGAGTAAAAAGACACATCTAAGTGGTATAATATTCCTTCATTGCGTTTTTGAGGCTTTTTCCGGAATTTTTGTCACTTTTTTTCAACGTTCTTTTGTCATTTTTTTTCTTCAAATGCTATCAAAATTAATAAAACACCCAAATTCAATGAAAGTAGGGAACTGATCATTTATTTGACCTGTGAAGAGCGTCATATGGAAGCATCAACGTTATTTTCTTTGACAATTTGGTTGGTTCCTCACTGTTGCACTTTTACTTTGATAGAGGTCAAGTTTTTATTGTTTTATTTGTATTTTTTGCCTCTGGACTTTGAGCTTGAAAAGTTCTTTTGTAAATAAAATAGTAGGACAAACTCTTTCTGTCCTACTTTCCTTCCTTCATTCCTTCTCGTTCTACTCTTCCCTCTTCTTTATTTCTTTTCTCTTTCCTTGTATTCTTTTCACTCTTCCTTCTTATGTGTATGTTTTGAATGTGGTTAAAAAAGAGAAGAAGATGAATATGGAATGGTTTCTCACCGTCCGTAGTCGGGCAGCACAGTGTTGTGGTCGTGTAGCAGCAGATCTTTAACCTGCGTCATGATGGCGTATTTCCAGTTGTCTAGAACCAGCGTGAGGTTTGCACATCCTCTGCTGTTCCCGCTCTCTGCTGCAGCACAAACATTCAGGAAGATCCAAAAGTGAAACAGAGTAGCTGAAGTATCACATATTATGCTTTTTGGCGTTTTCCCTTTCCTTTGTGTTATATATCTTTTTTGTGCACGTTATAGGTTTACAAAGTGAAAAAGTCCCCCCCAAAGGGACTTACCATCTCCAACAGAAAACACTGTTCACAAACTGCTCCAAACAGCTCTACTGTAGTCCAGCCTTTACTTCAGAGACAAACGTGGTCACTTTGTAACACACGTTATAATGCTCGCCTAGCTGCTAGCATGGCACACCCTCATACTCTGCTCCTGACTGGCTAGTAGTCCTTACCTAGTACTGTCAGGGCACACCCTCATACTCTGTTTCTGACTGGCTAGTAGTCCTTACCTAGGTACTGTCAGGGCACGCCCTCATACTCTGCTTCTGACTGGCTAGTAGTCCTTACCTAGTACTGTCAGGGCACACCCTCATACTCTGTTTCTGACTGGCTAGTAGTCCTTACCTAGGTACTGTCAGGGCACACCCTCATACTCTGCTTCTGACTGGCTAGTAGTCCTTACCTAGGTACTGCACATGTGTGACTCCCAACAAAGATGGAACAGAAGTGAGATGTCTCACTCTGTAGCTAAAACAGAGAGCTCAACACACAGGGTGAAAAGAGGAGCTGCAGCAATGTGCAGTACAACAAAAATATGGTGATTTTTTGAAAATTCTTAGCATAGCAGCCTTCCCGGAAGCCGTGCAGCTGAAGGAGTTGCTAACTCCGGCCAAACAGCTGACGAATTCATGGGACGCTTCAGAGGAAAGGACGTCTCATCCCTCTAAAACACATTTGCTCGTTGCCTCTCTCCTCTGATGATTTCTTCCCGTCTCTCCCGGGCCTTCGCTGTAGGGTATCGTTTGGTTTTTTACAATTCCGATGTCTAACTGGTACTTTTAAAAACGATTCAGAGTCCTAAACAGATTCTTGAAAAACTGAAAAATTACATCAAAGAAAGGCTCTTTTATAGTGCGTTGCCGCATGTTTCAATAAATTCAACGTGCTTCGCCCTTTGCACATAGGGCCTAATCGTTTTGAAACATTTGTTGCATTTTGCGATGTCGGAATCCTTGGCTGTGAAATACAATACTGTGAAAATTTGACATTTTAAAAGTAGCCTACATTTACGGTAGCTAGCTAACGGTAGACTACAGAGAAAGTGTGATATTTTTACGTCAGTTTCGGAGTGACAGAGGGAAAATATTTCAGTCGACACATTAAGTGGAACCGAAATGAGGAACTGAAATTTGCGTTCTAATCCGGTCTGATTCCTACCGGTTGCGTAGGAACTGGTTCCATGGTGGAACTCTTTATTTATTTTTTATTTTTTTTTTGTAAGGGCAATTTAAATATAAATGTAATAATTTTATGCATTGCACCAGAGTTAGCCTTAGGCTAATATGCATCTGTAGTCCCACAACAGTTTCGGTACCCAACCCTACTCCTCAGTGGGAGGGACTAAGATGCTAGGAAGGGAGGCAAGTGGAGGAGACGAGGAGGCAATTTCAGCGACATGAGAAGCACCGTATGGCTTTCGGGAACCAGTCTGATCCTGAAACACAGGCAGAACGACCCGAACCAGCTTCGCAATCTAGACTGGAGCGAGACGTTTTGGTGCTAGCTTGTGGTAGGTTAAATGTTAATAAATTAATCTTTCATACGGTCTCCTGAACATGGCGATACAACTATCTAAACTCTTCAGGGCCTCCGCTCTAACTAGCTTGGTTTAAGGGCGTGCCACGCTAGCAGCTAGGCGAGCATTAAAACTTGTGTTACAAAGTGATGCAAAACGACGCGTGTTGATCACGGAAGTAAAGGCTGGACTACAATAGAGTTGTTTGGAGCAGTTCATGAACAGTCTTTTCTGTGGGAGATGGTAACTCCCTTTGGGATGGATTTAGGCTTAGATTTACATGCACAAAAAAAGATATAGAACACAATAAAGGAAAGGGAAAAGGCCAAAAAGAATAATATGAGCACTTTGATGAGCTTCAGTGGAGGAACAAAGTTATTCAAATAAGTAACAACACAAAGGAGAATTATTGTAAATGTATTTACCCTGCATGGTGGAAAAACTAAATGTAGAAAAGTAAAAATACTTTCTCTGAATTGTAGTAGAGTAGAAGTACCGATATATTTAAGTAGCACAGATTAGAAATACTTCAGTAAAGTGCACGTACTATGTCAAAATTGTACTTAAGTAACCCAAACCTCAAATGTCTTTACTTCACTGCTAACCTTTGATCCTGTAATCCCACTCTGGGCTCTGGCTGAGTTTGGGTTTCCGAGCAGCACACAGACTCACCGAGAAGATAAACACAAGTCCAGCCGTCTTCATCCTGAAACAAACGCACCAGCGGTGGAACAACGATAGTCTACGGAAGACGATTAGGGCCACATGTGAAAAAATGTGTTTGAGTTCTGAGTTTAAAGAGAGAATTGTGGGGAAAAAGTCTGAATTCTGACGGGTTTTTTTGAAATTCAGTTAAATTTTTCTTTTTTAAAGAAGAAATTGTCAGAATTAGAATTCTGACTTTTTTGTTAGTTTTAATTTTTGTAAAAGTAAAAAAAAAAAAAAAAAGTCCTGAGTGGCCTGGTTAGAAAGTGCGCCCATATATAGTCTTACTCCAACCTGCGCCCTTTTGCTGCATGTCATTCCCCCCTCTCTCCCGTCACAATTCTGACTTTAAACTCAATCATTTTTTCCACATACGGCCTTAATCCTCTTCCGTAGTATTTAGCTCCTTCACCGAAGTTTTTTTTTTAATTAAGTTTATTGTGAACAAGTTAAAAATAAAAAATAAAAGATAAGTAAGAACGTGTAGCCTACATTTCAATACAAGCATGAAACCCAACAAAAACAAAATACATAGCAAACATATCTTCTCATTTAAATAAAGATTTCCATGTACAAAAAGGAGGAAGAAGTTAAAAAAACTGTTCTGGTCCTACCCCCTTTTTTCTACTTTTCTACTTTAGTTCTATACAAACAATTTCATGCTTCATTTATTTATTCATGTATTCGTAAGGCTGATTTATGCTTTATGCTATGCCTGTGTGTTGATAGTGGGTGTTTCCAGCAGCCTAGTGTGGGGAGTAGCAACACGCTAGTTCACCGACATCAGCTCTGCAAATAAACTCAGACATATTTTGGTTACAATGACAGGTTTATCCGATTGTAAAAGGTCTATAAGTCAGTAACGTTTTGAAATGAGCATTTCGCCAGCAAGCAGTACTTTGTGGGCAGTTGTGCTAAAGTTAGCTTGCTAACGTAACATAAATTGGCTGGCACCTCGCGCATAACCTCAGACTTATAACGCCCCCTAGCGTTATGGCGGTGAAATGCACCGCGATGCAAAGTAACCCCGACACAGAACTCCGAAAGGGTCACGATGGCGTAGGAGCGACAGCGTGGAGTTGACACAGAAGCATTAAACAGCCTTTACCCATACCTGTATATACAGTACATACTTACAGGCACATATACACATGCATACAGTCTACAATACATACCCATACACACAAACACATTCTTTTTTTAATCTTTTTCTTTTCCTGGTATTAGTAAAAGTACTAATTCCACACTGTAGACATACTCTGTTCCAAGTTAAAGTCCTGCATTGATAAATGTTACTTGAGTAAAAGTATGTAAGTATCATCAGGAAAATGTACTTAAAGTATTAAAAGTTAAAAGTACTCGATTCAGGAAAATCCTCCCATTGTAGAAAGAGTAAAGGATCCAACCAGCTGTGTGTTTAATGGTCTCATGATCTCAGCTGGACTCGTAGTCCGTTATATTGTTGGCTAGTTTACTTTAGAATCAAACATCAGATTTTATAAACTCCATGTGTTCGCAAACATCTTAATGTGTAAAGTAATTAGTAACTAAAACTGGAACAGATGAATGTAGTGGAGTAACTAAAGTAACTAGTAACTAAAGCTGTAACAGATGAATGTAGAGGAGTAACTAAAGTAACTAGTAACTAAAGCTGTAACAGATGAATGTAGTGGAGTAACTAAAATAACTAGTAACTAAAGCTGTAACAGATGAATGTAGTGGAGTAACTAAAGTAACTAGTAACTAAAGCTGTAACAGATGAATGTAGTGGAGTAACTAAAGTAACTAGTAACTAAAGCTGTAACAGATGAATGTAGTGGAGTAACTAAAGTAACTAGTAACTAAAGCTGTAACAGATGAATGTAGTGGAGTAACTAAAGTAACTAGTAACTAAAGCTGTAACTGATGAATGTAGCGGAGTAACTAAAGTAACTAGTAACTAAAGCTGTAACAGATGAATGTAGAGGAGTAACTAAAGTAACTAGTAACTAAAGCTGTAACAGATGAATGTAGTAGAGTAACTAAAGTAACTAGTAACTAAAGCTGTAACTGATGAATGTAGCGGAGTAACTAAAGTAACTAGTAACTAAAGCTGTAACAGATGAATGTAGCGGAGTAACTAAGGTAACTAGTAACTAAAGTAACTAGTAACTAAAGCTGTAACAGATGAATGTAGCGGAGTAACTAAAGTAACTAGTAACTAAAGCTGTAACAGATGAATGTAGCGGAGTAACTAAAGTAACTAGTAACTAAAGCTGTAACAGATGAATGTAGCGGAGTAACTAAAGTAACTAGTAACAGAAGCTGGAACAGATGAATGTAGTGAAGCTGGAACAGATGAATGTAGCAGGAGTAACTAAAGTAACTAGTAACTAAAGCTGTAACAGATGAATGTAGCGGAGTAACTAAAGTAACTAGTAACTAAAGCTGTAACAGATGAATGTAGCGGAGTAACTAAAGTAACTAGTAACTAAAGCTGTAACAGATGAATGTAGTAGAGTAACTAAAGTAACTAGTAACAGAAGCTGGAACAGATGAATGTAGTGGAGTAACTAAAGTAACTAGTAACTAAAGCTGTAACAGATTAATGCAGTAGAGTAAAAAGTAGAAAGTGGCATGAAAAGAAAAGACTCAAGTAAAGTACAAGTACCTCAACATGTTGCACTTAAGAACAGTACAGGAGTAAATGTACTTAGTTACATTCCATCACTAAAACACACCAATACATGTCCAAGTGTCTTAAACTACATTCAAAATGTGCAAGTAAACAGCTGTTGAACATCATAAAGCAAAAGAGCTAAAACTTCATCTGAAGTAAATCAAATGTATAAACATACCTGCAGTGGCAGTCCCAACGTCCAATAATCCAGTGAAGACTGAGACGAACGGTGTATTATCTGCAGAGGAGGTTGGGGGGGGGGGGTCTCCAGTCTCCCCTCCTATCCCCAGACGGAGCATCATATATCAATGCTGCTCTTCAAAGCTGAGCACAAACCTGCTGAAACTTTTTCCGTCAGTCTGTTTTCTATTGAGTCTGCTGGAAACGCCTTCACGGCCCCGATGAAACCCAGAAATGTTCTTTTTACATTACGTTACATGTCGTTTACAGAGGCTTGAAAAAGCATTCATACCCATTGAACTGTTCCACATTTTGTCACGCTACAACCACAAACGTCAATGTATTTTATTGGGATTTTATGTGACAGACCAACACGAAAGCGGCGCATAATTGTGAAGTGGAAGGAAGAATGATTTTGAAAAGTGTGGTGTGCAAAAGGATTCAGCCTCTTTTACTCCGATACCCCTACATAAAATCCACTGCAACCAACTGCCTTCAGAAGTCACCTAATTAGTAAATAGAGTCCACCTACGTGTAACCTAATCTCAGTTTGAGTTTAGTTTATTTATACAAGGGGACAGCGCAAATTAATAAAACACATGATTTCCCAAGGGGGTTAAAAAAGCCAGAATTAGCCAAAAGGCTATTTTTCATCTGTAGTCCCCTGCCTTCAATGTTTAAAAAGGCTTTTTAAAATACAAAGAAACAAGAAACAACAAGCAAACAAGTCTTAGCACAAAGCATCACAAAAACAGAACACAACAAAACAGAGCTCAACACACAACATAGCACAAAACAAGACACAACACAAAAGCAGGAGTATGAAGTATGAATACAGCTGTTCTGTTCTCATTGGCTAGCTGTTAGCCAATCAGAGTCAAGCAGCTTAGCTCATTGAATATTAATGAGAACCGGCATAAATCGAGCTGAGTCTTCCTGCAGGCTTTCTATACCACACTAGAATGGCTTGAAACAAGGTCAACACAAAAAATGTAAGAGTCGATGGTAGATCTTCAGACATTACCACAAAATAATAAAATACGTGGGGCAGGGCACCTTTAAATAAGCCAAACTACAAAGAGCCAAATGAAAGTGCAACTGTAAGGTTTCTGAAAAGGGGTTTTGTTTCCCATGAACTTTTATGACTGAAATATATCATCTACAGCCCTTGGTGATGAAATTATGCTTGGTTGCTAAAAGTTGCAATTTGGGCAAATTTAGTAATTAACATAATTAGCTCATTTAGGTGACACAGCAGAATGTCTGGGGCAGTTGACAGGTAGGATAAAGGTGACTTTGTATCACTGCTCATATAATCTTTGGTTTCTCTCTGTGAAAGCCATACACGGTAAGCTAATATGTCAACAACATTAAACAGGAATTTTTAAATCCGGCTCTATCCAATGTTCAGATTTCAGTTCTGGACATTTATGCAAATTAGTGCATATTCAATAAGAGAGGGCCTCATTTCTATATTCAAACCTAACATTTCAGAAAACTTGTGATAATTTTTGTGTGTGCTAACGTCAGAAATCAACTGGGGAAAGTTTCATGTTGATAGTTACAATTCTTTTAGCCGAGCACCTCAATGAGCTAATTATGCTAATTACAAAAAATGCCCCAAATTGCAACTTTTAGCAACCAAGCCTAAGTTCATCTACTAGAGCTGTAGATGATATTTCAATCATAAAAGTTCATAGGAAACAATATTTCTGGGTCCAGAAGTCTTTGACTCTTTCATTCTTAACTCAGAGTTCCAGCATCACAAAGTTAACAAGAAATTAAAGTTAAATTTCACAACACTTTGGACCCAACATTTAACGGGGCAGAACATATCCAGGTAAATGTATATTAAGCGTAAAACGCTGCAACATGATCTGCAGAGGCGCTCGACTTACACATTCCTGTTGGTCATCTGTTGACCATCTGCAGTCCACTCTTCTCCCAACTCCACCTGCTCTGAACCGCCTGTTAAACATGGATTATGGCAGATCGCTTTACAGTGAGGGGAAACAAAAACAGTGAATACATCAATGCATATATCCTGGACACAGTAACGGCCACTTTACAAGAGAGACATTTACAAACAGCGTATTTTGATCGTAGTGGAAAAAAAGAAAAGAAAAATCCAGTTGAATTTGAGCTTCAGGGAAACAAACATCCACTTTTTCAGCGAGTCACAAGAATCTAAATACACAATATGCATTTCTAGTGCACTGTTCTCTTTTGCACTACCACCATTGCACACACTCTACCATAGCACCATATCATGGTCATTGCATCACACAGTCAGTCCATGCCAGACAGAGATTTTGATGTATGCAAGACATACAGTATGTGTTTGTTGTGTTATGGTTGTCTAAGCTACTGGATGCCTGAAATTTCCCTCGTGATGAATAAAGTATCTATGGCCAAAAGGATACCTGAAAATAACACGTGATTGTTGAACACAAGGGCGTAACTTTGGGTTCAACGTGGGGGGGTTGAGATCTCCACTTTGGAGCAAAAGTGAAACTTTTAACGGCAAACGAATCATTTTCTGTATTCTGGTGAATTTTTCTGCATCAATTTATGGTGCAAATGTCTTTATTTATATAAAGGAAATTATATGTTGTGATTATTGGCCCACACTCCCCCTGTAAATGACGCCTATGGTTGAACATGTCATTCCTAAACCATGGTCATTAACAGCCTCCTCTCTTCTGGTTTCAATCTATCGGCCACGTCTTGATCCTGCGGCACAGATTCGCTCCAAGGTTGAGTTTTGGTGATCGGGTCCAGTTCATGCCAAAGCTGTTGGGATGGGGTTCAGGTCAGGACTTGGTGCAGACCAGTCAAGTTCTTCCACACCAAAACGGGAGGAAACCGCTTCTGAAACAAAGCTAGCTTTGTGCACGAGGGCGCTGCCTTCAGAGCTGGACTAGTCCCGCTTTGCCAAGTCTACATCCTTCACGCTCCACTTCTGGTTTATTGGCATTTCTTTAAACCAATCAGAATCATCATGGGCGGGGCTAAACTCCACAGAGAGCTGCTGCAAAAATAGTCGTGCAACAGAAAACTCAGATTGGACAGATAGTCTAGCTCAGGGGTGTCAAACTCAATTTCCCAGAGGGCCACGCTGGGAAATAAGAATCACATCAAGGGCCAGACATGTTTAGTTTATTGACGTGTTTATTTAATAGAAAAAGTCAAATAACTTTGACTGTATAATTTCACGTGTCATATAGTCTTCTAAATCACAGTTTTGTCCACATAAAGTCCTAAAGAAGTCAGGAAAAGGTTCCTCTGCATTCATAGGAAAAGAAGCGCCCAAAAATGTCGGAAAAAGTGACAAAAATGTCGGAAAAAGTACAAAATCGTCAGAAAAAGTGACAAAAATGTCGGAAAAAGTAATAAAATGTCAGAATAAGTGACAAACATGTCAGAATTTAGTTGGGCCAAAATGTATTGTGAAGCTAAATTGATATGCGGGCCGGTCATAATCTGCGAGGGGCCGGATTTGGCCCGAGCGGCCTTAAGTTTGACACATGTGGTCTAGCTAGCTGTCTGGATTTACCCATGCAGAGATCTGAGGAGCAGTTAACCATAGTCCTCAGAAATCCACCAGAGGTTAGAACGCCAACACAAAGGAAGAGGAAGGTGACGGACATCCGTCCGAAAATAAGGACATCCGGTGGAATTTCCGGCGGCACTGGAGCAATCCGGGGATTGGATCTGTGGACTTTGGCTGATTATGCATAGAATTATGCGATCGCATAATTGCGTTTTTCTGGAGGGACTGCTCTATTTACCAACTAGGTGACTTCTGAAGGCAAGTGGTTGCACTGGATTTTATTTAGGGGTATCAGAGTAAAGGAGGCTGAATACTTTTGCACACCACACAACACAAAATCATTCTTCCTTCCACTTCACAATTATGTGCCGCTTTGTGTTGGTCTGTCACATAAAATCCCAATAAAATATATTTACGTTTGTGGTTGTAAGGTGACAAAATGTGGGGAGTTCAAGTTCAGGGAGTATGAAATACTCACAATATTAGCTTTTTGCAACTATATCTGTATCGGTAACTCATGAATAACAAGAAATTAAAGTACAGAAATGCCAAACTAGGTGTGAAGTCATTCAAAAATAATAATAATAAATCAAATTTATATAGCGCTTTTCACAAACTCAAAGTCGCTTAACACCTTGTGTCTCCATTATATAGTCAGAGCTCTGAAAAGTTGATTTGTGAAATGTCGTACTCAGTGTGTCTCTTGGCTGCAACATGGCATCATGACTTTGCGTAAACATACACGCCACTTTCCTAAAGCCAAGTGGCGTGTTATGGCTTACGAAGTACAGTGCTTAACTTTTTCGTAGCTTTCTGAAGGAATGGTTCATAAGAACAGGCTGAATATGTCGTGTTGTAAGTAGAAAGGGGACAAACGCTAACACAAAGCAAAAAGCACACTTTTGGTGTAAAAGATTCCTGCGTGCTGCAGCGTTAACATTTCCCTTCATTGGAACAAAGTTGTTTTGTAAAAGAAAATGAAAACTCTGAAACACAACCGATGGGTGTCCAAATACTTTGGTCGTATAGTCGCAATGTTCGGACATTGCTGATTCAAACCAGAAAGGGAACAAGTCAAAGACATTGTTATCTAGAATTCTTTGTTGTTGATTTGTTGTTTTTATATTTTATTATTATTTTGTTTCAAATCAAGGTCAACAGCATACAACTTTCAGAGTCCTCCGTTAGCTCGGTGGAAAGAGAGGAGCGGCTGGAAGTCCGAGAGCATGCTCGCTCAGCAAACGTACAAAAGGAAGCCGCCGTCCGTTAGCATGACATCAGATAGATTGCTCTGAAGAACTCACACGGGGCGGGGGCAAGAATAGAAGCACGTAACCGGGCAAAAACAAAACAAACTCCTTTTTTTTTTCTCAAAACATTTTCAAATTAACCTACAACTAAAAAAAAAATACAGTCTCACTTCATCAATGGAATAACTGTCAAGCTCTTGCAAAGAAGCACACGTCTCATAAATAGCTGAATCTGCAGCCAACGCCTCGCCCTCTGAACTCAAGAGGCCCGTTTCCCCGACAACAGAGATCTGCACTTTGGAGCTAAATTTTAACTTTGAGAACTTCCGTTTTCTGTGTTGTGGAGAATTTTTCAGCCAGAATTTGTGAATTTTCTGCATCAAACTATGGTGCAAATGCAGGCGCCTGTGATAGATCACCTGGTAGAGCCCGCGCCCATATATGGAGGTTTACTCCTCGATGCAGCGGCCGCAGGTTCGACTCCGACCTGCGGCCCTTTGCTGCATGTCATTCCCCCCTGCTCTCCCCTCTCATGACTTCAGCTGTCCTATCAAATAAAGGCCTAAAATGGCCAAAAAAAAGTATCATAAAAGAAACAGCAGCTTGGTGCAGAGGTCTTAATGTAATGATTTTTACCCCCCTGTAAATTACCCCTATGGTCGTCAGTCATAATCAGTCAGCAGCATAAAAGAAAGAACCAGTTTTAACCAACTACCTTTATACACCCACTGCTGACTGAAATATGTTTAAGGAACACTTATAGACACTTTAGATTATTCACCGTATCCCCCAGAGTTACATAAGTCCATACATACCCTACATATACAGCCAGCTTCTAACCGTATACATACTGGGAACTATATTCTCAGAAGGCGAAGCACTGCTACTTGGGCGGAGTGATTTGCTCGCAGCACCTGAGAAGCCCCGTGGTGAGGAGCAGAGAGTTTGCCTGGAGTTCGCCCAGAGATGGAGTAATATCACTCCGCCTAAGTAGCAGAAGTAGTAGTAGTAGTAGTAGTAGCAGTTCGCCTTCTGAGAATATACTTCCCAGTATGTATACAGTTAGAAGATGGCTGTGTGTCATGTGACCTTGTTATTTGGACACGCTGTGACTATACAAATCCCAACATGTAAATAGGAAAATGTTGGTGTTATTTTGTCACTTATTGGGAGCAGTAGGCTAGATGGAGCCGGTTACCTCCAGGATCTGTGCTAAGCTAGGCAAGATGGAGCCAGTTACCTCCAGGATCTGTGCTAAGCTAGGCTAGATGGAGCCGGTTACCTCCAGGATCTGTGCTAAGCTAGGCTAGATGGAGCCGGTTACCTCCAGGATCTGTGCTAAGCTAGGCTAGATGGAGCCAGTTACCTCCAGGATCTGTGCTAAGCTAGGCTAGTGGGTGTCAGACAGAGTTACAACACGCACGGAGATGAGAAGGGTATGTATGGACTTATCTAACTCTGGGGGATACGGGGAATAAGACAAAGTCCCAATAAGTTGGCTTGTTCCTTTAAAAGGGTAAGTTCACTGAAATTATTCACAACAAAAACAAAACATTTCCCCACTCAACACTACTGGCATCTATACATAAGAGTTTGAATTGGTCGCTCTCTGGAGATTTCGGCGTCCTCTTTTCAACTTCCCGTCTATAAAAACCACATCTCTGTGCTCTTAGCACTACAAATAAGATTTCATTTACCTCCATGAGGTGAAGGCAGAATCTCAGGGACGTGTTAACTGTTAGCGTGGGAAAATGGTTGTTTTTGTTGCACCTTGAACGTGAACTAACCCTTTAAGTGGCCTGTTTTTTTTTTATTTTTAGTTTAGCCTTTTTAGTGCCGTTGAGGAGCAGGCATGGGCCCGTTACCGGTTTCAAGGTACACCGCGGTTTGAAAAAGTCACGGTTTCAAAACCACTAACATTTTGTCATTCCGTTGCTAAGGTATGAGCGTTTTTTTTGTTGTTTTTTTATAAGAGTATTAAAGGACAGAAAGTGCAGTTTAGAAATCCCTCTCCCTGCCAGTGTGCAGTGGATTTTTTTTTTTTACCCAGAAATTTCAAAAACAATACATTTATAGCTGTAATTGCGATACCGTGAGACTGTAATATTTTTGCTGAAGGTTATCATACTGTCGGAATCTCATACCGGCCCATGCCTATTGAGGAGCATTAAATGCTTTTCATTGTTTTCAGCCCCTTCCACACTTCTGACACCTGCAGCTCTACCAAGTGATCATCATACACATGCCTCCTGCTGGAAGAAGCTCAGGTTGTTTTTTGTTTGTTTTTTTGCTTTAAAGCACTGTTAGTTATCTGCGGAAGCAAACACAGACGATGCTCACTTAAACACGCATCGCTGTCACCCTGCTTGCAGATGCACAGCGCAGACATCAGACGAGAAATGTTGAGTTATCTTTTTCTCCCCGTGGTGACCTTGCAACCCTTTGCACTCTGAGCAGCAAAGTCTTCAAAGGCTGAGTGACGGAAAGAAAAGAAAAGAAAAAAAAAAACAGAGAGGGGGGCCAATCAGCGGAGGAAGATTGGTTATGGTCTTATTACTTACGGACCGGCGCCAGTGAGAAATCACAAAGAAGAACCACCACGGGTACGGAGCGACAGAGAGGGAAGTGGCGAGCACCAGTTGTTTCTAGAAGCACCTCACGGCCAGTACAGTAATAATTGTAAAGAAGGACGATGGATGGAGTCCTGGGGAGTTTTATCAGAGACAGAACATACAGCTGATAAAATAAGCTACATAGAATGCCTGTTCAAGTTCAAAACCACCAAATCCAAAAGCTACAATTCCAACAAAACCAGTGAAAGACCTTAAGAAACCACTTTAAGTTGGTGGTACCATCAGTCCAAACGGTAATAAGCACCCACCCAAACAGCACGTTACTTCTGCACTCAGTGGAGGATGAGTAAGGGGTGGAGGGGGTGGGAGGGGGTATGCCTTTTCAACTCTGGGACTTATTTAAGTAATTTAATATTGAAAATATAAACTCTCTACTGAAGCGGAATTACTCTGGAGCTCTTTTAGAGTTTTCAGGTGCGAGCTTTGACCGATGATTGTACTTCAAGGGGCTTGTCAAAGACACCTATAAAAACCTGACTGAGTGGAGTCCACGCTGAAGATTCAAAATGCTAATGTATCGCTACAATCTGATAAAAAAAAAGAAAAAAAAAGAGAAAGAAGCGTAATTAAATAACAGTATCATTCCTCAAATGTATTTATACACAGCAAGATTTCCCAGAAGACGTTGTGAGAGTGAGAGGGGCACTGATATGAGAGAACGTCCAAACACTCGAGTCTCTGCCGTTGTCTTGAGTCACAGCGGGCATTTATTTGAGGGGCTGATAATTCAGAGGCGGGGGGGGGGGGCAGGGGGCAGTGGGTCAAGGGAAAGGGGCCTTACCCAAAAGTGCTTTACCTTAACGAGCCCTGCCACTCAGAGCCGCTGTGAGTCGGGATACGAAAAAAAAAGAAAAAACAGTGGGTTTATTGTTATTTACTCATTCAATTGGATGTAAACGAGTACATCCCTTTCTCTCGAGACGGCAGCCTGTGAGGTGGGAAGGACAAAGGCTTCAAAGTGAGGCGAAATAGTGAAAAATAAAAAATAATAAAGGGCATCCAAATCTCGCAGCGGGTCCTGGTGCAGCGATGTTATTGGCCAGTTAAGAGGAGGGCTCGGCAGGATAAGATCAGGACAGAGCAGGGCATGGAGAGAGGGAGGGAGGTTGTTGGGTTTTTTTAACCGCGGGGCAAGCTGCACATTTCACAGTGCTCTGTGCCGGGCTGGTTCATGAAGGTGCAGTGGAGGCAGGACCACATGGCGGAGGAGGACGCAGGGGCCGAGGGGCCGCCCATGGCCCCGTAACCCTGAGAGCTGGAGGGCTGCCCGCCCACAGTACCTGGAGGGACAGGACAGGGATTACAGCATGTTAGGACAGATACTCATTTTCACATCAAAATCCATTGATTCATTTTACAATGAACATTTTTTGGGTTAGGATAAAAAATAAACGATATTTTCCGTGGCAAAAGTATATTGATACACAGAAGTATTAATCTTTTCTTATATAGATTGCGCATGAGAATTTACTGTTTTTGGTACTTGAAACTAATCAAATGTAAATGTACGGTACTAAAATACAGATGTTGACAAAGTTTTCCTTTTGGGGACATCATTTGAAGTTGGAAAATAATAAATAATAGCGTACCGTGGTTCCTCTGGTGTTTACCACCCCTATTATTTTTCTATAAAATGTTAAACAATTGTGAAACATGCCTATCAACTAGCCCATGGTGACTTCTATTTGGGTTTGTCTGACCAACTAGGCCTGACTGATGAAGGCCAAAAGCCGAAAGGTCTCGGTCTGACATCGAGGTTATTCTTTATATTACGCAGGTTGAAAAGGTTTAAACCCAAGGACATACAATTATGATATTTAACAGAGAAAACTGCAAATCCTCACATTTGAGATCCTTAAACCAGCGATTGACGTTGCTGTTTGATTAGTCTCGCTTTGCCAGACCCTCCTCCAAAGCACGCTGAAGGAGGGCCTGGCTAGTCCACACAGCATTCGGGGGTGGGAGGAAAACATGCTCTGGTTTATTGGCATTTCTTTAAACCAATCAGAATCATCATGGGCGGTGCTAAACTCTGCACAGAGCTGCTGCAAAATAGCTAGCTAGCTGTCTGGATTTACCCTGCAGAGATCTGAGGAGCAGTTAACCATAGTCCTCACAAATCCACCGGAGGTTAGAGCGCCAACACAAAGGAAGCGGCAGGAAACGGAAAATACACGCACCCGGCGGAATTTCCTGCAGCACCGGAGAAATCCCGGAAGAGGAGCGTGAAGGATACAGACTACTGTTTAATAAACGGCTTGAAACTTTCAGTTACTCTACTCGTCAACTAATTATTTCAACGCTAGAGCACAGACTAAACTCCGGTCGGGCCAGGTAAAACTGAGGATGTGACTGTGCCCTCGGTGCTCGACAGCGACTTACTGCACAGCTGCTCGATGGTGGCCCATTGCTCCGACTTCTTCCAGGTCTGTGCCAGATCTTCATTAGAAGTCCTCACCGCATCTAGTAGCAACCCGATGCTGTCCTGCAGAAACAAACACAAACTCTGATCTATCCGCTGGACAATGGCTCAATGATTCAGGACACTAAAGACACTGCCAGCTCGTGGTTTTGTTAAGTCTGGAATTTATAGAAAACATCCTAATCTGACCATGCAGGTAATAAGTATCATACAGAAAAACAATTGTTATCAGCTTTTGATTGGGTTTGAAAATCTTTCAGCAGGAAAAAAAAAATGGGGTCTGAGTGAAAACATCCTCACAGCAGTAACTATTTCCAGATGGGAATGTGGCCTTTCTTTAACCCATTTGCGATACAAATGGAAAACAAATGGGAAACTCAAGAAGATGCTTTGAAGTGTTGCCTTACTCTCAGAGGCATGACTTCATTGGTGACGAGGAAGAGGAGCAGATGGAAGTCTGACACGATGTCCAGGAATGCCGTGGAGGTGCACTGGGACAGGTAGGTTGCTAAACTGTGGAAATCCTGCAGACACACATGCAACAAAAAGCAAAATGGATCACTTCCTCCGACCGCTGAAGGTTATGGAATCCAAAAGGTCACCCTCAACCGGTCACATCAAGTTTCATTTCAAGCAAAAAATAACAATAAAATATAAAAGCACAGTAAGTTCGTAGCAACACCCCAAAAGGAAACACAATATCTATGAAGCGTTACAAATAATATCTTCAATCTGTCCGAAAAGGAGCGGGATGAAGCCGAAGCTTGTTGTTTTTACCACCCATAATTCAACGTTAAAATTCAGGCAGAGATAAAGGCTATAGTGGACTGGGGCGCCCCGATAGCTCAGTTGGTTGCTGCATGTCATTCCCCCCTCTCTCCCCCCTTTAATGTCTTCATCTGTCCTGTCAAAAATAAAGGCCGAAAATGCCCAAAAATTATCTTTTGTGGACTGAAGAAAGTCTGACGGGAAATGACAACAGCTTCAGGAACCTTTATTATGTGGGTAATCATGTGGCTGCTGTAGCTCTGAGGTTCCTGCCTTTTAAACTTACCTGTTCAATGATTACAAACGTCCCTGGACCTCGATTCTCCAAAACATCGGATCATTATTTGTGACAGTGAAATTGGCAATTTTAAGACAAAAAACAAACCGTGAAAAGCACATGAACTTAGGCTGTGACATGGTGTATGCGTCCAGTACACAGATAGATTTAGGATGTGTTACTGCAAACCAAGTTCCATTCAAAGTGTGAGCCCATCCAGCCAGGAGTCGGCAGACATTTGTTAACTTAAAAGGGGAACTACACACATTTTCAAAATGCACGAAAATATTAGTAATTAGATTAGAATTAAACATGAATCCAAAAACAAGAGGCTAAAACTCAAATGTGTGACATCACCAAGACTACAGTGAGGAAGTGCTACACAGAGAATGACTTGCGAAAGATATAGATGACACTATACACTATATAGGGACATTTCTGTTTCACAACTAAAAACACTGCAATAGAATAAAACTCATTTGGGTTTATATATATAAAAAAAACTATATAAAACTATACTTGATTACATCACCAGTGTAAGACTCACTTCTCTGATTTCTGCAAGTTTCTGCTTGCATCTTGCGTTTTTTGCAGGAGCGCCCTGAGCGCCTCTCGAGTTGAAAGAAATCCAACTTCAAAGCACCCAGCATCAATAATTTCACAGCATAATAAAGGTTAGCTGAGTACGGGTGATTCGGTGGTTGCCTAGCAACAACAACAAAAAAAAGACGCATGTGCAAAATTCTCTGTGTGATCGGGGCCTCGTTCATTCTTTTCAGACGGTTTCTTCTCTTCACCAAGACCGGTTCAATCAGACGTGAGAGGGTTAAGATAAACGGAAGTTGATCCAGAAAAGAAAAAAGAAAAAACACGTACTTGCGTCTCTCCCAGGATTTCACGGTTCTCAATGGGGAATCGTTGTGTGGAGCAGAAGGTGTACTGGGGGTCCTTTGGAAAAGTGGTTGTTATCTGTAGAAGAAAGAAAACAGGGAGATTCAGTGTCAATACATCGGATTAATGAGAAAAGATGCTGCATGTATAACAAAACACACACCTGCTGACCATAAAAAACTAAATAAAAAAAACTAATCTTACTCACATCTATGATTAGGTACTCCACAGGAAGAGGCCGAGCTAGAAACGTGACATCATTTCCAAACTTGTCTGTGTCCTTTAGGATCAAAAGAGGGAAAACAAGGGTTAAGAAAACAAACTTAACATCTGGATTAAAACATCTGAATGAAGCAACTTATAATACCTGGCCCCAATAGCAAAGTAAGTGTCTGGATGTCATTATTCTGCTTAGGAGACAAGCAGTGCGATCATTTGTGTAATGCTGTGTATTCTCAAAACCATGAACCATATACTATTACATATCACGGACCATTTCATGTTGCATGTCTGAAGCGTTACCTTGAAGAAGACGTCTGGTACGTACTGCTCGGGGCTGGACTCTTTAGCGTAGCCCAGCTCAGGAGCGTCTTTGCAGGGCAGCAGGCACTCGTCTCTCACCAAAGCCATGCACTGATTGGACACCTGGTATCCCTCAAAGTGCACCTGGTTATCTGGACCGCCTGCACACAGAGCACAGGGACAGACACATGACACACAATAGGAACTCACTGTTGACTGAATACCAGCTGTTGAGTAGAGCTATGTCATACTTGTTTGTTCGAACTGAAAAAATTTTCAGACGTTTATACAGTAGTCCTCGTAACAAGTTGTCATTTACTTAAATTTGTCTATAACGTTTTACAGGTGCTCTAAGCGATATTGGGAGACGGCACTTTTTGTTGACATTCAAAGTATTTTCAAACAAAAACGAGGCTAGCTCGCCCCTCCCTCCTCCTCATCCCGTCCCCTGTCCCTCCCTTCTGTGCTTCTGCGCACTAACCCCCCCAACCCCAAATCCTTCTGGTCGGTTATTGGCTGGAACGCTGGAAGACTGTTTGTTATGTTTGGTGGTGCAGGTTGGCACAGTTTGTTTTTGTTGCCGTTTGTGGAGCCTGGGCTGTCTACAGAGACCGCGTTTTTTTTACAGTGTGTTCAGGGGACAGGCAGCTAGCAGATAGTGAGGAGATGCTGTATGTGACAAAAAAAAAAGTAGCCTAAAAAACGCGTGACATCGCTTAGAGCTAGGGGTGGTACGGTTCATGAAAAAACATCCGAACCGCTCGGTCCGCTTGTTTCGGTTCGGAGCGTGTGCGCCGCACGGTTCGACGCATGCGCAATGTAGCCATGTGCCCGTCAGGTGCCCCGTATGTGACCTCAGACAGCTGTGTTTCCCTTTTGCGCAAAAGAAGAGGTGTGGACAAGTTACCAACAAAACGTACAGCAAAAGACCGTGCAAAACATTTCAGACCGTCCTGCCAACCTGTATACTTTTTAACATCAATGTACGCTGGAACAATTTTTCACTCTAAAGTCGCTGCTGTTTCTCTGTTGGCTCTCTGCAGCGGGCGGGGCTGCTCAGTTCCCCCCGCGAGAGAGAGAGAGAGAGAGAGAGAGAGACACACACACACGGTGGATGCAGGAAAAAAACGGCGATGATAAGTGCAGGAGGACCTGACACCTGCGCTCGTTATTGTAAGTGCAATGATAAGTCCAATAAGTACTTTATCAAACGGTATGTGTGTCCCAGCCCAGGATAGGAAATTAACTAACAATGTAAACTGTTTATGTTTAACATATTCTGACTTATTCAAAAGACTGAGCTTCAAGAGTTCCTCTCTTTTTCTTTTAAAGGATAACATTTTTGTAAGTTTGATAAATGCAAGTTATTTCAATTGATATTCTGTAATATTTCAATCTTCCTGTAGATGGCAATACACAAAAGCTTGTTGAAATCATAAAAGTCTTCCCTCTTGCTGTATCAATATCTCAGCTAGCTTTCCTCAGAGATGGTCCCAATAATGTGCTTAAAATCAAGTCAAATTCAGTTTGTGCATGATTACATGATATAACAATATAATTATTTAATACTGTATCCTACATTGTGGGTAATTAAGCTATATATCATATGCTGAAGTATATTTCTGGAGTGTAAAATAACAAGAACCATACAGAACCGAAAACCGTGACCCTAAAACCGTGATACGAACCGTGGGTTTTGTGAACCGTACCACCCCTACTTAGAGCACCTTTAAATGGCCAATGACAACAATAGATTGGATTTATCTGCCACAGGATTGAGTTTTCTACAAAACCAGGACGGCTTTAAACTCGACTTCTGCAATCAGACCCTGTTAGTACCACCAAACAAACAAACAAAGCCAGCGTGATCGAGGGTAAACCTAATTTAAAAGTTATGCACACTAATAACATTATTTAACTATTTTTATGTCAGTGTGCTCTGTGTCGATCTAAAGGCTTTCCAGCTTTACACATGAAACTCATTTCCAAACAGAACACGTCTTTACACAAGGGAAATGAATACAGATGGACTTTGCAGCGCTGGCGTTAGATGTGTAGCTATGACATCAGCTTTGGCTGCCAGTGTGTCATTAATGCCTCATTAATGCAAATGACAAAGATGAGGTCGCTGCTATGTTTTGTGCTTTTCTGGAACAAATATACGAGGTGGTCTTGCTAGGTTGTAAAGTAGGGACAGTGGGAAACTCTTGGCCTCCATCCAACAGACCAGAGAGCATCTGACTTTGATCACACTGATACACTGGCTGCGAACACAATGCAGATACTGGAGGAATCAAAAAATAAATAAAAAAACACTAAAAAGGAGCATCTCATGCACTGAAATGTACTACTCTGGAGTCATGAAGAGGTGAAGTTTATCAGTACCACTTGTTTTGCAAATACACATGATGTGTTTAAAGGTGACGATATGTATACACATGAGTAGGCTTAAAGTTAAGACTGTAAACAATGTACATAAATATTCAACTTTTCAAAACAGGATGCTATTTTTGAGGGATGCTCATTAGATTTCAATATACTACTCAGCAGTGTTGTAGTACTCGAGATCGGTCTTAAGACCAATTTTTGAAGGTCTCGGTCTAGACCACAACTGCAGGGATTTCGCTAAATTGCCTGTGCACTTGCCTGTCTGATTTAGGCCTATGTGTTAAAACTTGCAAATGCAACCAATAACTTGACTCCTATCTAATTTGAAATTTGTTACCGGAAAACCCCTCTCCCCGCCCCCCTTTCACGCACTCCCAAGAAAGTGAATGCGGGAGACAGGAGAAGGAGCTCTGGCTGTTAACACAAATCTGGTCGTGGAAAATGGACCTTTGACACCTCTCCGGCTTCACATGTCAAGTAATGATATTTTTTCACAGGAAACTGGACTAATTTTTGCTCATAATAAGCATTAATTAATACAGCATGTCATAGTTTAGGCAAGAATTGTGGTATCAATAGAAATAGTTCCTACTTAGCCCTAACATTTGCCTCAGACTGAACAAGAACGTACCGGTTGCCACCACGGTCACAAATTTGGAGCCAAAATGGCCATCTCGAGAGAGTCTGCAAGGGTTTGAATGTAGATTCTGGAAGTATCCCGCTGTGATGCATTCCTCGGCACTCAGGTAGTGAGAGTCCTAAGAGCAGAAAGGACAATGTTAAAACATTGGAAAGCAGCATAGTAGTGTGATGAACAGGACGTCTTTGAGCAAGCTGCATCCTCCTCACATTGTTTCTCGTGTAGCGGACGGTGCCTATCCTCGTATCCTCAGACAGCAGGTCAGTGAAGATCCAGCCCACCTGAAAACCAAAGGAAAAAGAAAACCAATAAAGTAAGTAGAGTTGAAACAATTAGTTGATTAATCTGCAAAAGAAAAAGCCAAAATGTCAGTTTTCAACTTCTCTAATGTGAATATTTGCTGGTTCTCCTAGTTTTGGATTATAGTAAACTGAATACATTTGGGTTTTGGACTGGTGGTCAGACAAAAAAAACACATCTGAATAGGTAATTTTTTGATTTGGAATATGTCTCTGAAAATAAACATCATTATTTTCTGTCATTTTATGGACCAAATCATTACCTGTGACAATAATCATCAAATAAATCAACAATGGAAACAATCATTATGTGCAGCCCTATAAAATGATGATCTTACTTCAACATCCAAAATGACTTAACCAAGAACAAAAAGAGTTTGTGGTGTTCACATACAGCTTTAGAGTTTGCCATTCCCATCAATTTAAAAGAGTTTCAATTTGCCATACAGACATATTGATGTTTAACAGAAACAATGCGAAATAAAAGCTCAGGTTAAACGGGTGAAACCCTTTGAGGAAAGATCAAGAATTCAAAAAGGTGAGGCAGCCGAAACATCGATGGAGAAGACAATCTGCCTTTAGCCCTAAATTCAAAGTGTGTCACACTTCTGCAGTGCAAATTTAAGTATTTAAGAGACACTGCGTCCCAGCGACGGAGCAAGCAAGAATAGACGGCCAACCTTGCACAGGCCCAGCTTGGCAGCGATCTCGTCCACAGCTGCCGCTTTAGGGTCATCCACCAGCTCCAGACTGTTCTGAGTGGCATTCTGAAACACAACGGGGACAAAGCTTCGTTCAAATTAAAACAAAAAGAGTTACTACACAGTAAATAAAGACGTTCACTCGTTGATGGAAGCAAACTGACTGGAGGAGCTGAAGCACACAGCGATATAGTTAGGCTACATTTACATCGCTACGTTTTGGTTTAAAACTGAATATCTTCTGTTATGTTTCCCCCTCTCATTCCCCCTGCTCTGGCGTTTCCCCCTGCTCATTCCCCCTTGCTCTGGTGTTTCCCCCTCTCATTCCCCCTGCTCTGGCGTTTCCCCCTCTCATTCCCCCTGCTCTGGCGTTTCCCCCTCTCATTCCCCCTGCTGTGGCGTTTCCAAGCCCCTAAACCGGAGACATTTCAAAACATTTCTGACCCGTTTTGGTTTGGAATCTGCAGGGTTGTGTTGCAGTCTCAACACCTGCAAACGGAGACCTTTGACAACACATTGACTGGGTCATGACGTCTCGTTCTCTGAGACTGAGCTACTAACGCTACCATGGCAACTACCAGCAACGGGCAGAGTATACACACTGCCTCCTTTTTATGCCCAATATACCAGAATGTTGATGAGATGTGAGGTTTGGGCGTGTTATTTTAAAACAGAGATTAGTTCTTCTACTGGAGTTATTAACACTTGTGTGCACGGAGATCACTTCTGGCTCAAAACTCTGCTTAGAAACCAAAACCTAGCAACGTACAGTAAACGTAGCCTTAGAGTGAATCCCTCACCTGTGGTGGCTCGTAGATGGCAGCCACCTCAGCTCTGATGCCCAGAGGGATGTCTTTGTGCTCAGTGTACCGGCCATACAAGTATCCCATCCTCTGACTGCCCGTCTTCCTCCAGAAGTCCAGGAAGCGGTCGGCAATGGTGTGGTTCTCAAACATGATGTTGTCCACGTGTCTGTATTTCTGGGAGGAGAACCGAGAAACTCAATTCATGAAACTGTATTTGGGATTAATGTGTGCGTTAGGGCTTTTTAAGACAACACGAGCAGAGGATTTTATCTCCAATTACGGGTCGGCTGTGGCTCAGGACGGAAAGTCCACAAATCACATTGGTGGTTCAATCCCCATTTCCTCGTGTCCTTGGAAAAGACACTGAACCCCAAATTGCTCCTGATGGCCAGCACCTTGTATGGTAGCTCGCTGCCACTGTGAAGCGCTTTGGATGAAGTTAATTATTTTCTACTTAATCCAATAACTTCCAAGACATAAAAATCTATATGGACTCAAGGGTAGGTTTGGGTATTGTTCAAACATTTTCAATACCAATACCGTGACTTTGATACCGGTTCCTATACAATACTTTTTCGATACCAATTGTATAAAACAAAAACAAATTACAACATTACGGCACAAATCTTTTAATTTATTTTCCGGCTCCTACTACGTGAGCCTTTTTTCCTGCGTGTCTCTACGACAGCCAATCACAGACATTATTAGATCTTGGTAGAAGCATGCTGCGTGCTTATTGGCTCACTGACGCTGATGAGATTTACTCCTTAGGTACTGATATTGGGTATTGAATGACGAGGCGTTTTGTTGATACTTTAGAGGCAATTCAGTCAATGCCTAAAAAGTATTGAATTCGGTACCTAGCCTTACTCAAGGGTATTAACGATAGAATAAAGGAAAATCAGAAATGAAACGTTGTGGTAACAGGTGAACGATAAATTGTGAAAAATGTTCATCCCAGTTTCTTAAGGTCCAAGGTAATGCCTTTAAATGTCAAAGATCTTCAGTTTAACATGAAATAAAACAGAAAAGAGCAGAAAGAATCAATATTTGAGAGCCTGAAAAAAACATTTTCTGGCTTTATTGGATGAAAACGATTAACTGATTATCAAAATAGTTGGCGATTATTTTATCGATCCACCAATCGGCTAATCATTGCAGCTCTGAAGTTTGGTCATCAACTCTGTCAAAAGCTTCACTGGCACACACATTAAGGCTTGGTCATCTACCTGTCTGTTCAGTGTGATGGCACTGGGCTGGCACTTGGTGCAGATCCCCTCCGGCCAGGGAGGGTGGCCCTCACAGCCCGACTTGATCTTACAGCTGATGTTCTCCAAAGCTGCAAACTTCCCTCTGCAGGAAATCAAAACCGTGTTAGAAATGGACTATACAATTGAATGTGTGTATTTCCACTGAAGAAATTAAAACCACTCACTTATCAGCTCCACCGGTCAGCTTCCGAAGGTACGCGTGGAATGACATGTGCTTCACTGGGGGGTCGAGGTGATTCAGGTAGTCTTCGTCAAAAGGCTGACAAAAAATAAAGAAGCCAGGGTTTCAATGAGTAAACCTTTCTTACAGTAGTGGAGCTAGCTTTAAAGCCCATCTAGTTTAAGAAACTAGGGATGTCCCAATCAGCTTTTTTGATTGGATCTTTACAATAATGAATATCTGCTGATGCAGAGTCCTGATCCGATACCTGTATTTGCTCAGATAAGATAATAGAGCTGCACACCGTTTTTTTTTTGTTAACAAAGTAACTAAACTATGCCTCAAGCTTAATACGTTTAACTAAGTGCAGCAAAGGAATCTTCACTCTAAAAACCAGAACAGTTCTCTTTAGGATCCCACCCTCAACCAAAACATAAACCGTTTTGAAATCGTGTTTACCGATTTCAGCTCCAGGGAATAACGCGCGGTGGTTTCTTGGTGGAATCACGGAAGAAGTGTGGAGAATTGGAGTAATCCGCTTCTGTAAAAAACGGGTGACTAAGAATGACAGACTTTTTTTACTCGTTGCCAAGGGCTGGCAAGCTACGAGACACTGGGGAGTGGCCGCGCCCTCCATGGTTCGAAAGTGCCGGCATCCAGGCGGTCTGGCGGTGCGTCTGTGGCGCTGGCCGTGTGCGATTAAGGGCAACAATCACTACAAGCTGATGTACACGATCGGAGAAAGGTAATCGGGGTAAATGCCGATCCCCGATCAGTTAAAAAAAATGCCAAAATCGGCTCAGATCCGATACTGCGATCGGGATCAGGACATACCTATAAGAAACAAAAAAACAAGAATGAATTCTCTTACCTCTAACGGTACACAGTGGACGCATTTTCCAAGGGAACCATGGTGACATCTGTAACGAGAAAAAGAATCATTAGGTATCTGATATTTTTAGTTAACCTGAGCGTTTGCATGAGGCCTTTTTCTTACAGCTGTGGATCTTTGTTCCTGTAGATCTTGCCGTCTTGCTTGGTCAGATACTGATCGATCTCATCCTCTTGGACCTGGGGTGCTGAGAAGGACCGGGGGATCATGGAGGACGAAGAAGAGGACGAGGAAGATGAGACGGATGGCATGGATGAAGAGGAGTGCGGGGTGGCAGTGTCCATCACTTCGGCAGAGGAGGAAGGGGATCCCGAAGGGAACAGATACAGCATGTCGCCATGCCTACAAAGATAAGACAAAGCAACTTGTGACCGAGCAACTTTTATTAAATTATCTCAATTGTAAAAATATTTTCAGATTAATTCAGAGTTTCTGGGTGTAATATCAGAGCCTGGCTCCGCCCTACTACGTATTTCCGCTCAATTTTCATTTCCCTTCAGTAATCTGTCTGGGTTTGCGGTATATTCTTGGGTTTTCTCCAGCCAAATATTAGGTCGGTCCAATCAGAGAACAGAGGGAGTGGCTGAGAATGATGACGTTGAGGTTGTGGGTCGTGCGCTAATTTGAGTTGTAGTTGCGTAATGGTGGCGGAGAAAGATGCGAGCGAAGCCACTCGGTCCGTTGTGGCAACGCTGCAGAATATCCAGAAGTTAAAGCCAGAGCAAGAACAATCTTCGCTGAGTTGTGTTGGTGGCCATGATGTCGTGGCCCTCCTCCCAGCTCGCTCCGTTAGTGGTCAAGGAGTTGGCTAAGGCTAACGCTAGCGATGCTAAGCCAACGTCACGAACAAACGTTAGCGATTGGTTATGGCACATCCAGAGTGGCTCTGGGCAGATCCAATAGTTTTAAACTTCAACAGAGTACCAGCCTTCAAGACAGTTAACACTTGTCAATGGAGAGAGGCCAGACTCTCTGGACAAATGAAATGGACCAGAGTCTGGTAGGACCAGAGTCTGGTAGGACCAGGCTAATGGACCAGAGTCTGGTAGGACCAGGCTAATGTACCAGAGTCTGGTAGGACCAGGCTAATGGACCAGAGTCTGGTAGGACCAGGCTAATGGACCAGAGTCTGGTAGGACCAGGCTAGTGTACCAGAGTCTGGTAGGACCAGGCTAATGGACCATAGTCTGGTAGGACCAGGCTAATGGACCAGAGTCTGGTAGGACCAGGCTAATGGACCAGAGTCTGGTAAGACCAGGCTAGTGTACCAGAGTCTGGTAGGACCAGGCTAGTGTACCAGAGTCTGGTAGGACCAGGCTAATGGACCAGAGTCTGGTAGGACCAGGCTAGTGTACCAGAGTCTGGTAGGACCAGGCTAATGGACCAGAGTCTGGTAGGACCAGGCTAGTGTACCAGAGTCTGGTAGGACCAGGCTAATGGACCATAGTCTGGTAGGACCAGGCTAATGGACCAGAGTCTGGTAGGACCAGGCTAATGGACCAAAGTCTGGTAGGACCAGGCTAATGGACCAGAGTCTGGTAGGACCAGGCTAGTAATATTACATCATCACATAACTTTAATGAGGGATGAGAGTTGTAAAATCTAGACTTGACTAAACTTGAACACAGTTTGCTTTCACTTACTTGATCTTAAGCAGGCTCAGAGTTTTGTTCTGGGAAAGGATCTCTCCGGTCTTGTTGCGGTTCAGGTAAATAGAAAATCCATTGGAATTGAAACCAAACTCGTTGCCCACCTGAGAGAGAAATAAGTCTGAGTAGACTGGATGATAACTGTGTCATATGGACTCAAATCTAAAACACAGCTAACTTAACACCATGAAATGCATTTAATGTTGAAAGCATCAAAATACAAGTCTTAAATCAGTCTCAGTTGATCATTAGCATAGTGTATCAGAATATTTACTCTTCCTTGGAATCCACTCTAGGGCTGCACAATATATTGTTTTGTTTTTTTAATCATTTTCGCAAACTGGCGCGATAAACACATTGCGAAAGGCTGCAACACATCAAGAAAGATTTTTTGTGTTAGTTGAAAGAAAATTTCAGCCAAAAACTGCACTTTAAGAGTGACACTTACATTTTAAAGTGGTGCCTTTTATATTGAATTCAATGTTCAATTTGTTACATAAATGTAAATGATTTCCTTTCATTTGTTATAAATTCAACAAGCAGTTTGTTGAATTTAAGCAGAATACTGAAAGCAACAGAACTGAGTACATTTCAATATTTGTTAATTTATCGCAAGTAATATCGTTACCACATTATTATTATCGCACATTTTCCCTCATATTGTGCAGCTCTAGTCCACTCTCAAATCATCATGTGCCAATGAAAATGGTGCACGTGTAACAATGCCAATGAGCCTTTAGAAGCAGATTAGCATAGAGCCTCTCAGAAACTCAGCATGTAGGAAGGAACACCTAAGGTCATCAGTGAGTGAGCCAAACTAAGCTATTAAGGGCACCCTGAGCTGCTCGGCCAGCAGAGTGTCTCATGGCACTTTAACCATCACATTACACATCAGGCAGACAATCAGAGTGATGCTGGCCACTTCCCTTTATTTCATCACTTGAGATGCACTTTCAGCAACCATTAGTGGACTTTTGTACCGACAAACATAAGAGCAGAATGATTATCTTGGCATAAAAACTGTACTTACATACAGAAGAAATATCTAAGGCAGCTGCACTGACGTACACACGTTCCACCAAAACAAGTTCCTTCCTGAGACTATTTAGCAGAGGCACCGTGGCTCTGTACAGCGCTTAGCGCCGCCCAAGACAATTGTGATTGGTTTAAAGAAATGCCAATAAACCAGAGCACAATTTACTCCCATCCCAGAATGCTCTGTGGCCTAGCGAGACCTTCCTCCGCAGCGCTGTGGAGGAAGGTCTGGCAATGTGAGACTAGCGTTGTTAAAACTAAGCAGAGAACAGTGGGAAGCATTGAGGTTCTTTGAGCATGAAGTCATCATTTATCTCAAGCCACACAAAAGAACACAGTGGTTAGATATTTTTACAGTAGCTGAGTGAAACTGTATACTGTCAGACTATATGAGACATAACATCACTTTGAGCTCCTTTTATTCTGTCTCAGCTGCAGAAATAAAACCCGCAAGCTCCGACTGTCTCTGCTCAGTCGGCCTGAAACCCATGGTTTTCTATTCCTACCATCCCTGGCTGCACATCGGCAGGGAAGAAAAGCTACTCCCTACATTGATCTGCAGGCTATACCATCCTGACTTAGCACGGAATACATACATTTTTAATGTGGGGCTGCTGCAATGCTCCACCGGGTCTTGTTTGCTGGAATACTGTTCTATTTGAGGTTTTCAATTAAATTCAACATGCATTTGTAATTATTTTTGAGTGCTTATTATGTATCAATATAGATCAGACAGAACCAAACTAAGAAAGCTTTAAGCGTTAATTACCTCCATCCATATTATCTTTAGTGCCTGGGGAATGACCTCTTCTGTTACTTTCTGCACAGCTTCTTACATAATGGAACAATGAGCAGGCACAAAAGGCAGGGCAATGCAAGTTTACTTGGTGACCACAACGCATCAGGGCTTGCATTACTGTAGAAATAGTACACTTAAAAGATGTTGTTCCATGGTGTTGTGATCTGTTACAGTCCAGTCTGTAAAAACTCTTGTAAAAACAAGGCCTCTCTCATCTGTTTTAAATTTGGATCATAAATTGTTACACTGTTTTCTACCCTGAAGATGTATCTGTGTGAACCAACCTTGAACCAATCCTCCTTTCCTCTGGATCCTCTCTCTTATCGTTCTACTCTCTGTCATCCAAGAAAATGTTCTTGTGTGTCTCATTAAACCTTAAGAACAGTGTGAACTAAACCCTGCTTCATGTCACTTTGTTCTCCGAGCTCGCCACTGCTTTCCGAATCAACTCACAGGAGGTCAAACCAGTAGATTATAGGATACTAGGATAGCTATTTTGTATACAGTACGTTTGTTTCTGTATTCATTCTTTATTCCATATTAATGTTCTATAGGTTTGTTTATGTAGGAACCATCCATCAAGGCAAAGTCCTTTTAACTACTTACCTGGCAATAAACCTTTTTCTGATTCTGGATACGAACCACAAAAACAATTGCGACCGGATTGTTTCCCCAACACCTTGCAAACATATGTGGCTTCCAAAAAAAATAAGCATTGGTGTTAATTTGACAGTTTGGCCTATTCTGACATGCAAAGTCATGTTTTACATATAGTACCTTCTTTATAAAAGCAGCAACAGTCTCCCTCTTGGTAGCAGGAATTTTCTTCATCCCATCTGGAGATTGTACCCTGATGATCTAAAAAAACAAAATAATAATAATAATAACGTTAGATAAGCTCTTTTAAGGGGTTGATGTTTCCAGTTCTTGGGGACGGAAAGCTTCATTGTTAACATGGACCACCGGATACAGTTTCAATATAACTCCCAACACCTGTTAAACAAAACAAAGACACTACTAGCCCCCCCTTTACAGTTGTGTCTGAGTCAGATGTTTTGACAACGATGACAGTGCAAAAAAATAAAAAAAGTAATGTTAACGTTAGCATAGGAGCCTCTACGTTTCAACAAAGAGCTCCTGTACGTCATTGCGACCTTAAGATGTCGACTTTAAAGCAAACAACGTTAACTGAAGCTGTCACGATGTTGGGGCTTATTAACGTTGACGTTATACATTGTCAACAAAGTATCACTTTTAATGAATCAACAACCCCTTGACTTCACTACAACCACCCAGAATATTCGGACTATTTTTTGGCTAATGGGTTCAGCACACTAAGCTACATTCAAGACATTTTTTAGTCCCTAATTTGTTGCCGTTATGTAGCTTTGCTGTTATCTAGCTGCCTCAGCTAGCCAAATAGCGAATATTAGCCGGCTAGCTAAACAGGCCCCAGTCACTACCAAGCTAATTCTGCTGCCTCATCACTCCGGACTTCGGCTAACAAGCTAGCTGACGTTAGCCGAGTCGACCCGTTAATACAACCAGTCGTTATACTTACAATGTTATCCGCCATGTTGCTCGGGGGAGCGCTCCGATATATATCGCTGCGTTAGTAGACAGAGACACTAAGTACTAATTTCACGTAGCGTTACTGTCTTTCAACGAAACTCCATCCCGCAACTCAAACACCGGGTGTTGCAGACATTAGTGACCGACCGTTTCCCACCGGTCCTACAGTCAAACGACCACGACCGAAACAAGCTTTTTTTTTGGTGAAAAGGCATGGTCCACTCATTTTCTTCCCCTTTTTTTTGGGTGACTAAACGCTGCAATGGCGTATCGCTGCCCTCTACTGTTGGTAATAAACAGTTTGTATATATTGTTTTATAATCCAATGCTGCGCATCACATGAGTCTTGCACATCATCAGTTTCTTTATCTTAGCAAGTCATCCAAGTTGAGTAAAAGTTGAGAATTTTTTTTTTCTTCTTCCAGTTGCTCCCAGGTCTCTGAAAAGCTCCATTCTTTGTAGAGAAGAGTTACACGGTCTCTGAGTCTCCACCAGGGGCGTAGCCGTCGTTTTCAGAAGTGAGGGGGACAGATTGTTCAGGAGGAGGATTTTTATTAAAAGATCATCTCCTATTTGTCTCTCCAAATCACGGATTCCAAGTATCCTGCATTTCATTTATGATGGATGGAAACACTGACATTTCCATAAACCGTTCCATACTAGCCTAGAAATCTAGACTCCCCCTAGTGACAGCAAATTTATTTGACAGCCACAGGGTCTAGGCACTCTCTGTTGACTTTCAAGCTGCAAAAACCAAATTTTGGTCAGGCCAATCACATTGTGTATAGAGTCGGTGGGCGGGACTTATGGCTGCTGCTGCTGGGTAACAGCGGACTTAGAAGACTTGGAGTTCAGCTTTTCTTTGATAAAAGAACAAAGAACGGCACAGAAATCGTTCTTAAAAAAGGAAGATGTGTTCAGAGTTTTGTCGACCGGATACGGCAAAAGTTTAATCTATCAACTAGCTCCGCTACCTTCTTCGTTGCTGTGCCGGGTTGTAGAGCTATCCTATTGCGTGCAGAGGGAATTTGAAAGACAACCGTTTATCCCGCCCCTCGGATCGAGCTCCGTCAATGGTGAGTTCCCAGACCCAACATCTGGATGTGGGTCTGGCTTGTCAGGCTAGTTCCATACAGTTTTTCTGCCGCATCTTGCCCAACGGGAGCCCGGCTAACATTTTAACTGGCCACACGGAGACAAAGCATGCCAATGAGCCACATATTTGTACTAAGTTCCTCAATATGCAAAAAGATAAGACATTTTTTCACATTTGAATCTATTACTGGGGAATTACTGGAATTGTTGGGTCTTTGTAAATTATAGAGTGTGGTCTAGATCTACTCTATCTGTAAAGTGTCCTGAGATAACTCTTGTTATGATTTGATGCTTTCAAATGCTTTTCAAATCAACTCAGATGTGTTGTAAGTGTGGGGGACAGAGAGCACCGACATGTAAAGTGCGTGGGACGTGTCCCCCGCGTCCCCGGTGTCTGATACACCCTTGGTTTCCACATTCCCAGGTGTTTCTCAATCGGAGCCAGCCCACTCCTCAACACATAATGCCTCAACCTTGTTATGATACGCTACTCTTTTTAAGTGTAGTGGTACATATTGTACTACAGCTAAACGCCGTGGTTCCCAAAGAAGGGTCCATGAAGGAGTAGTTGGACTTCTTTAGCTTTAAGTTTAGTCTTTGAGCTTTTTGAGTGTTATTTATTTATTATCTGCTCTAGACACACATATGGTAATAACAGTCCCAAGTGATGTGAAAAAGACACGCAAAACTACCACAAAGGGACCCAAACCGACTACAAAGAGACGCCAAATGACCGAAAAGAGACACAACACGACAATGAAGGCACAAAATCCCACAAAGAGACACAAAATGTATGGAGAAATTGCATTTTTTTTTTTATTGATTTAGGGAAAACACTGTTTTGGTCATAGGTTTCCTACACTTTCTCTAATAAAACATCTTAAAGGGGAACTATGCAGTTTTTTTAGCTTTATTTATGAACAGCTTCAAAGTCATTGGAATGGTTATATGAGTGTTTTCAGGTTGAATGGTGGTCGTCTCGCACCCTCCTAGCGCCTGTGAGCTCTATAGAGAAACCTGCCAGCAAAAATCGAAACAGCGAGAAAACAAAGAAGAAATGGCGAAAACTGCATAGCGCCCCTTCAAAGCAAAACTCCTATCAGATGGGGACCCTGGGACAAAATCTCATCAAATGGGGGTCCGTGGTCTAATTTGTGTCAGTTAAGGTAATAAATAAATCTCCATTTTTATTTTCCTGTTTTTATGCTTTATTTTTTTTCTCCCAAATCCTGTAGAGAGGACCACACTCCAATTTACATGTCTTCAGATGTGATCCATCCCACTCTCAATCATTGTCAACATATTTTTTAAAAGAAAAATCCCAAAACACACAAGTTAGCAACCTCTTTGTTTTTATCTTATTGACAGGGTTGTCGGACTGGCGGTGGAAAGGGGACTGAGTACCCAGGGCCCTCAAAGATGCTAGAATGAATACCTGTTGATGCGGGGAGGGGCCATACAGAATGCCTTTCTACAGAGCCCAGAATGTTGTGCTACGCCCCTGGGTGCATTGATTTGAACTGACTTTTTAAAGCCAGGAATTACAGTAGAAGTTGAAAAGCTAAATGTAACTCAAGGCGTGCATGCATTGTCCTTATGCGTACAACAGATTGGTAATACTTCGTTGTCTCAGCATGAACAGAATGAAGGATCATTGGCCATGATGAGGACAATGGGGATTAAAAGAAAAACAAATAAATGAATGATGATGGATGAAAGATGAAATAGTTAAAATGGTGATCTTAAAAACACAAATACAAACACACAGGGCACAACAGTGCTGTGTAAAAGTATGAGAAACACAAAATACAGATTGTACATTAATATAATACAAGGGAGACATACAAATAAGAAGGGATATGAAACACGAGAACACAATGATGGAAGACACTTCAGCTAGGTTACGCTACACACAGCTGCCCGCACAAATCAAACACTGGTATGCTGCAAGGATAGCCTGGAAATCCAGACCCAAATCCGAAATATGAAGGGTCTGGCTATGAGTAATGAAAATGGCACCAACACCAAGCATGCATTTGAAAATCGCACTGTACGTAATTGGATAACACTACGACCAATCAAGTGTTTTTTTGCTAAGTCCCCATACGCTTAGCTACCAGCGGAGCTAACTGGGAGATTAAACGCTTGCCGTATCCGGTCGGCAAAACAGCAAAAGCGTCCTTATGCAAAGGAACGATTGGAGCGCCGTCTTCTGTTCCTCTTTTAGATAAAAACCCAGGTCTAACTCGTTCATTGTAGCGGCCAAAGCCATTTCAAACTGGTGTTCATCCGTAGCCATCTTGCAATGTTTACTAATGACTTTGACGTCGCAGCACTGTCGTCATCTGGTTAGCTTGCCTCTGGCGCCGCCTATATCAGATACAGCGATGTGATTGGTGCAGCTCGGCTACAAGGGCATAGTTAATGAGCATCATTACTGAACGCCAGAGCAAATTCAAATTGTGCTCTCGCCAGAACTCTGGATTTCCAGGACCAGGTTACTGCAAGGAAGGAATTTCCTGGACATTTATTCTCTTCTCAGTTGGTTTTAAAGATTTCTTTTTACTGAGAACACCTCCCCACATGCATCAGATTTCCACATATTATGATGGTTAGAACATTTTCAAGTTCAAGTTCAAACTATTTTATTTATATTTATAAAAGGGGCAATTCATTTTTTAACAGTCTACAGACCCAAAAAACATTTACACATAAACACACGAACAAAAGACAGGAGAATGTCAGAGAGAACACACGAGGGCCAGGCAGTGAGTGTATACAGTTCACTTCTCTTCAAGTTAAGAACAATGATGACAATGATTTTTTTTTTAAGAAAAAGAAAATAGATGTAGCTAAGTGTTGGTCAGAACAGAGGGAAAAGTGGGATATGTCATGATGATTGATTAACGTTATCCAACTGAAATGTTACGCTCAGCAATGGCCAAACTGGTGTTCCAGTCCCTACAGAATTCAGGTTTTTGTGTTTTCACGTCCGGCTGTTGATGGACTCTGAGATGTGCCAAAAGAGGCCCTTAAAGCACGTGAAGTGGGAACCCACCCACTTCACGGGTTTGCCACTTAAACTCAATTTGAGGCTGCTATTGCTTGCGTAAGTTTCACGTTTTTGAAATAATAGAAAATAAGAGGAGGAAAGGTGAGAGAAAAGAAGAGCAGCGAGAGAAGAGAAAAGGATGCTGGCGGTTCAGAGTAACAGTGCAGATCTACAGTATAGTGAAGACGTGAGAATCAAATCAACAGATCCTAAGTGCAGAAACAGAAGAAAAATACGGTGAAAGAGGACAGAAAGTGTTCTTTTTTTTGTAGATCATTTTTCTCCTTTTTCATTTTTTTGTTTTGTTTGTTACAGTCTGTTATGGTCGTTTTTTTTTCTTTTGAATAGTTCCATTGGAAGTTAGAAGATGGAGCGTGAGGCGGATGGTTTGAAGTGTGCGAACGTGGCCTTAGATGATGCCGTACTTGGCCAGCTCATTCAGCTCCAGGTGATTGAAGGCCTCCCAGGGGCAAATGACAGTAATGTCTGCAAAACAAAAGACGGAGAAAGGAGGTTATTCAGGCCCCTGCATAGAGCTGGGCAATATATCGATATTATATCGATATCGTGATATAAGACAAGATATCGTCTTAGATTTTGGATATTGTACTAAGGCATAATTGTTGTCTTTTCCTGGTTTTAAAGGCTGCATTACAGTAAAGTGATGTCATTTTCTGAACTTACCAGACTGTTGTAACTGTTCTATTATTTGCCTTTTCCCACTCATCATATCTACATTACTGATGATTTTTTATCAAAAATCTCATTGTGTAAATATTTTGTGAAAGCACAAAGTCAACCCTACAATATCGTTGCAGTAACGATATCGAGGTATTTGGTCAAAAATATTGTGATATTTGATTTTCTACATATCGCCCAGCCCTACACTTGCGCATCATAGAAACTGACATGAAATGCAATTTAAAAGCTGAAGTGAGCTCACCTGTGCCTAAGCCCTCCATCCCAGGGATATCATCACCAAAGCTGCAAGGGGGAAAAAAAACAATTACGTAACTTGAAATTATTTCTAATCTTCTAAAGAAGTGATTCCCAACCAGGGGTACTTGTACCCAAGGGGTTACTTCTGCAGTAGTCTACAGTATATCCACAACATTCCACTTCCAGGATTGCTCCGTTACTGACTGAAATTCCGCCGGATTTCATTCATTTCGGCTGGATATCCGTCACCTTCCTCTTTCTTTGTGTTGGCGTTCTAAACTCTGGTGGATTTGTGAGGACTGTGGTTAACTGCTCCTCAGATCTCTGTAGGGTAAATCCACACAGCTAGCTAGACTATCTGTCCAGCTAGCTTTGAACGTACAAATGTTCCACCAAAACAAGTTCCTTCCCGAGGCTATTTTGCAGAGGCACCGTGGCTGCATCCGGCGCTTAGCACCGCCCAAGATGATTGTGATTGGTTTAAAGAAATGCTAATAAACCAGAGCAGGTTTTTCCTCCCATCCCAGAATGCTGTGTGGACTAGACAGCCCCTCCTCCGCAGCGCTGTGGAGGAAGGTCTGGCAATGCGAGACTACTTTTGCAGTTGCCAGGGAATATGCAGTAGAGTAGAGTAGCTCAACTTATTTGAAAAAAAGTAGAAATCATGATTTGATTAAAAGAATAGATTAGCACTAACACCTGAACACTATGTGTTGCTGTTATGTAAGAGTGTGCGAAAACTAGTTAGCAAGTGAGCACAGAAGTTTAAACAGCTAAAGTAATGAGCGAATGAAGACATTTATTTCAGACATACCAAAATGAAAAAAATTAAAAACAAACCCCCAAAAGTAGTTCACGAATAAGTAAAAAAGAAACAAACCAGCCTAGACATGCCTGAAAAGGGGTAAGAAGAAGTGTAGGCAGGGAACAGGAAGAAGTATACACTTCTTCAATTCTACCCCTTCTCCACATCTCAGTAGTTTATGTTTATCTATTCCACTTCCCTTCCTGACCCTTGGGACTGCTGTACACTCCCATGTAAGGACTAAACAGTTCAAATAATTAGCTTAAAGTAACGGATAAATAGTTGAAACACTCAGCTTCACATCCAAGAGGTAGTTGCACAATTGCTGACCAAATCAACTTCAATATTGCCTGTTCAATTTTTATAAAAACTAAAAGTAATATCCTCTTTTACAGAATGAATATTGTTATACATTAGGGACATACATTGGGAATGGATGAAGGGGGGAGGGATGTAAATTCATCTGACAGGGCTGTGGGGGGGACCTCGGACAAAAAAGGTTGGGAAAGACTGCTTTAAAGTGCTCATGTTATGCTTTTTGGCGTTTCCGCTTTCCTTTATTGTGTTCTATACCTTTTTTGTGCACATTATAGGTTTACAAAGTGAAAAAGCCCAAAGTCCAGCCCAAAGGGACTTACCATCTCCAACAGAAAACACTGTTCACCAACTGCTCCAAACAGCTCTACTGTAGTCCAGCCTTTACTTCAGAGACAAACATGGTCACTTTGTAACACACGTTATAATGCTCGCCTAGCTGCTAGCGTGGCACGCCCTCATACTCTGCTTCTGACTGGCTAGTAGTCCTTACCTAGCTACTGAGCATGTGCGACTCCCAACAAAGATGGAACAGAAGTGAGATGTCTCACTCTGTAGCTAAAACAGAGAGCTCAACACACAGGGTGAAAAGAGGAGCTGCAGAAATGTGCAGGACAACAAAAAAATTAAACCATGTAAACCTATTCTGATATAACCTCTGAATACATTTATGAACCTGAAAATGAGCATAATATGAGCACTTTAAAGAAAAAAAGGAAAAAAAGAAGGCGGCATACCCCTGGATTCCCTTCTTCGGAGGCTTGCTCTTGAACTGACGGGTCTGCCTCTGCTTGAACTTGGGCGGTCCCTTGCGTGGGGTGGCGGGGCCGCCGGTGACACGGGTGGCCGACTTGATCTCAGCTTTGGGCGGCTCCAGATTCATTCTGAGCGGTTATGGGACACCGGTGTGCAGGCTGCGGGCTTTAGAGACCCCTCTCGGAAGTGTAGTCGTCGTGACGATAGCTTTTTATTTTTGGAAAAAAGGAGAAAGAAAGAGCTAAATAATCCATCTGAATCAAGGTATCACTTAGAAACCATTCATTTTATGCACCAAACCATGCATCAAAAAAGCATTTAAAAAAGATTTAATATATAAAGCTCAGACTTCATTTAAGAAATGTACTAAGTGAGCAGCTTTGTCTGAGAGAATTTGAAATAACAGTAACAATGTTCTGTATTTTAACTGTAGCCATACCCAAAAAATACTATTAAAATACGTATAAGAAAAAGATTTTTCTTTCTTTTTTTGCTTAAAATACACTGTAAACCCAAATGAATGAAATATAATTAATTGGAATAAGTATTGTAAACTTACAGTTTGTTAAGAAGTTCTACTTACTTGAAACGTATTGTTGAGTTACGGTTAATTAAAACGATTGAACAAAAAATAATAAATACTGAGTTTAGTGAACATGAAATCCTGAGTTTTTATACTTAAAATGATTCTGTTATGTTTAATACTTTCGAGTTGCATATATTGATATTTAAGTTGGCTTAACCAGTACTTCAGTTTAACGGTAATCCAAAAATGCAAGTTCACGTTACTACCAACCTCAGACTTTTATGTTTATATACTCAAAAAAAATGTGGCAACTCAATTTTTTGAGTACTGCTTAATTATTTGGGTTTACAGTGCAGGGGCCAATCACAGAGACTTATAAATGAAATAATATCAAACTAATTTGAAAGTGTGTGTGTGTATGGGGGGGGGGGGACACAAACAGGATTTTGAAAAGTTTGGGGGACATGTCCCCCCTGTAAATTAGGCCCAACTATGTAACAGTGAGCATGCAGCCTGTGTCACCTCTGTCTGACATTATAGGCCGTAATCCTCTCACTGCATGTGACGAGCACCTGGCAGGATTTACACTCATATTTTCCCAGTGATTGAATGTCTCAGATGGGACCGCCTTGCAGTGTGTTCTGGGAGGATGACCCAATTTCCCATAATCCCCCGGCTCAAGTTAATAAATGCTCTGACCTCTCTGTTTCAAGCCGGGCCGTCCCGAATGTAATCTCGTTAGAGCGAGGACAACACGGCAGCAGATATGCTGAGCACGCTCTGAGGGGCTAAACGATCAATCCGCTCACCGCGTCCCGAAAACAATGACATCTTTCTGCAGTGGACAGCAGTTTGATATCAAAATATAGCTACAACGTGTTGACATGTGTTTTCTTTAACCCTCTGAGGACGAAAGACGCACCGGCGCATCCGAACGATGTTTGACTGAACTCCTGCTCAAAAAGCAATATTACAACATTTCATTTCAGACATTTATCTACTATTTCTTTAATCATATTAGACTACTTTGTGAAGCTAAAGACTTGGTAAACTCATCTCAAACACCGAAAACAACTCGTACAACACATCATAAGTTATGGTATGTTTTCAAAAGAGATTTGAGGAATTTCTAAAAGCCAACATCAACCTTTCAGCTTTAACGCCAAATTATCTCTTTACACGTTGCTCTGGGACAGATGGATCAATTATATGCAAATACCTTAAAAAGGGGACTTTAACCCTTGTGTTGTCTTCCCGTCTACCATGAGCTTGTTGTCATTCCGGGTCAAAATTGAAAATGAACTTTTTCTGATGTTTCATTCGCTTTTTCCGACGCTTTATTTTAAAATTCATTGTCAATAAACCTAATTTAAATGAAATTATACCTCATTTTTGAGTTAAAAAAAAAGCAGAAATGATGAACTATTTTGTTAGTAGTTAAGTAGTTACGATCAGACGATGTTGAGTGAATCACAAACTGGTTTATGTCAAAGGATACTGTTTTAAAAGCTTTTTTTTTCTTCAAATGTCATAAAATTGAATAAAAACACCCACAATTCAATGAACGCAATCATTCATTTTACCTGCGAAGAATGTTGTATGGGTTCCTACAACATACGTACATGCATCCAAGTTATTTTGGGGCAATTTGGTTGAAAGAAACCCATATTTCTAAAATAGAAAACTTTGAAAACGGGTCAAATTTCAACCATGCAACTTTTTGTTTATCTGGGTCATCTTTTGTCATTTTTTCCCCCAACGTTTTTTCTGCACCTTTTGACATTTTTTTGTGTTTTTCCCCCCACGTTTTTGAAGCTTTTCCCAACATTTTTGTCACTTTTTTCAACGTTTTTCAAAGGTGACCGTTGCTTTGAAGCGGTGGCTGCGACCCTGTGGAATGCTTTTCCTATTGTCTAATGTTCAGCAGTCTTGGTTGATGCTTCAAGCAGCTGAAGACGCACTTGTTTAACCCTCTGAGGTCTAAGGGCATTTTCACACATCTTCTTAAGAATTTTAGTTTGGTAGAAACCCCTGTTTCTATTTCTTAGAGTAAAGAAAGTATTACTTTGATATCAGTGCCAAAACTCATCAACATATCAACACATCGTATCAAAACATCTCAAACAATAATCCAGCTTGAATCATGTAGCAGCCTGTCAGAGTCTCTTTTACCAAAGCACAGCTACAGAAAAACTGCAGCCAACTGAATGTTAAATCTTCCACGACAGTACGAAAGACAAAGTATGTCTTGATAAAAAAATTAAAATATCCTGTTACATCTACATCTTTTCAGTTCGAGTCAGATCATTTCAGCAGAAAAAAATAATGATTACAATGTCCATACATAGCCATTGACTTCAATTCAATTCCAGCAACATCATTCTTTTCCTGTCTTTCACTTTGGATACTACCAATACTTTAATATCTCAATATGTTTGTGTTCATGGTGGTGATAAAAGCTGCAACAATTCCAAATGTTGGCGTACAATTAATTGTCTCAGAAATAATTGTGATTAACAATATAATTGTCTCTTTCAGTCAAATTTAAAAAAAACTTATATTTATTTATTCCTTTTTCAAACAAATTCAAGTTTTTATGTCTATCTTATCTTATATCACTGTCATGTGACCCAGGTAATGTAATAACACAAATACACAGTATATGAAGTAAACTACGCCTCTTTAAAACATTTCTTACTGTATTCCCCCCGCTTCGTCATTCTTGTTGCTATGAACGTGTTTAGGGTCAAGTCCCAACAACTAACAATTAAAATAATATTAGAAATATATAGTCCAACCAATAATCCCTTATATAATTACAATTTGGCATATCTAAACTAAACAATCACCAGTCATACACCTTAAGACCTTGGCTGATGTTAGCAATGAATTGCGGTTAAAGAAAGCACTGCGAGTATATATATATATATATATATATATATATATATATATATATATATAAAATGGACAATAAGACAATTTTGTAATATCTGTTACAGGCATAGTGATGATGTGTAGCGGTGGGTCTACTCACCGGCTGCTTGGGTGAAGGACAGCCAGACGAGAGTGTGTGAGTGTGTGTGTGTGTGTATGTGCGGCAGATGAGCGTATAGTGCTATGCTAGGCTTGCTGTGAGGGCCAGTCGGGGCTTAGGGCCCCCTCTTATACGCTGAGCCCCGCAGAAGATTTTGGACGCCCCGCCTCCCTGCTCTCATGTCAACACGCGTGTGTGGAGGTTTGGGGATCAAAGAGGGTGAACAGATGTCTAGGGCTGACACTTTGCAGTCCATCAGTTGACTAATCGGCCGTTTTGGTTCTTATTTCTTAAGTCGATTCATCATTTATTTATTTTATACATCTGTTTTTTGTTTGTTTTTTTAATACAGTAACCAGTGGTGGAATGCAACGGAGTAAATTTACTCAAGAACTTAACGTCTTCCCGTTGACATGAACAATGGTGTCCTTCGGGGTCATAATTGAAATGTAACTTTTTTTTGGTGCTTTTCGTCCCTTTTTTTGATGCTTTTAAAAAAGTTTTTGTCACTTTTTTAAGTTAAAAATGCAGAAATTATGAATTATTTGTTTTATTAGTTATGACCAGAGGATGTGAAGTGGATCACAGACTGTCAAAGTTTAGTCAGGACACGGTTTTGAAACCATTTAAACATTTTTGTAAATGCTGTGAAATTGAATGAAACACCCAAACTTTTATGTAAATAATCATACTTTTTTTTTTAAATGTTGTATGGGTTCTATACAACGTACATCCATGTTATTTTTGGGCAATTAAGTTGAAAGAAATCCATATTTCTGATATGAAAAACTTTGAAAACAGGTCAAATTTGACCCGAGCACAACACAAGGGTTAAGTCCAAATGTTGAGGTACTTGTACTTTACTTGAGTCTTTTCTTTTCATGCCACTTTCTACTTCTACTCCGCTACATTTCAGAGAGAAATATTGGACTTTTTACTCCACTACATTTGTCCGACAGCTTTAGTTACTAGTTACTTTACACATTAAGAATTCTTTCTTTTCATTTTTGACAGGACAGTTGAAGAAATGAAAGGGAATATATATATATGGGCGCCTGCTCTACCAACTGAGCTATCTGGGCACCCGTGTTAAGATTTCTGCACACTAAAACACATGGAGTTTATAAAATCTGATGTTTGATTCTAGAGTAAACTAGCCGACAATATAACGGCCTACAAGTCCAGCTGAGATGATGAGACCATTAAACACACAGCTGGTTGGATCCTTTACACACACTACAATGGGAGGAGAGTTCTGCATTGAGTACTTTTACTTTTTATACTTTGAGTACATTTTCCTGATTATACTTACATACTTTTACTTAAGTCACATCTTCAATGCAGGACTTTTACTTGTAACAGAGTGCATCTACAGTGAGTGTGGTAGTAAAGTAAAGGGTCTGAATACTTCTTCCACCGCTGACAGTAACACATCTTAGGTTTGCTTTTTGTCCCATAAGAAACAGGATGTCACATGAGAAAAAAAAAGAGAGAAAGAAAAACCAGTTACGTGCCTATAATCCCAATTTGGTTTTCTCAAAATGGTCTGATCTGATGATCATGAGTGAATTAATTATTTCCAAGAAACTTATGAACACAGCTCTGGTAAACAGAAGATTTATTTTGTTTGATTCTTGTGGGGAAAGTCATTTTTTTTTATAGATTTGTCAATTAAATCAACTAATGAACCCTCCTGTTGTCCTCGGGTCAAATCTGACCCATTTTTTAAAAGTTTCTATATGAGAAATTTGGGTTTCTTTCAACCAAATTGTCCGCACAACGCTCTTCACAAATAAAAGAAATGATCAGTCTACTACTTTCATTGAATTTGGGTGTTTTAGACCATCTCGTAGCATTTGAAGAAGAAAGTTGATAAAAAAGAATGTTGAAAAAAGTGACAAAAGTCAAAACAAAAGTCAAAAAATCGACAAAGACATCGAAAAAAATTCTGAAAAAGCTTACAATACGTGGATAAAAAAAAAAAACACTGAGGAAAGCGAAAGTGTCTTTAACACAAGAGTTAATTTGTAAAGAAAATCATACGAGTGTTGGTCAAATAAGAATTTCTTTAGCCGATGCACATGTCCAAACTCTTGTTATGATTTGATACTATAAATAAAATTGAATTGGGTGCTGCACCTAAGTCTTATAATGGTAGGAAAAACCCTGCTATAGTAAATAAAGTCTGACAACATTTGAAACTGTTCCTGGAAAAAAGAGCAGGTCGGGGTTCTTGGATAAATCCCTGCGATGATGAAAGAGGATCAGCTGTTCTGCTCATCTACCTCATGTATATTTCAATCCTACAATTACAATATTGTTATTAATATATTACCATTGCACTGAACTGCCTTTCACTATATTTATATTTAAATCTTAAATCTCAGACTATACTGATATTGCACTACTCCTTCTCTCTCTTCAATAGTTATTGTATATTTCTTGTAAATTGTAAATTCTATTGTATTGTTATACTGTATACTTAACAGTATTTTTTTTTATATTTCTTTCTGTCCTTTCTGTTTTTATTCTTCATATGTTAAGTGAGTATTTTGAGAGTCAAATTCCTTGTTTGTTTACACAAACCTGGCCAATAAAGGTGGTTCTGATTCTGATCTATCACCCCCTAGTGGCCTCTAACTGTGCTGACGTGATGCCAAGGAGGGGAACAAACTGTTCACGTCATCTCAAAAAGAACATTTATTTACCAAACAACTCTTAAAAATAAATTTCAAATACATCATTAAAATATAGTCTTTAAGCTATAGTGCGTAGTTTCTGTCTCCCCCATGAGGAATTCTAAGTAACGACAACAAAACTGTCGGCGAGTCCACATGATACAAGCCTTCTGTGATCGCCCACAGCCCCCCTACCCCTCCACGCAAAATTACGAATCCCACTATGGCCACGCCAAGACCCACTTGGCCATGGTGGTTGATTGGTTGGGGTTAGGCATCTGACCTTGAGTGGTTAAGGTTAGGATAGCCGATCGGTCAGGGGATAGGAACTGAACAAATCAGGTTACATTACCTTGCGTAAGCATGGACGCCTAGCCAATAGTAGCTACTGAAGGGCGGGTCTTGGCGTGGCCATAGTGGGAAGAAAAAAGATATTGCCTGCTCCACACAGCTGCTAGTAGCCAAGGAGGACACTGAGGATTAAAAAACATAATTGACTCTTCAGACAAGGTAATTATCTTCACTCAAGTTTCTGCGCACGAACGCCACAATCTTCTGAACATAGTCCTACTGAGAGATCCAGAGACAGTTGTGTGGAGCTGATAGTCTTAATTAGCTTTGTAGCAACTCATTTGGTAATGGCTTGAATGTAACGGACGTTGATTAATATCAAAAAGTTACGCACTAAAGCTTTAAATATAATGAAGCAAATGATTATTTAACAAATAAAAATATACTTTCAACACGTCAAACTTCAAACAAACAAATGTGCAAATCTGCTTTATGACTAAAGGGACATGACCATGAATCAATGAACTACAAAGATGACTGAATTAAGCTGTAAACGTTAAGTCAGGTGAAAATAAACCAAAACGATTTCTTTAAAGACAAAAACATAAATAACATAATTACTAAATGTGGACGTTCAAAAAACCCAACACTTCAAGCACCTTACGAAATAAAGCTGAGACTACTGTCACGAAAAACGTTCTCAAAGCGGTTCACGTCATCTCAGAAAGAGCATTTTAAAGTCTAATATAGTGAAGCAAAATAGATTAGCAAACACATAAAAATATAATTTTAACACTTCAGTTCAAATGTCAAATAAATGTGCAAATGAGCTTTATCTATGACAATAAATTACTGAACTTTAAACATTACTGAATTAAGCTGAAGACAGGTTTAAAAAAATTAAACCCAATGGATTTTCTAATGAGTCCCAAAAGCATTACTAACATTATTACTAAACGTGCACTTTCCAAAACTCAACACTACAAGCACCTAACAAAATAAAGCAAAGGCTAAGGTGACAACAATTCAAGCATTCCTGAAGTCTAACAGGTTGGCTTCATTTCAAGCTGAAACTTAAGGAAGAATTCAGATTTCTGAAGTGTTTGGCATTATTCCTATTAGTACTAATTACGTTGTAATCACAAAGTTAGTTGCTGAGATACCTGGGAACACCAGACAAGAGCGGGCCCATATTTGGCATTTTCCAAACTATCGGTATCGGCATTTATAATGGCCGATACATGAATATTTAATAAAAATGGACAAAACCCCCTTCAACCATGTTATGAGTGTTGGCGTTGCATAGTTTGTCCACCAGACAACGTCCCAGGACCTTTTTCACAGCAGACATTTTGACTTATCATGTCCTAGTAGGAAAAGCACAGCTGAGATTGATAACCTTAACGATGGCTCAGTTCCATCAAGTGTCCCAGTGAGTCAGCATGCCCAATACACTGAGGTAAGTGGAATGCAGCCATCAGTAATGGTTTAATACCAGGACCTCTCCTCTCCTTCTTTTCTTGTTTGTCAAGCAATTCCACCATTGCACGCACTCTACCGGACTTTGTTGTAATGATGGCACATGTTCCCAGGTCTCAGCAATTACTTTGGTGTGTACAATGTTATAACAAAAAAGAAATGCTGGACTGCGTTCTCATAATAACAAGAAAAAACCCCAAAATGGAATTATCTTGTTATTATCATGTTTTAGGATTGGCTACAGCTGATTTGTGTCAGGCAGGACAGGAGAAACGGCTACCTTTACTTTTCACGTGCTGACCTGGTAGCTTGTGTCAGTTTTCTGAAATGTTTTGCAGACGTGACCCGTGTGACCCACCGGAGGACGTGAAAACGTGGAGGTCAAATCGGTGACTGGAGTGGGAGTGCTTCTACTCAGTCAGTGAAGTGTTTTTTTGTTTTATTTAGTAAGAATGCTCACAACACTCATTCCCTGACAACACTGTGATCGAAGCCACCGGCAGTCAATCTGTCACGTCTTTTTTAGGAGTCTAACTTCCATCTTGAGGTAGGTTTTAAGGTTCTCGTCGTGGACGTTCTCCTCGATGGCGTTGAGCGCCCGGTCGCCTCCGTCGCTGTAGTAGGCCAGCAGTTGCTCCGCGTGTTCGATCCACACACAGTTATGGCAGCCACTCATGCAGCAGTGGGTGGGAGCCGGCGGTGGACCCTGGTCAGGGGACCAGGTGGAGGTACTGCGGCTGGGCTCGGTGTCAGAGCACTCGGGGGAGTCAGGGAGTGTGGGAGGAGCGGGTCCAGTGGAGAGGCAGCGAGCGGCACCACGACGTCTCGAAGACTGCGCGGGGCAACGATAGGTCCGATGTCTCGTGTGTAGCAGAGAGAGGATGCACAGCTGAAAGACAGCAGAATACAAAGATTAATAATAATCTAGTCTATATCGACAACGTTTAATTTCTGGGATTGCTCCGGTACTGCTGGAAATTCCGCCAGTTGTCCTTCATTTTAGGCCGGATGTCCGTGACCTTCCTCTTTCTTTGTGTTGGCGTTCCCGGAAACTCTCCGTTTGAACTTTTGACCTCAGGCGGGCGTTTCAGGACAATTAAAAAACTGACAAACGGAGTCAGAAATGGCACGTAACGCTACTTGAGTATTAAAAATGAATCGTGCAAGTGAATGTCTTGTATGTGTGGTATGTCTGTTTTTTTTCACAAACTCCTGTTTCTTTTTATATATTTTTATAGTGAGTTATAGAGGCTCTTCTATGTTTATTTATTCAGTTATTTTGCACTTTTACCAATGTTTTACACTGATAGGACTGCATTCAAATGTGGAAAGCGAGTGAGACAGAGAGACCAGTGGTTTAGTCTAATGTATTGTAGTGGGTATACTGTACTGTATATATATTGGCCAGAATCAGCCTTTGGGTAAGGGGGTGCATATCATAGTCATTTTCTGCATTTGGATACACTTTTATGCACCAATTTATGGTGGAAATACCTTTATTTAGCCTATGCGAAGAAAAAGAACACATATGACGATTCAAAATATATCAAAAATATAATGGAAAGTATGTTGTTGCGTGTCATTGGGCATTTTTAAGAGGGTATATGGAAATCCTGGAGCTTTCTTAGTGGGTATACTGCGTATACCTGCGTATCACGTAGACTACACCACTGATGAAAGGGACAGGACTACTTACAAAGCTGTAATGAAAACCCACTCTAAAGTAAAAGTGTGTTTAGGGGAAATGTGTTTTGTGTATAGACCCTTTCACAGAAGATGGTTTCACTCAAAGTCAAAACTGAATAATCACAGGTGTATGTGGAATTGCTCTGGCCCAGGTCGGCACATTATTATTTTTTGTGTTTCAAAAGTTAGAACTTGCACTCTGAGAGAGGGCTGTTATGTACAGCTCAGTACACATACATCTGTCTATTCAATCACACGCTGTATACATACCATTGTCCTAGTCTGAGCCTGTCTTTTAACTTTAACTAAACGCGGTCCATTGATGTTTAAATGTCAATGTCTGAATGTCATCAGTAAAGTACTACGTGTAAACATTCAGTGGTAGTTAACGTTAACTCAAAAACGTCAGGGCTTTGTTAAACTAGCTAAATTAGCTAACGTTATTCCAGTCTTCAGAAAGTACTTAGCTTAACGTTACTGACTAACTGAAGTAACTAAAGTTACCCGTTAAATGGAACATAATAAACGCTTACGGCTGTTAAAATAGTAGAAACGATACGTTGTATTTTCTGTAAATATTACTAACTGGTGTGAAAAAAACTAAATAAAGGTTAGGTTAAAGTGAACCTGGCAAAGATGGAAGGCTAGTTTAGTAACCGTTAGCTTCTCGACCGTTAGCTTAGCTACCAACCTTTTGTAAAGACACCGACGACTTCGCCGCATTTACACCCAAACACAGCATCGTTCCAGAAAACACGACGCTTGGTTATGTGTCTGTATTATTCATTTTCTTGGAACTGTAGATGTCATCAAGTTAGCTCCCTCCTGGAGGTTATATCCACGGCATTACCTGCCTCACAAGCTAGTTGCATCACTTCCTATTTTCCTGAACTTGTGTGTGTGTAGTTGTAAACAAAAACGTTGATTGGCCGACAGGAAATGACTTGGCCAATCAAATATCACGCGTCTAAAATGCAAGCCAATGGAAAGCGTAGAATAGTTTCTGGGCTGTTCCAGACAGACAAAGCTGCATTTCCGATCACTGTCCAGCAGGTGTCAGTGTTTTCATCGGTATGCTCTATGTGAAGATGCACTAGAGGGGGAATCTTACAGTAAAGCTCGTACAAGTATCACACCGAGGTTTAAATTGAAGGATCAGGGCAATGTATCTATGTATATCTTTATGAATATTATAAAACACATTATGTAACCCGTAATAAAGAATATCTTATCTGATAGTGAGTTTCTGTTCAAGGTGAGAAGAAGTAACTTAGGTTCATGTTTATGTTTGCATCGTTGCCATGCACCACGTAACAGGCACGGCTAATTATACTGAGCTATACTGTTTGCAGGCAGCTGAGGGACACTATGTGCCTAATCAGGGCCACGTCACAAGTTTCTGAGACTTGAGAAACACAAATTCTCTTCAGCTGCACGGATCAACACTATGATGAGAGCTTATTTGTTGTGTGTTTAAAATGTCCTTCAAAAAGTTCTTCTCTGTGTCAAAAGGCCTACGTTAAAAATGTTATCCTCACAATTATGTCTTTTTCTTCTTCTTCTTCTGTATTATCGTTCAATTAAATGGTAACTACAGGGTTTTTTCAACCTGGACCTATTTTAAGTGTCTAATCGGAACAACAATCGTTGACATTGGTCCAGTATTAAGCGTGAACGCTGTAACCGGCAGCAACAAACCAGACTGCAATGTAACCCTATGGGGCAAATGTGCATCGTCAATTTGGTCCACTAAAACTGCTTTTTTTTGCCACTGAAAGGCTCAGAGTATTACTCTAAGTGTCAGACACTTAGAATATTAATCTGAGTCTGTCAGCGGCAAAACAAGCACTTTTGGGATGGTAAATACAAGCTGCACAATTGCCCTATTAACTTACAATGTAGCCGCTGCCGACTGCATCGATCTCGCTTAATACTGGACCAATGTCAAAGATTTCTGTTCTGATTATGCACAAAAACATAGGAAAATAGAGTCCAGGTTGATGAAAAACCCCGGTAGTTATCCTTTAAAACAAAAGTAGCCCTAAAGAGCAGAGATTTAAGGACATCATATACTGTGATTTTGTTTTGTCTTTTGGTGTCTCAGAGGTGCTGCAGAGGACAGAGGCGTGGACTCAAGTAACATGACATGAACTTGAGTCAGACTCAAGTCGTGAATCTGATGACATTAGACTTCAGACGAACTCAGCTTTGACTTCAACAACCACTCATGACTTCCCTTGGCCTTCAGCCTTGGCTTCAAATCCTCTCTATATGCTTAAAAATTAAACATGATGTTATCAAAAACTGTTACAGCAAATTAAATCTTTATTGTCCTGCAGCATCCGATCACGCTGCCAGGCAAGAGGTAAAGGTGCGTTTGGATATCCATGACTTGAGTTTCTTTTTCTTTTCCTGAGACTTGCAAAACAATGACTTGTTCCCACCTCAGGTAGAGGAAAATTACATGTTTCCCACAAACCTGTATTGAAGCTGAGGTCATATTTCGGTTATATAATGTAGGCAGAAACCTTAATTAAAGGCTCAACGCCTTGACGTATTTCGACCGCCCTAGATTTGGATGAAAATACGTGTCACTGCACTGAAAGAGCATCACAAGCATGGTAAAGCAGATTTGTTCTGTGAAACAGCTCCTTTATTATGCTCATGAGTGAAAGCTAACCCTCTTTTGATGTAGTTTTTCTTTGTGTGTTCCCCGATTCTGTGCCGTAACCTGCCAATTTCTTAACTATTTGACCCCTTCACTGATGCGTAAGGTATGTGTGTGTGTGAATGAAAGAGAAGGAGTGTGAGTCCTAGGTCCCCACAGACTTCAATGTTTGCAAGCCACATCCATGGTAACGTGGTGTGGAAACACAGCAGCTGCTCGGCCTGGCATGAGATACCAGGTGTGTGGTGGGGCATGTTATCTCCCGGTCACAATGTGACTTCATCCCAAGGAGAGGCTCTCGCTCAGCCGCAGTCCAGACCTTTACTCAAACACATAAAACCAACCACATTATTCTGAAAGTGCAGATGGGTCGCTTAATAATCCTGACAGAGTACCAAATAGAAGGTAGCTGTGTCCACAGAGAGCAGAATGAACAAAGACCCGAGTTTTAGTAGCCTCAATGGTTCAGGCTTAATCTTATGATAATGGTTTTATAATGGTTATAATAGATTCCATTCCACGGAGGCTTTTGTTATCATGAGGCGTGACTGATGATTCATATTTCACCCTATGTGCAAGAAGGACACAATAGGTTTTACTCTATTTATAGGATGACATCATATTGTTGATATAATAAAGTTTTATGGGGGAAGAGTCATGTCAAAGTTAACCAGCTGATGTAGTGTTTACAGTGGTACAGTCACAAAACATGACTTTAAAGATGCTAAAACACTTAAACTGCAGAATTGAGTGATAATTCATTCTAGGTTTTTCCCTGTAAGACATTGCTGATGTGAAAATGTAATTATAGTAGCTTTAAAATATGAATATCAGAGATTTTCATTTAAATGAACATATGTTATTTCACTATCTATCGCCAAATGAGGTTAATGAGCCTATGGCACACTGATGAAAGCCCTAACATTCGCAGTATTATGAACTGGGGGTCCGTGGCAACATTCCCAGGAAAAATAAACCTGAGGAGCCCGATGGTTTGTTTACACAAAGCTGTCATTGGAAACTGTTTAGAAAAGGGCAGGCGCATTTTCAATGCAAGACTTTAACTTGTAAGAGAGCACTTTTACACTGTGGAGTTACTACTTAAAGGACTATTTTCCTGTGTTCTTGTGCGTAAGTGACTGATAGGAACAACAATCTTTGAAACTGGTCCAGTATTAAGCGAGAACGCTGTAACCGGCAGCTACAGACCGGGCTGCAATGTATCCCTATGGGGCAAATGTGCATCGTCAGTTTGGTCCACTAAAAGTGCTGTTTTTGCTGCTGAAAAGCTCAGATTAATATTTTAAGTGTCTGACAACATTATGGAAAGGATCCCTACAGAGATAGACCTTTTTAAAACCGTTTTAAGACATTTCTGTTGAACCAGAAAAAGATCTGAGGTCGCTAGGGCTAAACCCACCAGACTCCATTTATAAAAACAATACTTTTAGTAGAACCCAAATATTGTCACATGTAAATCGGTAAACTATGTGTTTATTTCAAGCAAAACTAGAGACCCAAAACTTATTTTTATATTTTCGTTTTGTTTCTGGGACTGTGAATGAAGTGTATTTTATGATGCTAAAATGACTGTTTATTTACATGGAGTCTGGTGGGTTTAGTGAATGCAATTTTCGCTGATGTTTTTATGTTTAAAAAAAAGGATCTTACTCTTTAACAGAAAGGTCGACCTCCTCAGAAATCCTTTCCATAATCTTGTCAGACACTTAGAATATTAATCTGAGACTGTCAGTGGCAAAACGAGCACTTTTATGAAGGTAAATAAAAGCTGGACAATTGCCCTGTTAACTTACATTGAAGCTTGTTTCTCCGCTGCCGACTGCAGCCCTCTCGCTTAATACTGGACCACTGTCAAAGATTGTTGTTCCCATCAGTCACTCAGACACAAAAACATACCTGTTACCCTTTAAAACAAAAGTATCTGAATACTTTCTCCACTACTCCACATATTCTATGTACAGGGATTGACAATAGCACGATCGCAGGCAAACAATACGACATAAAATGTTTATTTTTCACATTATATCAAAAAGGCGTTGCATTCATGTGCGATGCGATTTGACATAGGTCACGGTTAAGATGATCTAGCAGTGTTTGGTATCAGCTTGTGTAGGTCAGCTCAGAGAATCTCTTAAGTATGTCAGGTATGTGAGGAGGCTGAGGGGTCCGTTTTCTCCAAGACTGCCACTAGACTTTCCTCACAAACAGTCACCCCCCGGCCCCGCAGCTGGATTAGGTTTCTCTCAACACCTTTTCCCTTGGAAATCCTGCAGCCTGGCTTTACCTCCGGCAGGCATTTCCTGAGGGGCCCTTCGCTTGCACATTGAGGGAAAGATAGATTAAGTCAGGCACATGACAAATACTTAAAGAAAATGAGCTTGAGGGAGGGAGACTATTTTTGATACAGTTTGATACTTTTGAAACTTTTCACATGACCCAGTGGCTCCCAAAGTGCAGCCTGAAGACTCCTATGGGTTATAAGGGATTTCCTGGAGGCCTTGTAAAGATTTTAACACATCCACTTTATTTTACTCCGTGCAAGTTTGCACAAAGATAAGACTGAATGTATAAAGATGCCAATTTTGCATATAGCTTCATTTCATAGTATGCTGAATACAGTTATGTAGCGATGCATGACGTGATAAACAGGTTAGTCCAGACTGAAATCTCTCAACAACTGCCGGATGGATCGCCATTAAATTTGGCACACAGATTCATGTTCCCTCAGTATGAATTGTAAGTACTTTGGTGATCCACAGATTTTCCATCTAGCGGCATTTATTTCTCGAATACTTTGGTTTATGATCAAATACATGCAAAACTAACGGCATTCCCATTAGCCTCAGCTGTACTTTGTGTTAATAATGCCAAGTTCAACGCATTCTCATGAACGGGTTCGTATGATATCGTACGAAAACGTATGCACAACAATTTGTATGACATCCCAAGAAATAACAGAGGACAATTGCATACGTGTATATATAAAAGTTTAGTCAGGTTTTGAAACCATTTAAATTTTTTCATATGCTATAAAATTGAATACCCACAAATCAATGAAAGTAGTAATCGAGTACTTGCAATTGTACTTAATATTTTGAGTCATTTGGTTAACAAGAAACCCATATTTCTGGTATAGAAGTTTTGAGAACGAGGACAGCATGAGGGTTAAGTACTCCCGAGACACGAACACACGTTTCCTGGGTGAAAGTCTTGTGTTTTCCCCCGGGACACGAACTCCGCTCCTCCCCGCTTAAAAGCCCTGTGTTTTATGAGAAAAAAAAGTTATTGTTGATTTCTTCTAATTCAGACATTTTGTAAGGGATTCTTGATATTAAAAAAAAAGCTCACCCCCGACATAAACAACACACAGCTTTGCTCTGGCTGCAGGCATTCTGCATGAGAAGGATTAGCTTCATAATCCTGGTGAAACCCTGTGTGTATAAAAGGCCTGGCAGCATTTCTAACAACTTGTTGCACATTCTACTAACACTGCACTGTCCCACTATATATCGGTAGATTTCCCAGGAATGCGATTCAGATAAATAGAGAATTTTAGAAATGCAACAATGTTTGTGAATATAATAGAACAGAATAGAATAAAATACACTTTATTGTCCCCAAGAGGAAATTTGTCTTGGGCACAGTGCGACAACCTGTTGCTTCACAATACAAACACGTAACAGAAAAACCATTCTAAAATCAACATGAAATACGTACGTGCTAATGGTCGTGTCTATGACTTCAGATCAGAGGCAAACGGCACAAATTCACAAACCTGCAAGGTTCGGCAGAGATGTGTGCAAAGTTTGGGTTATCTGGACTTCTGTAATGTACCTCTGATACAGTTGAGGGCCGTATGAAGAAGTATTTTTGAGCTGCAGCTGTGTCAACAGTCTGTGCAAACAAGTCCTTGAAAACAAGGAAAAGTGGGAACAAGGTGTTTCTGTTTCACTTATGCAGCAACAATGTCGTCTCTGATAACTAAGCATCTTTTATTTTTTTAGATTTGTGGATCTGCAAGAAGGATGAGCTCAACATGTGACAGCCTGTGTTGAAAAGGTAGCAGGGAGGTGTTTTTGGTGCTCAAGTGTCCTTCCTCAAAGTCCTCCTGGCTGACTCACAGCACCAGCTTTGTCCCGAGCGCACAAAGACCACACTGTTCATTCACCGCGGTCCGCGAGTGGTCGGGCAGCCGCGCAACTGCCCAAAGATGACAAGTCAATGACACACCTCAAACGGTGGCTTATACAATTGGCAGAACCATGTTTGTGTTATGTGTCAGGAGGCTGAAACAGGAGACTGGATGGCGTTTACTTAGAAACTCAAGAAATCAATGTATATATTCTTTTTTTTTTCCTTTGATTTATATTTCTGCAGCCATAGGCTTTTAGGCCAAATCCAGCCCTTGATATCAATTTAGGTTCAATTTAGGTTCCCAATAAATTTTGGCCCGCCTCGCTTTTTCTGCCGTTTTTGGGGCGTTTTTGCCACTTTTACAGACAAATCAGGGAGGAACACGTCATGACTGATAAGACCCAATCAGGAGGTGAACGCTGGTGTCAGCGTCGTCGTTCCCAAAGGTCTCCACTTGTGCCCGTCCAGACTACAAAGCAACCTCTGAGTTTTTAAACCAAATACGGGGGTGCAGCAGTGTTTCCAAATGTCGGGGCTCGGAACGGAGGCCGCCAGAGTAGTGTGGACTCAAGGTGTAAAGGTAGCAAAAGATATTTGTTTTCATATTGGTGTTGTCCAGTGGGTGTGAATTTCTGGTACTGCTGATGATATCTGTAAAATTCTGGGCTTGCTGGTCTTATGGGAGGTGTGTTCAGGTGCATTCTTGGCGTATTGCTATCTTGAGGCAGCGGGAAGTGATCACGCCATTGACCATGAAAAACCTGGTCTAAAGTCACTAGTCAATGTTATTTTAACAGCAAATTAGTAAAATGCGCCTAGGTGTATGCACATAGCGCGCACACAATGCTTGTTACACACACACACACACAAACATGCGAAAGATTACAATAAAATAATTTGAATTAAATAAAAAATATTACGGTGCAAACGCGCCTGGCTTTTAAAGGGAATGGGAGATGACCCTCTGATTGGTTTATTGCATGTTACGCCCAAAACACACCTATGAATTAATGACACTAAGTACAACCTTTTTGAACCATGCGCCCGTTTCACGGCCCCTTCTTTCCAGCGTCAAACTAGCAAAAGTGGATTTGGACACGCCCTAAACGCTCTTGCGCCAGGCGCTCCACACCGTGCGCTCAGATCGTTAAAACAGGGCCCTTTGTCTGTTTGAATCAGCTGGCTGTAAAAACGATGCGACTTCGATGTAACTTCTAAAATCTACTAGCCATGTTGGCTGGTGATCGAAAAAAGTTATTTTAAAGCACTGGCGATCAATATCAAATACCCAAAAATCTAAATGGAAAAGTGCAGAGTAGTATTAGATTACATTCATAATAAACTGTGATTTCCTACTTTTCATACCACATGAATCAATTATAACGTATGAAAGTTTAACACAGTGTGGTGGTTATATTCTCACAGTCTAGAAGCTGATAATTCTAATGACCTCCATAATACAACACACCCTTTTCCCTCGGAGGATGTGCCAGTAACCAGGCAAACAAAGAGGAAGGAGTCTAATTATGCACAAACAAGCAGGGAACTGCTCCAGATACAACTACAAGAGCTTTCAAGAAATGCATCCGGTGGTTTTCCAGCTGGGGGCCAAGACTCCCCTCCAACTTGTAGTAATGGGTTTGCAAATAGACATTGCTGTAATTTGCATCACATCCTCGCCATTTCTGTTTTCCCATACTTTTCTCCTGTTTTTCTTTAGTTTAGGACGTTAGGTTTCTGTATTTTTGTTTTGGTTCTTTTTGGTTAGGCTTTAGAAAGGACTCCTGGCAGGAGAATAGGTTGCTTCTATTTATTATTTGGGGCTTTGATTCACCCTGAAGGTAGTCCATATCCACGATGTTCCACTTCCGGGTTTGCTCCGGTGCTACCGGAAATTCTGCCGGATGTCCCTCTTTTCGGCTGGATGTCTGTTATCTTCCTCTTTCCTTGTGTTGGAATTTAAAATTTCGGTGGATTTCTGAGGACTATGGTTAACTGCTCCTCAGTTCTCTGCAGGGTAAATCCAGACAGCTAGCTAGAATATCTGTCCAATCAGACTTTTCTGTTGCACGACTAAAACAACTTTTGTACGTACATGTTCCACCAAAACAAGTTCCTTCCAGAGGCTATTTTGCAGAGGCACCATTGCTCCGTCCGGCACTTAGCTCCACCCAAGATGATTGTGATTGGTTTAAAGAAATGCCAATAAACCAGACTAGCCAGACCTTCCTCCGCAGAGCTGTGGAGGAAGCTCTGGCAATGCAAGACTACCCTGAAAATAAGCTTTGGTTAACTATAGAATCATAAGATACATTTACATTGTCTGTGAATAACACTTTTCTTCCGGTTGAAATAAATAAATTGCTTTGTTGTCGTCCATCTTCAACCCTTTTTGCTTTCTTATGTTGCGCTCAGAGACCCCTTGGCCGGGACGTAAAACGTGGATATGAAAATGGAGGCTCGGTCTACCCTTTTATCTCCATCTTCTAGCCTTCTAATCCACTCAGTGTTTACCCTGATTAGAGTTCAGGTCAAGCGGCTGGTAAATCATTCTTTAGTTTGCGGGCGAGGTCACAGGAAGCTCTGCGATGGTTGAGTAACTGCAAATGAAGGGGCTTGGGTGCATAACGACTTTCTGTCACGTGAGTAAGGATGCACTGACCATTGGTGGCCCTGGATATTAACACCTCAGTACCTAAACACCTACACTGCTCGAGCCTTTGAGTGAGTAGCTGTTAATGAACAACAAGCTCGGCTTCAACATAAATGTGCAACATAAAATTGGGCAAAAAGAAGCAGAAACGTTGAGGGCCGTGAGTGTGTATTTTGGCTTCTGATGGGAACTTATCGATGGCTGCAGTGTGTTGAGCCGTGGGAGTGAAGCCTGCGAGGTTTGCATGAGGGGGGGGTGTTATTTTGGAGAGACAGAGGTGCTTTGACTCGGGCTGTGAAGTGCCACAGCTCTGGGCTCAGGTCTGGCTGCCAACTATGCTGGGCGCGTTTATCAGTCAGTGCCTCACTGGGGTAAACAAAAGGCAAAGCAAAAAGTAGTCATGGCAAATAAGTTCATTTACAGCAGTGCTCTATTTCAATACAACTTCTGAGGTACGTCATGTGACACATCCATTTTAAAGCTGCACTAATCCAAATTTTTACCTTAAAGGTCCCATGTCCCATCATAAAGCAGGTTGAGGTGCTGTATAAAAGCTGTGAAAATATCAAAATGCTCAATCCACAGAGAAATGCATAGCCTGTATTCAAAAACTGTGCCTTTAACAGAGCCGTCAGGACTTCTGAATGGTTGTGATGTCACAACTATACTATACATAGGTACCTTTAACAGAGCCGTCAGGACTTCTGAATGGTTGTGATGTCACAACTATACTATACGTAGCTAGAAAGTGCCGCTACAGTGGCGTTACATTCCCCGGCTGCAATGACGGTGCCGATACTCCGAGAGCACAGATGCAGAAGACCCGAAAATGTTAACTGTCAGAACAGGTTTTTTTCTAGAGGGGGGCTTAAAAAGGCACGTGCTAAAACGGAGCGTTTCAGAGTAATAGAAGAAACCCCAATTATGAGTATGAACCTGAAAATGAGCATGATATGTGACCTTTAAGTAGCAAACCTACAGAGAATATCACCCAGCTCTGTAGTGTGTTCATTCTCACCGCTTTCGCCATAATATCAGCTGTTAATTGTGAAAAAGTTCTGAGAAATACAATGTTGGCCAACTGCTCAGCACTAACACAGTTAGCAACTAGCTGGTGAACATAGCGCAGCATTTATCAGCTACAGAGACTGATATTTCCCTGAGGAGTTGGTGGAGACCAAAACAGAGCTTATAGCTGAACGTTTACAGAAACATGACTCTGAATGTTAATGCCTGCTGGTTATGTAAATAGGTAACTGATTGCTAATGTGTTCACCATACAGTAACAAACAAGTGGCAAAAAAAAATCTATGAATGCAGCTTTAACTTACTTTATGGGATGGTTCTGCAACTACGGCCACTTTTGACTCTCCCAAATTACAAAAAATCAACCTTTTTGAATTGTAATTTCAACCATCAGAGTCTGTAATATATATTAACATAGCATATAATTAGTTATTAACATTTTAATCTGGAAACAGATTTACTATTTAAGGTTTTTATCACTTATTCCTACAAAATGTCCTTACCGTAACATTACTATAACTTATTATACATTTTTTATTTTTTTATTTCTATAACATAAAGACATTTAAATTCATGTTTAGCAAGCTTTGTGCATCATTGTAATTACTAATATAAAAAATCATAAAAAATGTTAATCTTTAATTTTATATCTTTACTTAACTACATACATTGGTCAAAGTTGCTTGTTACTTTGCAGGTTAAGATTTGTAAAACATTTAATTATCTTATAAACTATAATGCATTGTTATAAATTAAATCAGTAATTTGCAAATGGTGAATGTAGGACTGGCATTGGAATATTTTACAGTTCCGTCCTGCAATGTGTAAGTAAGCAAGAGCTGTGACAACTTCTTCCACCGCTGTGCAAACTGTACACACGTTATAAAAATCACTGGGGAGGATGTGAGGGAGTTTGACAGAGTGTGTTTTGTCTCACCAGATGACACTATCCTATAACACCGTGTAGCCAGCCTCTCTGGTTGTACATTATATCCTTTGTGTTGAGAAAACCTGAGTGCCATTTAAAGATATCAAAGGCTCCATAGCAGTTTCTTCTCGTGTCATTTTGTTCAGAAAGTTCACAGCAGTTTATTCACCAGCTAGAAGGCACACACTGTGTGTGTGTGTGTGTGTGTGTCACTAACTAATTGGACACGCCGCTCGGTGTCTCGGATACAAGCACTATCAGCAGGATGCAGGCGCTGGCTTCTAGCACCAATTAGCTCGCAGTGAGACGTCCCTCACACTCCTGACACTGCTGCTCCAGGAAGCTGTGGTACCTTCCATATTCCCCTGGACACACAGCCTCATCCTCCCACAGCAAATATCAAACAGCCTGCTGAGGCTTATAGGCTCAGGAAATGTCACAGGTCTTAATGTGGTCTGTATGGTCCTGTTCTATCACATATTTTTTACTATGAACGGACAAATGCAGTTCAATTCAATTTGGGTTATAGTGTCAAATCATAACAGAAGTTATCTCAGGACACTTCACAGATATATCATTTACAGAGACCCAACAATTCCCGCCAAGAGCAAGTGTTTGGTGTGACAGCGGCAAGGAAAATCTTCTTTTTTATAGGCAGAAACCTTGGACCTAACCTGGTTCTTGGTGGGTGGTCTTCGGCTTCGACCGGTTGGGGAGAGGGAATGAGAGATAACGTTAAAAGTATAATACCCAATTACAATAAATACAGTATAATGGAATGGCATGATCAACAGTGGCAATTACAGTAACAGTAAAGATACAAAATAATAATAATAGTAGTAGCAGTTGAGGCGTTGAGGCGTTGAGCAGGAACACATCAGCGGCAGCTGCAACCACAATCCAGGTGCCACCACAATCCAAGGAAATCTGCGAAGCTAAAAAAGCACAAGGACTCTGGGGAAGAAGCTAAGCTAGTAACATGAATTAACGGGCAGAGCCAACCAGAATATTTTTTACAGTTTTCAGAGGTGATCCAGAATGATCTGCGAAACGTATGCGGAACGTCTGAGGAACGTCTAAGGAACATCTGCGGAACGTCTGCGTCAGATTCTGTGAGACCCTGTTAATGGTACATATATGCACACAGATTAAGTTTCGAAACACTTTTTTCACATATTTGATATCATATGTTGTTTTACAACCTTCTACTACTAGGACTCTCATGAATGAAGACATGTTCAAAGGAAACCAGTTATTTGCAGTTTGCTGGCAAGTCTGTAGACTTTCTTAAATATATAAATATGTATTCTGTTTCAGAAGTGAAGAGTGTTTGTTTGTGTGTGTGTGTGTGTGTGTGTGTGTGTGTGTGTGAGCACATAGAGAGAGATCCGATATGGCTGCAGGGTGATGGAGGACAACCAGAATTGGTCCTGTAAGAAATCCATCACATCATCCTCACTCCATGTTTCTTTCTTTCTGTTATTCCCTCGTCTTCCTCAAATGTTACAACTTTCCGTGCACTAGAACACGAGGTGACAGGAATCACACCATCCAGCATGAATTGCACTCGGCATTTCATATGGCTCCATCAAACAGTGAGGAGCATTTGGTTTCACGTTAGTTGTATAATGGTAACATAAACCAGGCCTTTAAGTAAAGAGCAGCCTGCCCTCTTTTCAGCCTGCAAACCTCACATAGCATATCAGTCCTGCTACTGTCGCCCTCTGTATAACAAACTGAGGTCAGAGCTTTTGTAACTCGACATTATCACAGAAGTAGTGAGATCCTTCCGCTGGACATAAAAGGTGAAAAAGACAAAGCATATTGTTGCATATTCCATTAATCTTCTCAAATGTGTTATCTGGCCCGCAGCAGTATTGCAGTTTTGCTTCGTCCGTCATGTAAAAGTGAGAATCTCTGATAAAAAAACAACATGCAGGGCCTGCTGAGCCTGAAATAGACCTGGGGATGTGGCCTTGCATCACCTCCTTCAGGAGACTTGGAGGTTATCAGGCCACAGCAGTCGGATCGCTTATAAATCACAGGCCGACCTCTTGACAACAGCAGAGTGTTACCACGGCAGCCGGCAGCCCGAGCCAGTTCAATACAGACACATGAAATGTGAGAATGGGGGAGGGGAAATCCAGATCTGTGTGTGTGTGTGTGTGTGTGTGTGTTGTCTTCTCAAAAAGCGATGTTACAAAATTTCATTTTAGACATTCATTATACATTTATTTACCATTTTATTCATATACCACACTCCTTTTGTGAACCGTAGACATTTGTAAACTAATTTCAGGCACCAAAACAATGTTTTTAACATGTTTTCACCTTTACGAGATTTGAGGAATTTCAAAAAGTAAACTTCAACTTTTCAGCTTCAGGGCCAAATTATGTCTTTACTCATTGCGCTAGGACAAATGTGGGCGTCACTATACAAAAAGCTGAGTTTGTTCTAAACATTTTGATATGCAACACATGGGGATCAGATTATAGGGAAATACCTTAAAAGAAGAATTTAAGAAGATGTGTAAAAATCAAGAAAATGCCCTTAGACCTCAGACCAGACCATTAAATACATTACTCCTTAGGTCATTCAATCATATAATGTTACATTTTAAGCAGTGACAGAGGGGCCAGGCTGGGGCCACATGCCATTTTAGGGGTACCAAATATATTAAGCACAAGTGTTACATACCATCAACCCTCCATAGATTTGGTTCTACAAAAGACTAACAATAAACACCCAAATACTTATTCAGTGTTAATCTAAATTTTATTTATCACTGCACATTAATTATATCCCTTCTTTGGTGATAAAGGTGGGGGTAAAAACATAGGAAAATATTTCCCACAGTTAGGCACCGCCTCTGATTTTAAGAAAATTATTATTCCAAATAAGGATGTTATTACTTCAAATAGGATGTTATCTGACTCAGCAAAAGGTTGTTTTTTTTCCTTTACCCCTATTTATTTCTGTCTGTCTTTTTTTTATTTTTATCTATCAAGCGATTTGTTTCTTTCTTGTGTGCGTGCGTACTCTGTGCTCTTTCCAGGTTTCTGGGACACAGCGGAGGTTAAGTGGTCACAGCTTTTGGTGGCTCCTGGAAGTTACTCAACGTTCTCTCTGATCCACATTTACACTCTGCCTGAAACACTTGTGTTTATTTAATATTATACTTTATGTACATTATACTTGACATTTTATTCATCTAATATTGTAACTCTCTCTCTCCATATTGCAATTCTCCTTGTGTTACTTTTGTCTTCTCGTTATACACAATATCTTGCATGTCCACCCATGGATCTCTGTTGCTCTATCTAGGGGTGGTGATGGTGCAGTGGATAGTGACACATACCTTTGGTGTGGGAGACCCAGGTTAAATTCCCACTGTGATACATCAGCCAATGTGTCCCTGAGCAAGACACTTAACACATAGTTGCTCCAGAGGCGTGCATCCTCTAACATATATAGCAATGACATGTAATGTAAAGGGAACCAGGATAGCTGTGTCCCCCTGCTTTCAGTCTTTATGCCAAACTAAGCTAACCACCTTCTGGGTTCAACTCTGTACTAATCGCACAGACAGGATACATTTTTTACAGAGAAATGAAGTTTGCGAATTCAAAAAAAAACTGCATTGCGGCGCCTTCCTCTCTAAGAGATTCTGAAGATAGTTTGGCCATAGGAAACAGATAACTTAAACCATGATCAATTATTTCCATCCCCTCTGATGACCTTGATGAACCCTCTGATGTCAGTGGGCTTGGATCGATGCATGTTTGCACGAGTTGATGAGCCTGATTGAATTAGTGTGCCTGCTGTTATTCCTCTCACGAACACTGGACTTCCAACTTGTATCCAAACAGCAGTGATGATGTAAGTGGAATAAATAATATGGTAACAACTGGCTGGCAGACAGGATAAGGACAAATGGTGTACTAGTAGGGGTGTCACGATCAAAATAAGCTTTTCGATTTCGACTATCAAAATCAGAAGCAGGATCGCCATTCCCCTGGTATTTTTCTCTCTCCACCCTCGCCTACTTGCGCACGTCCAAAGAAAAACACAAACACACACAGCGTAGCTTACCGCCTGGTAGCATGCAGCTAAAGACACAGGGTAACGTTAGCTTAACGGTAGCCTGCAGCTGCACTTTTCTAGAAACCAGAAGCAACAGAACTGGAAAATCCTTACCGTTACCGGTGTGGCTACATTTTGCCTTCCGCGTGAGTGAGTCATGGAAACAAACGAAGGCAAAGCATGTGGGCTCCGACGGGACTCCATGGTGCGTTCAGGTGCACCTTGGAAACTCTGAGAAACTCAAATTGTTGTTTTAAGGTACCCTTCTGCCATTTAGTGGCAACAAAAATGTTTAAAGTGAAAATTTAATCGTGTATTTTGAGAACTGGGACACCTGTAGTAAATAGTAAAATTCTAAGCAAAATAAAAGTCAGTGTGTATCAACCAGTGTTGTAGTCAAGACCACCTAAACCAAATCAAGTCATCACCAAGACCAGATTGTATCGAGACCAAGTCAAGACCAAGACTTTGAGGGGTTGAGACCGAGTCAAGACCAGACCAGTGCCAGACAGCTAGAACCTCTTCTCCTGTCTCACACATTCACTTTCTTGGGAGTTTGTGTTAAGGGAGCGGGGAGAGGGGGTCTACAATAACACAGGCAGTTTTACATCCAATCCCAGTAATAAATCAGACAATGCACCGGCAGTGTAGTGATATCCCTGCAGTTGTGGTCTTGAAATAAAATCCTGAGTCCTTTTTATTCAGACCGAGACGAGACCAATGGTTTAATTTTCAAAATACACCATATTTTTGTTGTACTGAACATTGCTGCTGCTCCTTTTTTCACCCTATGTGTTGAGCTCTCTGTTTTAGCTACAGAGTGAGACATCTCACTTCTGTTCCTTCTTTGTTGGGAGTCGCACATGTGCAGTAGCTAGGTAAGGACTACTAGCCAGTCAGAAGCAGTGGATGAGGCTGTGCCCTGACAGTACTAGGTAAGGACTACTAGCCAGTCAGAAGCAGAGTATGAGGGCGTGCCCTGACAGTACCTAGGTAAGGACTACTAGCCAGTCAGAAGCAGAGTATGAGGGCGTGCCCTGACAGTACCTAGGTAAGGACTACTAGCCAGTCAGAAGAAGAGTATGAGGGTGCATGTTTGTCTCTGAAGTAAAGACTGGACTACAATAAAGCTGTTTGGAGCAGTTTGTGAACAGTGTTTTCTGTTGGAGATGGTAAGTCCCTTTGGGGGGGACTTTGGGCTTTTTCACTTTGTAAACCTATAACATGCACAAAAAAGATATATAACACAATAAAGGAAAGGGAAAAAGCCACAAAGCATAATATGAGAACTTTAAGACCAAGACTTGGTACTTAAGTACTACAACACTGGCATCAACAGTCTTCACTGGTTTTTGTCTGCAGTTTTTTTCATCTGGTTTGCCTGTTTCATAAATGCAGATCTTCTCTTCATTACTTCATTACTTTTTAGGGCGGGTTTAGTCCTGAATCAAGGCCTCCTTTGAGGTCCCCAACAAATGCTAGCCAGTATCATCCAGACAGCATACTTCCTGTCAGGGGCGTAGCACCAGACCCTGGGCCCTATGCATAGGCAGTCCTGATGGGCCCCCATGTTCCTCAACATATTGCTAATTATAGACATTATAGCCTATTAATCTAAAATTAAACATGTTTTAAATTAGGCTATTACAATGGTGTGTTATATGCAAACAGCATTGCTAGTGTAGTTTATTTATTAAGCCTTTACCTTTTTAAAAAAAAACCCACACTATTCATAACATCACAAGTGAATATTTATTTGCTGTATATTGAAGACAAATCACATAGAGGCTGTGGTCAAAACATGTGAATACATTAAAATAAAAATGTATAAACAGCAGGAGTCTCGTCCTGTTTGTGAGATCATTCCCAGCCAGCCGGACAATCTATTTTCTCTTCCAGCGTTTCTTTCATTTGTCTTTCTAAAAGTTAAAACATGACAATAGTGTTTTCTGTCCATAAATGAACAACATTGTGTCTGTTGTTTCCTGTCTCCACATTCTAATGAATGGATTTGCATGATATTGTACGAAAACGTATGCACAATTCATATGATATCCTACGAAATTACAGTGACCGTACATACAGTTAATAAATACATGCAAATTACAGTGCATTACTGGTTAATGACAACGACCTGCAACCTTTTTTCTTTCTTTATAAATTGCATATCTTTGGTTTAGACTGTTTAGACGAAACAAGATCTGGCTCAGAGAAGCCAAAGCTCTGAGATATTTGAGACTAAATGATGAAAAATGACAGATTGATCATTAATGAAGATGGTAGTAAGATGCAGATGTATTCAGGTTCCTTTCATCCAACAGACATCCAGCAGACCCCCCCCCACCATCTGCCCAACGATGATAGTTAGCTTTAAAGGAACACGCCGACTTATTGGGAATTTAGCTTATTCACCGTAAGTCCCAGAGTTAGACGAGTCGATACATACCCTTCTCATCTCTGTGTGTGCTGTAATGCTGTCTGACGGCTCCAGCGGCATCAGGCCAGCACAGAACATGCAGGAATGGTTCCAGTAATCCTACTGCTCCCAATAAGTGACAAAATAACACCAACATGTTCCTATTTACATGTTGTGATTTATAGAGTCACAGCGTGTACAAAAAACAATGTAACATGAGACACAGCCGTCTTCTAACTGTAAACAAACCGGGAACTATATTCTCAGGCGGAAGAATATAGTACTTGGGCGGAGTGATATGCTCACAGCAAGCCTGTCTGAGAATATAGTTCCTGGTTTGTTTACTGTTAGAAGATGGCTGTGTCTCATGTTACGTTGTTTTTTGTACACGCTGTGACTCTACAAATCACAACATGTAAATAGGAACATGTTGGCGTTATTTTGTCACTTTTGTCACAATTTGGAGCAGTAGGCTAGTTGGAACCAGTTACCTGCAGGATCTGTGCTAGGCTAAGCTAATGCTGGAACCGTCAGGCAGCGTTACAGCACGCACAGAGATGAGAAGGGTATGTATGGACTTGTCCTACTCTGGGGGTTACGGTGAATAAGCTAAAGTCCCAATAAGTCGGCGTGTTCCTTTAAGTTAGGGACTGTAGGTTGTACACTTTCAAATACAAATCTCACATGTATACATTCTGACAACACACTATATAATGGACTACGTACTGAATAGTAAATGACTTCGCACACATGATTGAACATTTGTGCCCAATCAGAGAAGCCAAAGATCCGAGATTTGTATGAATAAATTATGAAAAACGACAATAAATATAATTGTAGTTTTCTGTCTGCTCAAACGTCATGTATACAAACCTAAACTAAAATACTTCTAAAACGTTTCTGAAAGAAACCGAGCACTCAGGAGAATAGTAAAATGTATATTATGTATATTATGTTGCATGTTACATTTACACTTATTATTAGGGCTGTGCTCGATTGAAGAAATTCTTAGTCGACTAACACTCTTCGACTAATCGATTAGTTGATTTAATCGACAGATCTGTAAATCTGAGTTTCTCCGCAAAGACTCACGCAAAAGCACCACTTTAATTCTTGTGTTTACCAGAGATGTGCTTGTACATTTCTTGGAAATAAGTCATTCAGCATGAAAAAAGCATAAAACATGACTAATGGACTAGAGAAATCTGAGTTGACTAAGACCAAAACGACCGATTAGTCGACTAAGAGGGAGCAGCCCTAATTATTATAAACAAAAGCATGCTCCATTTTTCCTTTTCAGTTTTTGCAGTGATTTCTGCTTCTTCTCCTCGGGGAAAACACGGCCGTGATGCATTGTGGTATACAAGAGTAATATGTAGGGTACATCGTATGTATACTCAAATTAGCAGTGCATTGTGGGTTTTTTATGCTAGGCTATATAGTGAATGGCTACCATCATTACGAGAAGGCGATGGAAATGGATTGGACATGTAATACGTAGAGAGCAAGAAAACAACTGGCCTTCACTGGACACCAGATGGCAAACGTAAAAGAGGCCGACCCAAGAATACCTGGTGCAGGACGGTGGAGGGACAGCTGAAGACCCTACATCACACCTGGGGCTCTATAAAGACACTGGCCCAAAACAGACAAGAGTGGAAATCCTTTGTTGCTACCCAACAAGCCAACAGGCATAATGGGCAGTAAGTAAGTAGGTATATATTGAATGAAATTAACCGCGGAGAATTCAATCACCACTACAAAATGGCGAACACGCTAAATAGGGCACTAATTCCGTGAAAGGGAACGGTTTCCTACACAGCTTAAGACTCAGACTTAATTAAGGTGTAACTTAAAATGACAAGATTCTCAAATTGTACGGCCAGGTAAAGCAGTAGATACATATTTATTTAGGAATATATGGACACAAAAGCATCACATAATATGTTTTTTTTAGGAAGAATGATATAGAATAGAAATGACATAGAGAGTGAAACAAGCTAATCACAGGCGTGATTTCAGCTCTCTGTTCTCGTTTTTGTTTGATTGGTAGAAATTAGATAAGATAATTAAATAGCACACACTGGTGCTATAAATAGCATTAAATATACGCATTCACACAATGCTTCCATGCAGTGTAGAACCGTTGACACATTAACAACATATATTTACATTAATTCAACACCAGTAGCTCAGTTTTACGTGTTAACTTTGTGGTTATAAACACTATTCACAATCCAGGCACAAAAATATTTATTGACTCCTATAATTACACTTGTGCATAATATAATTTTTTTGTGTGGAAGTGAATGCAATCCTTCTAATAGTGTTTTTTTATTCCAGTTTCTGCTGCTGCAGTAAAGGCTATAAAAGGTTATTTATGGTGTGTGTAGGGGGAAAAGGGGGTGCATTTTGTACACGTGTGTGTGTGTGTGCACGTGAATGCTATATATGCGCTGGTAGCTCGTCCGTCACTCTTCATCTGTGTGATTTGCTCCAGCAGAGAGCTCACGGTCCGCAAAAAGTCTTTGTTCTGCAGCAAATCCCCTCGCTTTGACTTCCAAATGAAGCTCTACACCATCTGATACCCAGTGGCACATTGGTAAAACACAGTCAATAGAAAGGTTTAGCTGTTTTCCATCAGTGGGGGGGGAGGGTGACCCAGCGCTCACCTCCACATGTCTGGGCGGATTCCTCTTAGAACCAGCTTAGGGAACCATGGAGAACAGCAAACATACAGTCAGCAGGTGCAAATGAACTCAGAGTTATTTCGACGGGTGTTTTGGCGAGCGTCGTGGCGTTTTCACCACTGGACCGTCCTATGCGGGCCGTTCCCCTGCAAAAGGAAGAGAGACGGTAGAGTTGTTGATTACACAGCAATTCAAATGGAAACTCCACTGACAACCTGTTTACAGTATCAACTAGAAAGGTGGCTCTGAAAGGCTCGCTCATTCGTGAAGGACGGCAGCTTGAATTCACAGCAGACACAGTACAGTAGACTCAAAAGGTCACCTGGAACAAGTCTGCTTCCTAGTACACTTTATTGACTTATTTTTCTGAAAAATGTGTTGTGTTATGTTATTTTTGTTTTCAAACCTCCCCTCATTGAACAAAAAAAGTAGTTTCCAAATTATCTACACTACTTTTTGCTTGCAAACACAGTAGATAGAGTTATGAATTTAGTATTTATCATGACGGGAATGGGGGATTTCAGACACAGCACTAGTTTGGTGGGGGAAAAAAGAAATATAAAGTGCACCTAATTATATATTCCGTGGTATTTACAAAGACTGTCAGTAGGAGCGCGTCTCTATTCTGCGGGGAAATTCTCCGCCTCTTAAAGGCAGGTCTAAGCCAGCCGCCATCGAGTTTCCTCGTAGACCTTTATGCCGCTGGTGAAATGGCAACAGTAATTTGAGCAAGACAAAGACATAGGCGAGGCTGACAATATTTTTAACACAATAATCACACTTTGTCAGTGAACACAACATCATTTATCGTTACAGATCAAGCAGCCATGCAGTATTAGAGTTACTGGAAGAAATCAAAGATGAAATTGAATCTCCCACTCAGCGTTCACATCCCATTCCAGCAGGTGTTAAACTCCTCGCTACATTACAAATATTAGCATCAGGATCATTTCACACAATCATAGCAATAGATGTGGGAATATCGCAGTCTGCACTCAGCCATATCATAGCACAAGTACCGCTTCGCTACAGCGCAATTTACGGTATAGTGGGCGGAGAAAGACGCTGATTGCCTGATGGGTGTCAGGGTTGATAAATACTACGCAAAATGTGGAAGCATAGCGTGCTCTATTACTGAACTTGCATAAACAGACGCAGCGCAAACTGCGCCAGTGTTAGTAAATTATTCCCATAGTCTCGATTAATGTCCATAGTTAACTTCACATTACTTTTAAACATACTTTTTTATTACTTATCATAAGTTTTCAATGGTCACATCACGTGGTATTTAAGAATCAATTACTGCTGATTTTCTAAACTACGAAGCCGCCCAAGGCCCAAATCACAAAACATGCGTGTGTTAATCGTGCGCCACAGAAATTAATAACTCGTTATTATCACGTTCATTTTGACAGCCCTACTATGTATACATTTTAATGGTCCCATGGCATGAAAATTTCACTTTATGAGGTTTTTTAACATTAATATGAGTTCCCCCAGCCTGCCTATGGTCCCCCAGTGGCTAGAAATGGTGATAGGTGTAAACCGAGCCCTGGGTATCCTGCTCTGCCTTTGAGAAAATGAAAGCTCAGATGGACCAATCAGGAATCTTCTCCTTATGACGTCATAAGGAGTAAGGTTATCTCCCCTTTCTCTGCTTTGCCCACCCAGATAATTTGGCCCACCCATGAGAGAGAGAGAGAGACATCATGGCTTTCAAATGAGCAAAGTGGCAGTTGGTCCAGGCCACAGTATTACAGATACAGTATTAGGGGACCACTAAGGTCTATATAAAAGATACTTCAGATACAGTATTAGGGGACCACTAAGGTCTATATAAAAGCATCCAAAGAGCACCATGTCATGGGACCTTTAAATATACTAAGAGCATACCATGAAAGCAGAGGAATAATCTATGTCTAAATAGCTTCTGGAAGAACCTTTGTCCCATTGGCATACATTGTAACAGCTGTGAATCCAAACTGACTACCGGTGCCGTCCTCCCTGAATCAGAGCACTACAAACTTTCTACAGCCACCTTAAAGTCAGCTCGAAACACACAGTAGGTTTTCAGTGAGGTATTCCTTTAAAAAAATATACATAGAAATATCGAAAAGACTAGACTACCATAAGAGCAGAAAGAGACAAATCATGTCAAATCAAAGTTGCCCATTAGCACCAACATAGTCTTGCATTGTAGGTAGAAAACAGATGGAAGAAGTACAGTGTGCACTGAGTCCAATGAGCAAGCGAGGTAAAAGACAAGAGGCCTTGAAAGAGAGTGAGCTCCATAATGTGAGAAAAAAAGAAAACCCAGACAAAGAAGTGATTCATGGTCAACCTGTAGAAGAAGTTACTATGGATACAGCAGGTGCTGAGGGGTCGATAGGCACAGAGGCGGAGGAGGAGGGGGGGGTTCAGGACACCACCTACGCTATATCCGTTTGTCTGTGTGTGTGCGGTGTTCCCGCTCTCGGTGTGTGCCGAGAGCGTGCTGCTCCCGCTGTTGGCTGCAGAGTGGGTGGAAGCTCTGGGAATGGCTGTGGTATAGGATACGTCCGGAGGGTGCTGCGTGAAGTCATAACATGGGCCCATGACAAAAACATTCAAGAAATGAGGGAGGGGATGGTATGTGTGACCACCTCTTCCACAAAAGGTACAACAAACTAGCTGCCGTGAATCTGATTCAGTTGAAATTTAAAAGATGGGTCTGGATTTTTAAAAGGCTTAATATCTGACATACCTCACATCAAGAAAACATTGTCTCTGAGTGAAATTTGCAAACGGCACTACGCCTAAAATAAAGACAATTAAAACTATAATTTACCACAATGGTGGTACAAAGTACATCTTTTCATACACTTCTTGTAAAATATTTTATCAACTCCTCATTCAATGTGGTACATATAGCATATCCAGACTCGTCTGATATCAGATACAGCTTTGCTGTAATTAGCTGAAACAGTAAGACTAATATCTTGCACATATTGTGCTTAAAGGGTAACTGGCACAGGCGCATTTAGGGCCTGTCCAAATCCACTTTTGCTAGTTTGACAGCGATAAAAAGGGTCAAAGGGTTGTACTTATAGTGTCTTCATTAATCAGAGGTGTGTTTTGGGCGTAACATGCAATAAACCAATCAGAGATCATCTCCCATTCCCTTTAAAAGCCAGGCGCGTTTGGACCTTGACGCATTGATATTATGATGGAGGATTTGCACCTTAACATTTTTATTTGTAATCTTCTGCATGTTTGTGTGCTGCTGTGCGTCCCTGTGTGTGTAACAAGCATAGTGTGCACACGCTGTGCACGAGCCTAGGCACATTTTACTAATGCGCTGTTAAACTAACAATGAAATGCTGCGTTATTGACTTTAGACCAGGTTTTTGTCAATGGCGTAAGCACTTCCCACTGCCTCAAAATAGCAATACATCAAGAATTTACCTGAACACACCTCCCTGTAAGACCAGCACGCCCATGGGCGCAAAGATGGGCGCAGCTGCATTTGCTTTTTACTGTAAATGATGTGGGCACTGTGGGCTTTGTGCCACGCTGCGCCAGGTGCAAGATAGGGTCCTTTGTGTCTAAGTGACTGATGGGAACAACAATCTTTGAAGTTGGTCCAGTACGAAGCGAGAACGCTTGGCGAAACAAGCTGCAATGTGGTGTTAATGGGCAACTGTGCACCATAAATGTTCGTCCACTAAAAGTGCTATTTTTGCGGCTGACAGGCTCAGATTATTATTCTAAGTGTCTGACAACATTATGGAAACGATCCTGTCAGAGATAGACCTTTTTGTTAAAGAGTAAGATCCTTTTAGTTTAACATGAAACGGCTCAGAATTCACAATCGGCACACTCACCAGGCTCCATGTAAATAAACAGTAATTTCCTCGTCATAAAACACACTTCATTCAAAGTCAACAGAAATAAAACCAAAAATACCAAAAGCTGTCTTGGTTCATCTTTCCACTGTTCCAACAATCACCACTCTGGTTTGGTTTAATTCACCCATTTAAATGTGAAAATATGCTGGCTCTGTACATGCTAAAAGTCCTGATTATTTTTACATTGAGTACAGTGGGTTTGGAAACGGTGATTTCAGATATGTTTGTGGTTAAACAAATAGGATCTTACTCTTTAACCAAAAGGTCCATCTCTGTAGGGATCCTTTCCATAATGTTGTCAGACACTTGGAATAATAATCGGAGCCTGTCAGCAGCAAAAAAAGCACGCTGATGGTGAACATTTGCCCTATATGGTTACATTGCAGCCTGGTTTGTGGCTGCCGGTTACAGCGTTCATGCTCAATACTAGACCAATTTCAAAGATTTCCTTTCACATTAGCCACTTGGACACCAATGTGTGGGAAAATAGGTTAAACACACCATCGCTGTGTTGAATTTGTTTTGAATGCTTCAAAATACTTCCTGGAAAGTGTCTTCATTTCAATAATAATTTGCCTACAACAGGATATATGAGTGCATGTGAACCAGCTAAAAATGTGCATGATCATGCCTCATTCAGGTGTGCCTGTGTAAACCAATACACTTGGGTGTATACTCACATTTCCCACTCCTTTGCTGATGATCGCCAGCTCAGTGGGCTGGTAGACTGAACTCCGCAGCTGACCGGTGTAGCCGCTGTATGGAGACACCGGCTTGGACCCTGTAATGGACAGACAGAGACAACACAACGCATGCCATTATTTTAAACAAGCCCTCTGAGCGATATCTTTAGGGCCTTTTAAGTGCTATCATTCCCCCAGCAACCATCTCTTAAATCTTTATTTTACAATCACTGAAGATAAGCAGCACTTCATCAGCCAAACGAGAGCCCGAGGCTGCTCTGTTCTTTATCTGTCGTTTGTGATTTCAGTGATGTATCCTGTAGAAACAACCAGTAGAGATGGACATGAGAGATGACTTTGTCACATTTTGCTGATCCAAGCGTCAACTATTTTTTTCCCTTCAGATGAAACTGTTGCCACACCTCAGTTTCCATGGGAACAATGCAAACATGAGGTGTGATGTTGCTGGTGGGAGTCGGAGTGGCAGTGTTTACATGTGGGATAGGGAGCCTAGACACTCATTAACAGGAGTGATTCAGAGAACTCATTACCTGACTGCAACTCTGGGGAAAGCAATGTGACCAGAAGGTTGGTCGGCTTTTTTTGTCCCGGTGCTGGCGACAAATATTATTGACTTTTTAGTCATACCTCACAATATGAGGAAAGAAGTTAAGTTAGGGAGTTAACTGGGGAGTTAATGATTAAGGCTGAGGTCAAATGATGCATCATAAACTCAAATCTGAGCATTTTCATATCACACAACAGCTGTGCGAACAGCGTTTAGGGTTCATTGAGACTTGAAAACAGAATAATCTTTAGTTTCAGTAAGGTGTCAAGCATGTTCGATAATGTCTATACGTAAATTGGTCACTGGGCAGCAAGGCTCTTTATCAGAGTTCCTAAAAATTAGGGCTGCAACTAATGATTATTCATTGTCGATAATTCTGTTTAATTGATTAATCCATTAGTTGTTTGGTCTATAAAATGTCCCAACATGACGTCCTCAAATGTCTTGTTTTGTCCACAACTCAAAGATATTCAGATTACTGTCACAGATTAGGGAAGAAACTAGAAAATATTCACATTTAACAAGCTAGGAATCAAGTTTTACTTTTTTTTCTATAAGACAATGACTCAAAATAGTTGCAGATTAATTTAATAGTTGACAAGTAATCAATTAATCGATTAATCTTTGAAGATTTCACTGCATAACAGCCATATTTATTTCATGTTGAATGCCGAAGATGAATCTATAAACTCCAGCTGTTAGAAAGATGTTGTGGGTTCTCCCAGAATGGAAATAATCAAATATATAAATAGTTGCTTTCCACGTCTACACCACAGTGACACAAGCTGACAGACGGGTCTCAGCGTCTACTTCATCCTCTATGATTATCCACTGACTCCACCAGCAGCCCTGATGATCAGCAGCGAGCTGCGAGGCGACAGACTTTGGTGCTGAGCTTTGTCGCGTTTTTACTGCATCAGCTCGGGACTTGAACAGCAGCATATCACATTCTGTGGGGTCAGCATGTAGATGCAAAACAACCTTTTCAGGACATTTTGCAAGGTAATCGGTCTGTTGGGATGTTTTTGTGGTCTTAAAATTTCAATCATCACGCATCTGTAAAAGGTCATTCTGTATATTTTGTGATATTCTAATGCACAGCCAATGCAAGGACAAAGGACGGAGTGTACAATGTTACCAGATGTTCCCCAAACAAACCGTTGATCCAAAAAGTGTCTTTGATACACCAAATCTAGAGTTACAAACAGTGACGTCACACCACCGTGTCGACTGACGGCTAGTTTGGGTGGTGTCATTTGTTTTTGTCTGTGGCCCAAGAGGTAAATTACGTTAGTGAAAGTGTTGACATACTATATGAAAGCATCAAACATGTATTTTAGATGGACATGAGAGTAGGGCTGGGCGATATGGAGAAAATCAAATATCACGATATTTTTGACCAAATACCTCAATATTGATACAGCAATGATATTGTAGTGTTGACTATTGGTGCTTTCGCAAAATATTTACACAATGAGATTTTTGATAAATAATCATCAGAAATGTGGATATAATGACTAAGTGGGTAAATGCAAATAATAGAACAGATACAACAGTCTGGTAAGTTCAGAAAAGTACATCACTTTACTGTAATGCAGCCCTTAAAACCAGGAAAAGACAACACTTATGCCATATAACGATATTACGATATCAAAAATCTAAGACGATATCTAGTCTGATATCACAATATTGATATAATATCGATATTGCCCAGCTCTACATGATAGTATATCCAGTTGTTCATTGTCCCAGTTTGATAAGTGCTGTTAAATTGTATGTACAGGATACAGCTTTCAACCCGGAAGTTATTGTAAACATATATTGCGATTGGGTCTATAAAGATGAAATAAACAATCTGATGCTGACTGTACCTTGGTTGGTCTCATCCATAGAGAAAGCCTTATTTTCCATGAACATGTTCTGGGAGCTCTGCTCCTTCAGGATCGTCTCGTAGCCGACTCCTCGGCTTGGGTACATGTCTTGCCCGAGGCTTTGCTGGCTTTCATCATCGCTGGTCAAATTGCAGATGTCAGGAATGGTGTAGAGGATCAGGAACACCCATGCGTTCGCCACTAAAGCGATGGCCAAGGTGGGGTCATCCCACGTGGGGCCCCCTCTCCTCTGATTCCCGTAGATGTACATGACGATCCACGCCACCCAAATACCCACAGAGAACAAGCTGCTTATAAGGATGAAGGCGCCGTCCTTCTTCCACTTATTGTGTTTGCCTGCCATGATGGTCAGACTTGCCACCACCACAGCGAGGATCAGGGTCATCACGTAGATCAGCGCCATGACGAAGTCCTCGTTGGCGATGTTGCAAGGCGTGGCCGTGGCTCTGCTAGTTCCGGCTGTGGCGTTGAGTGGCCCCTGTGGGTGGCGCACCACTGTGATGATCAGCCACTCCGTGTTGATGACTACCTCCACCAGCCACAACCCCAGTGCCCCTAGACATAAAACCCAAGCCTGGGGCCCGCTGTCCCGCCTGGCAAGGATGTTCAGCCTCACGCACTGCATCAGGAGGCAGGCGAAGCAGCCGCCAAACAGCACCCCGAAGAGGAACCTCCGCGATGCGCAGGTGGAGAAGTCCTTTCCCACGATGAAGGCGAAGGTCAGGCAGAAGAGACCGCCGGTGAAGATCAGGAACCAGGCGTTGAGGGCCACAGATCGCTTGCGGTTCTTGTCTTGCGTGAAGGGCACGTTGGCCAGCAGCAAGATGAAAAGCACAAAGGAGAAGACAATGCCAGCAGCCGTGAAGGCCTCCAGCACGACGCCCCACACCGCATTCAGGTCACAAAGGTTGTAATAGAGGGAGTCCAAGTTAGGGCCGCAACCATTGGTGGTGACGTTGGCAGCCATGGCCACTGGGAGAGAGAGTTCAATTTGGACGAGTTGTTCTGGGATCCTTACAGCACCTGTATAGACGGACAAACAGGGAGAGTCTGAGAAACGTCCAATGTGGACTGATCTTAACAAAGATTCAAAGACGTCACCAATGCTGGACAAGAAACTGTACACCCAGATAGGCAAATATTACACTTACATGAGTCAGTATACACACAGCAACACCTGGGATTCAAACCTTTGTTGTCATGTTTACACAGAAATTATGCCATAAGAAATTACTCAACTAGCCACTAAAAATGTCAAAGGAATGTCACATTCTTGACTTTTCCCCAACTTTGATGTTAATCATTAATCGGGTCTGTCGACAAATATTGTTTCTGTACATATAACGATAACATCTGAGTCAAAGAGGTTAAAGTGCATTAAACCTAAAGTGCTGCGGGTTGAAGTGTAGTTTAAATGATGCACATATCAAATGACAGTGGCAGTGGTACTTTTATGATGTTATTGAGCATAAATCAGAATGGAACTTTGTCTGCTTTGTGAATTAACATCTCCACAGTTCCTGTCTTGTCTCTATTTGCTGTGTCTGGCTCTTTTTGTCCCCGTCTGATTGAATTACTCTGAACCGGGGTACAGTCTCTGAGCCAAATCGATAAAAGTGTGTGTGCGGACGTCCACTCTTTCGAACTTCTGTAACTCAGTCACGACAAGGATCTTTCTGGATCAACGAAATCAACCTTTTCTGGTTCTCCACGAACCCAGATTTGGTTGGTCCCTTTGTTTGGTGGCTTTGGGAGTGCTGCCATCAGTCCCTCATAATAAACTAATTATATGGGTTTGACCTCTAATCACACGCACAGTATTGAAGCTGCTCCAGTGTTCTTTTTTAGATTCCAGGCCTGTCAAACAGAGAAACAGAGACCTGCGGGAGACTCTGTATTAACACAGGTCCCACTCTTTAGTCAGTTCACCCTTTGTTCATATCATCAAAAGCTCAAGGACTAACCGTTTGATGGCATGTTTGCAATTCCTGAATGCTCAAGGTAGGACCACAAGGCAAACTTTCATTACAGTATGAAAAAAAAATGAAAGATCAAAGAAAAGATCAGTCACTTTGCCTGACTCATCAAACTGAGAACTTTCTTTGTTTTGTGTTTGTACAAAAAAATGCAGAGCTAAAGCCTTCATATGGAAAGTGAAACCTTTGATTCCTAGAATACTTAATCAAAATCCAAACAAATTAATCAAATAACAATGAAAGTGAAAGTTTACATGCACACTAATGTTGCACTAATATTCATAATTTAACAATATTCCAAATTAAAATATTGGATATTCCAATTAGGCCTTATTCCAAATGCAGCATTTTCTGATTAAGACATGTGGAATAGGCCAATATTATGTAAGTATAGTATGGTTGTACAAGTCGCCACCGGTGGAAAACTTTCAAAAAAATCAGCAGGAGGAGCTTGCCTTAATATAAGGGGCGTTGGAATGAATTGTTGCATCGATGGACCTAGACGATTCTGCATCGATGCAGAGACAGACCAATATTGATTATTGCTTACTGATGTTACTTGTTGATTTTCCAGTCGCTGCTTTTTTTTGTTTCTGCCTTTTGTCTGCTGTGTTTAGACTCCATACATACAGGAAGTGTCTTTTTGAAGAGCAGATACAATAAAAATGGGAGTTCATATATATCTGACTGCTTGAATTTGTTGATGAAAACCATGTGTGGTAATTTATAATATGATATCGAAACAATTCGATAATCGTAGTCGTATCGAATCGTGAGACCAGTGAAGATTCACACCCCTGCTAACTATCATGTCTCCTAAAATATGGCTGGTCAAAACCTTTGAGCTGACATGGATGAGGAATCTGCAGTCCCATTAACACTGGCTAAACTCCACCCGCTGATAAAGACCGAGATGTGTGGGGCAGCCTCTAGCTCATCCAGTGAGAGCGTGCACCCCATGCAGGCTAAGTCCATTGCAGCCTGTCACCGCCCCCTCTTTCTCTCCCCCCTTTCCTGTCTATCCACTGTCACTATCGCATAAAGGGAAAAGATCAAGATGTGATTGAAAGCTCATCAACAGCTGCACCTTTGTGGCCAGATTGTGTTCTCAACAACAGCTTAGATGTCTTACTGTTAATCCAATCAACACAATGTTTGGAGACGCCAGACTCCCATTCAGTAATGTGCAGTCATCAAAGAAGTATTCAGATCCTTCACTTAAGTAGAAAGTACTAATACCACACTGTAGGGCTGGGCGATATCTACCTCGATAATACCTCGATATCTATACCGCAACGATATTGTTGTGTTGGCTATTGGTGCTTTCACAAAATATTTACACAATGAGAGTTTAGATAAATAATCATCAGTAATGTTGATATAATGACTAAGTGGGTAAAGGTGAATAATAGAACAGTTACAACAGTCTGGTCAGTTCAGAAAAGTACATGACTTTACTGTAATGCAGCCTCTAAAACCAGGAAAAGACACCACTTATGCCATATTACGATATTACGATATCATATCCAAAATCTAAGATGATATCTAGTATCATATCACGATATTGATATAATATTGATATATTGCCCAGCTCTACCACACTGTATAAATACTCTGTTACAAGTAAAAGTCCTGCATTGAAAATGTTACTTAAGTAAATGATGTAAGCATCATCAGGAGAATGTACAGTGGACATACAAATTATTTTGTACCCTTCTCCTGACTGATATCTTTCAACAATGCGATCCCTCTGATGCTTTGGAGGCTCTCTGCGGACCGTGGCATTTGCTCTGAGATGCAACTATGAAAATGTCAAGAAGATCGTACTAGAAACAGCTGAAATGTATTTGTGATTAATCAGAGTCACTTTAAATGACGGCAGGTGTGTCATGACTTCTATTTAACACAAGTTTGAATGTGATTGGTTCATTCTGAACACAGCCACATCCCCAGTTATAAGAGGGTGTGCACACTTACGTATACAACCAGGTTATTGTAAGGTTTTATTTTTTATTTTTCCCCCTTGTTCACCTTGTAATTCAATTGAATTGTTCACATTATAGGTCTCAGACTTGTCCACTGTACTTAAAGTATTAAAAGTAAAAATATTCAGAAAAATCCTCCCATTTTTAGAAACTGGAAACGATCCAAACAGTTCTATCAAACATCTAAGTGTTTGATCGCCTAATCATTTCAGCTGGACTTGTAGGCCTATATATGGGTAAGTTTAATTTATAATTAAAACACCGTATTTTTTAACTACATGTCTTTGTGCAAAAAGCTTAATTTTTAAATTAACTAACAACTAAAGCTGTCAGATGAATGTACTTGAAGCACAGCACTTGAGTAAATGCACTGTTACATTCCACCACTGGTAATGTGAACAACTGAAACGCAATATAATGTAAACTGGAATTACGTTTTGTAACTTGTTGAGGGGCCGGTGTCAAAATCTAGCTTCCATGTGTCTCTTGCCTTGAGCATCCTGTACTTAAACGCAAAATAAAACCAAGCAACGCACAGGGGTTTAGAAGAATTATATAATATATGAATATGTCACACAGCTAATTTTTGCCCCAGGGTTCCCTAGAATCGTGCTTTTCAAAATGGGGGCCGGGATCTATAATTCCATCCATAAGCAACACAATGACAGAATGTGTGACTATTTTAGGTCATGGGGTTCATACACTTTCTGTAAAAATAATCTAAAAGCAAAAATCCTATCAGATCCTTATCAAATGGGGGCCCACGGTCGAATTTGTCTCAGTTTGGGGGTGCTTGATGTGAAAAAGTTTGGAAACCACTTCTCTAGAAGATGTATCTGGCCCTGGATGGAATCAATCTCATCTATAATATTTTCATATTCATCCATTTTGCTCAGTTTCAGTGGCTTTCATACAAAACACAGCTAGGCTACATCTGTTGGCAGCAGCTGGGGATGATTGATGATAATGTGCACACAAAAAAAGTCCAGTTATGACACATCTAGATGCTGTATTCCTCTTCACTGCAGCTATGTACGCTTTAGCCCATTTAAGCAGCAGATCTGTTCTCTCATCAATGACCCATTTATGCATTGGAACCATTAAACACAGTTTCTCTCACACACACACACACACACACACACACACACACACACACACACACACACACACACACACACACACACACACACTTCAGGATGTGTTCAGAGACATAAATCACTATTAGACACACTTAAGCCTGCATGTAAAGCTGATATAATGAGATCCTGTGTTATCGGACACTTCCTCTGCTCCTTTAACATTGACAGAAATAGCACAAAGTGTAGTTATTGCTCACTTAAAGTAGCCTGTATTTTTAATAAAACGCAGCAACGCGATCATGTTGAATACAAATGTTTGTTTAGGCTTATGGGAATATAGGCCTATCTCTTCATAGCTACGGACAGTCAAATCTTAAAACCAGAAGCATATAATTCGCCGATTTTAAGACTATTCTATATACTATTATATTATAATCTGATGAGTCTGAAGTGTTAACTGTAACTACCTGTATGTTGTCGGCAGACTGGTTGTCGATCTCTGAAACGCTTCTCCACCTGCTCCAAACTACGCCAAATCACCAAAAAAGAGAAAAAAAGGGAGAGACAGAGAGTAAAGTCACACAAAAAGTGTCTGCTCTTCGGAAAATCTCACAGAAAACCTCATCCGACTGGTTTACAAACTAGTTCACGACCAATCAAATGGAAAATAAAAAGTTTACGGGAGCGCTTTCCAACGATCGGACTGCTGGGATCGTTCTCTCTCTCTCCCTCTCTCTCCCTCTCTCTCTCTCTCTCTCTCTCTCTGTCTCTCACTATTTATCTCTCTCTCTCTTTCTCTCCTCCGTCTCTCTGTCTCTCTCTTTATCTCTCTCTCAAACTCTCTCTCTTGCGCACGCATACAGGCAGCGCACGCATTGCTGGCAGTGCGCGCGCACACACACACACACACACACACACACACACACACACACACACAGCTTGCTCGCTATAGCTCATAAACTACTGTTCTAATGCATCCACTTCTATCTCTTTCGTCATTTTGTGTGTCAGATAAAGATAAAGATTTGAGAACTGAAACATGTAGCGTGTGTGTGTGTGTGTGTGTGTGTGTGTGTGTGTGTGTGTGTGTGTGTGTGTGTGTGTGTGCGTGTGTGTGTGTGTGTGGGGACATCTGGTGGTGAAAACGGTTCAATGCAGCAGCAGCATTGGCTGAATCTCATTTCTCACCCCCCTTCAGTAGGGGGGGCAGCAAAGTACAAAGGAACCACTAAAACTGTTACAGTGTGTATGAAGCATCTCCATCCTAAATAGCCTACTATGAATCCGTTTTGCTCCATGATATGCTTGAATCAATGAAAATCATGAAGAAAAAGTCTTGTAGAGTACAAAACGTTGTCACTTTTATGAAAAAAAAAAATAAAAACTTAATTATAGAGAACTTTTCATAAAGGAGATGTGGCTCAAATTGCTATAGACCAGGGCTGTCAAACTCATTTTCCCAGAGGGCCACACTGGAAAAAGAGAATCACACCTAGGGCCAGACATGGAGAGAGTTTATTGACGTGCTTTTGTTACTGCATTTTGCTTTTGCTATTTTTTTTTTTTTTTTTTACATTTTGGTAGCTTTTTTCATCATTTCTGTTCTTTCTGTTCTGACTTTTTTTGTGGCTTTCGCAGACATTTTTCACCTTTTTGTAAATTTGTTGCTTTTTCCGACATTTTTGTTCGCTTTTTGTTGCATTTTTGTTGACATGAAGCCCTACAAAAGTCATCAAAAGAGTTCCTTAGCCATCATAGAATTTAGCAAATCAAGCAAAAACAATGATACATTTGTTTTAGGGTGAGGCTATTTGCACCCCTGGTGAAATTAGCAGTGTATGCTATTCGTACCCTGGTGCAATTAGAAGAGCTATTTGTACCCCGCTGGTGCACACAGCAATGTGTTCTATTAATACCCCGTCTGGTACAAATATCAATGTATGCTATTTGCACCCCTGTGCATTTACAGTACCTTGGCATATATTTACACACAGGTATCCATACTACTCATGTATTACACCTTTTTGGAATATTATCGCCCTGACATTCTTAACCTAACCATAACCAATCCCACTCCTCTTGCCTAAACCTAACCAACCCAACCAGAGCAGGCATATTCATGAGTCTTTCCCTACCACCCTGCAAGAAAAATTTGCATTCGCGGGCCCTGACTTGTGCAATTGCATGCAAATTATCTAATCTTTTTTAACAACAACCTGTTTCTCAGCCTGAATATGAAAACTCTCTGCTGCTTTTGGGGGAATTTCTGAGTCTCAGTCGGCAAATCTGCCAAATTCTGCTTTGAATGTCTGGTAATTGCAGTTTAAAAAAACACTTTCCTGTGTTTTTGGTTTGGCGCACAACTAGGCGAATCTGCAAGGGGGCCGGATTTGGCCCGCGGGCCTTGAGTTTGACACATGTGCTATAGACAATAGATTTAGACAATAAAAATAATCTGGATGACAAATAAGTGAAAGTGACAGAAAATGCAGAAGCAAACAGACACACAGGAACAAGCTAATGTCCACTTCCTCTTTCTCTCTTTCTTTAACAGACTCTTCAACCCATTAGCTCTTTATTTTTCTTCCTTTTGTTTCGTCTCTTCTTTTATTCATGGACAAAGACTCAGACTAGTGAAAGACAGACTGTGGTTGTGTTGTTGGATTTTTTGAATGAATGATCAGTGTTGCTGTTCATACTCCATCATCATCTTTCATCTGATCATTATTGACACACTATACTTACCAAGGTTCCCCTCCATGGTGTTTAACTGTAGCACTGATCATATTCACAGTGCTATCATTTATACCACCACTACCATTACAAATACTGTATGGATTTGTATTACTGTGGCCTTAAGCCCTCATGTTGTCTTCGGGTCAAATTTGACCCATTTTCAAAGTTTCTATATCATAAATTTGGGTTTCTTTTAACCAAATTGCCCCAAAATAACATGGACGGTTCCATAAGACGCTATTCACATGAGGAAATTAAGGATCAGATCTCTATTTTCATAGAATTTTGGGTGTTGCATTCAACTAGTAAAAATAGTGCAAATAAATAGGTGTAGTGGTGAATATATTGGTGTTAATGGAAAAAGAAGTGCCAAAAACGTTGAAATAAGCAACAAAAACGTCAAAAAAGGAAGCATAAAACATAAAAAGAGAGTTAATTTTGACAACACAAGGGTTAATGACAATGTGGTGAAAAGTTGGTCCATCTGCTGTGCCGAGGAACAGATCCAGGTCCAGTAGCATCACCGTGTGGCCACCTAGCACTTTACCTTTTACAGTAGCTGTTAAGACTACTTTCTTCACTTCTCCAGAAATTGTTATCCAATCTTTTTGAGCCTGGAAAAAAAGTCACTCATTATCATTTAGTATTCCTATGATTGCATTCCAGTATCTAGTAGGCGTGGCCTGACATAAACTGACATAATTCTTGAACGCTGCATTCAAGAACGCTGCCTCCTCCTGTGTTTTCCCCTCCCTTTTTTGTGTCTGGACTTGTTTGGTCTGTTTGTGGGCGCCACTTTTGTTGTTTGGGCGTCTGGCGGAGTGACACACCTGACGCCCATTCAATCAACGTTCCTGCTCAAAGACTCATATATATATATATGTATATATGTATATATATATATATATATATATATATATATATATATATATATATATATATATATATAGATAGATAGATAGATAGATAGATAGATAGATAGATAGATAGATAGATAGATAGATAGATAGATTTACTCCTCGATGCAGCAGCCGACCTGCACCCCTTTGCTGCATGTCATTCCCCCTCTTTTTTCCTTTTCATGTCTTCATCTGTCCTGTAAAAATGAAGGCCTAAAAATGCCCCAAAAAATATTCTTAAAGGATTTAAGTCTGTTTTGCAGAATCTACTTTATGGTCTTTGTTTTTTGTAACAGCTTGTAACCCCCCCACCCACGTCCTCCACAATAAGTACCAGCTTCTCCCTTCAGGCGGACACTTCAGAGTCCACCGGTGTAGACTCAAGCGCTTTAAGAACTCATATGTCCCTCTTCCATCAAAGCCCTGAATGGCAAGCCAGCCTAACCCAAGGGTGTAACTCTTGGTTCAACCTGAGATTTCCACTTTCGAGCAAAATTGAAATTTTGAATGTCAAACACTTCATTTGCTTCATTGCAAAAATGTAACAAGATGTCAGGTAGGCTACACGATTTTTCAAGATCTAATGGATATGACCTTTTTAGGTGGCGTTAAAATCACTATAACACAATAACTAATTTTCTTCAACCACCGACCCCTGGTGGGTTAAAGTTAAACCCTGTGTCACTTATCTTTCTGGGTCAAAATTGAAAAAGGTTTTGTCTCTCTTTTCAGCACTTTTTTTTTAAATACATGGTCAATAAACCTAATAAAATGACATACCTAATTTTTGAGTTTGAAAAAATGCAGATTTTATGAATTATTTTGTTCAAAGCATAACTCTCACCAAAATGCAACCTAGGGTCTTGTTGTGAATTTACCCGAGTCAAACTTTCCTTTAAAAGCATATTTAGGACGGAAGAGCCACTTTTAAGATTTACTGTAGCCTATTCTCGTTTTTCGGTCAAATGGCCTTTTGAATGGGAGTGCTAGGGGCACTTTTATGCTAGCCTCAAAATAGCTATTTTTAAAACCGTAAGAACGCTCGACACAACATGAGACTTTTCTCCAAGTATCACCAGGGGCTCTACACCTTAACGCAAGTGTTGACAACATTGTTTGTGTACCCAGAGTTTACTGAAAAAGGTTTTGAACAACTCACCGTAGCTCTTGTTGTTTCCGGCCGCTACCACCTCGGCAGTCAAATGAGGCGATCTCCGAATGCGAATGAACGGACTCCATATGAGACTCCTTTTTCAACTACAAGGTCAATATTGTTTTTCACTAACGACAAAACAACGACTTATCCATGCATTTATATGGAACTAAACTTTAGGAGCTTTCCATCTTTACTCTCCTCCCTGTTATGTTGCATTCGGAAATCGATTGTTTTTGACTGATAAAATGGCTGCGGCCGGACACAACAAGAGCTACGGTGAGTTGGTAAAAACTTCTCTTTTCAGTAAACTCTGGGTACACAAACAACGTTGTCAACACTTGCGTTAAGGTGTAGAGCCCCTGGTGATACTTGGAGCAAAGTCTCACGTTGTGTCGAGCCTTCTTATTGTTTTAAAAATAGCTATTTTGAGGCTAGCATAAAAGTGCCCCTAGCACTCCCATTCAAAAGGCCATTTGACCGAAAAACGAAAATATGGTAAATCTTAAAAGTGTTGCTTCCGTCCTAAATATGCTTTTTAACAAAAGTTTGACTCGGGTGCATTCACAAAAATACCCTAGGTTGCATTCTGGCGAGAGTTACGCTTTAATAGAACAGAATAAAATCAGAGGATGTTGAGTGGATCACAGACTGGTTTATGTCAAAGTTTGGTCAGGATGTTGTTTTGAAACCATTTAAAAAAAGTTTTTTTAAATGCAATGAAATTAAATAAAACAACCAAAATTCAATGGAAATAATCATTAATCTTACCTGCGAAGAACATGGATGCATGGATGTATATGTTGCATGGGTTCTATACAATGTACATGCATGCATCCAAGTTATTTTGATATAAAAAACTTAAATTTGACCCAAGGACAACACAAGTGTTAATGTTAAAGCTCCTTAAGTTTCACCATATGTCAGGCTGGATTTTGGGGGAAATGTGTATACAATGATGTACAAATACATTAAGAAGTTTTTGCACTTGATGGAGCCATAACAAACATGGAGTCTTGAGTTTGACGTCCCTTTTTACCCCCCCAACCTATGGCATTTCCAGCTACTTAAGGGGGGAAAAGGGGGGAAACTGAAATTTGTAGCAGCTAAGAGGCCATGAGTCTGACTCGAGACGTTGTTTTGCGCAATTCCACTTTGAACAAAGTCCTAAATTTTTAAACTCAGGGTTCAGGAATTTTTCTTGTTCTCTTGAACCGAGCCAACATTAGAAGTGGAGTTTTTGGTTTTTATGAGTTTGTTTTTTTTGTCAATGATTAAAGGACCAGTCCACCCAGGGATCAGCTCCTCCTGCTCTTTATAATGCTCCTCCAGTTTTACTCACAATCACACTCGTTGCTCGAGCTGATTATTCCTGCTTCATGTCCCTCAGCGAGGCCTCTGGCTGACCTCTGCAGAGTGGACAGCTTCTCTTTTTTTTTCAGCTCCTCCATATGTCTCCCACTGATAGGATGTCCGGCTTTCAGCTCTCCATTCATCCTTGAGCTCATCCCACATTAGGTCATGGTTTTCTTATTGACCTGATTCACCGTCTCCTTGAACCAAAACCCCAGAGAGACATCAGAGAAGATCTTTTGCAGATAGTGCTTCATTCTGTAACTGCTCAAGGACTCATTTGTCTTTTCTATTACGCATTAATGCAGTGTTATATCTCCCAATGATTGCAATAATCTGTATAATATATCAGAAAAACATCTTCAACACTAAGGGCCCTATCTTGCACTCGGCGCAGCGCAAAGCCCGACGCAAGTGTCTGTGCTAGTTTAAGACCGACGCAGTTGTCAGTTTCCCGTCCAGCGCCCCCGCGTCGTTTAAATAAGAAATGCACCTGCGCCCATCTGTGCGCCCATGGGCGTGCTGGTCTCACAGGGAGGTGTGTTCAGGTGAATTGTGGATGTATTGCTATCTTGAGGCAGCGGGAAGTGATGGCGCCGTTGACCAACAAAAACCTGGTCTAAAGTCAATAACGCAGCATTTCATTGTTATTTTAACAGCAAATTAGTAAAATGCTCCTAGGCTCGTGCACAGCGCCCACACACTATGCTTGTTACACACACAGGGACGCGCAGCAGCAGACAAACATGCAAAAGATTACAAATACTAAAAATATTACGGTGCAAATCCTCCATCATAATAGCAAATGCTCCAAGGTCCAAACGCGCCTGGCTTTTAAAGGGAATGGGAGATGACACTCTGATTGGTTTATTGCATGTTACGAACAAAATACACCTATGATTAATGAAGACACTAAGTACAACCCTTTTGAACCATGCGCCCGGTGCATTTGGACCCTTTTTGGACACGCCCTAAACGCACCTGCACCAGGCGCTTCACGCAGTGCGCTTAGATCGTTAAAATAGGGCCCTAAGTTATTTATGTCCTCTGTCCTACACCTGGGTGTGAATTAATCTACAGAATCACAGACTCACCTGAAGCACAGTATATCTCCCGGGCAGTGCTTCTCTGTGACTGCACATTATAAAAGAAACTGCACCGATCCTGTATGTAACAGGATATGTTTTTAGTATTCCATTTTCTATATTTAGACAATTGCATCTGATAGGACACACTTTGACTTTTTCATTTGATGCCTCCTAGTCTGCATCAACGGAAGTACATTTGCCAGGCTAAAGCCTAAAATCTGATGTCAGGCCTCTTTCCACTGTGTTGCCGTTCTCAAAATCCCTTCGCTACAGGAAACAACAAACTTCAAGCTTGCAAGCTCCACGCTTTAAGAAAATTTGGATTGTGCAACAAGGCAGGCCTGCTTGGTTCTTTCGGGGAACGATTGTAAAGACTTACAAAGAATATGTTTACGACATCTCTAACTGAGACAGTTTTTTTGGGACTGATTGGTGGGATTGCTGTGGACGAAGTACCCACGGTGATACACTGTTAAGAGCCAATGAGGTTCCAGCTAACTTAAATAGCTCCTTACGTTACTGTATTGTGTAAACAGATAACTAAATTTAATATTGTATATGGCGTTTCGATGCTTCCTGTCAGCTGCTGAGCAGCAGGTAGAGGCTCAATAGGAGCAGAGTGAGGGGACATGACATAACCAGTTGTTTGAACAGTCACAAAGGACAGGTGGCAGGCACACAGGGGACGTGTGGCTGGTAGGGGTTCCCTCCCCCTCCCTAACGGCTCTGTAGATGCTCCAGCACGGCTCCATTATACTTTAATCAAAGCCTGCTCCTACATCTCAGCGTCACATTACAGTCCTGAACTGTTTGCGTCAGTCATCTCTCTGACCCCCCCGCCGTCTTAACCAGTGTAAGGTCGCCGCCACTACACGCTCTCTCACACCCCCCCTCCGATGATGTCAGGCAGCAGGAGACGACTTCAAAGAAACAGTTTGCATCTCCATCTGCGTCCGGACTCTCAGAACTCTGCAGGGCGACGTGAGCAGATTGACACAGAGGAACGAACACTGTGTCCGTTACTGTTACAGTACACACAGTGAGGACTGGAGAGCAATGAGAGCAGGCAGGTGGCTTACACTGGAAACTTCAAAGCTGAGTGGGTTTGCAGAGGAGATTTATACAAGGGGGTAACTTTGGATTCAACATTGGGGTGGGTTGAGATCACCACTTTTGAGGAAAAGACATTTTTTTTGCGTATCAAACACTTCATTTTCTGCATTCTGGTGAATTTTTCTGCAACAGATGCAGGAGACAACGAGGCAGCCATCACGCACATGCGAACATGTAAAAGCAAGTACAACTCCTAACTAGAGCTGCAGAGCTGGGTGATCATCAAGCGTCACCCATGGTGGCTTCACAGCAGGATAGAGTCTGGCTATAAAGCTGTCACTTTAAGCACAGGCAATCATCACAACGCCAGATGAAAGCATGCAACTGAAAAATCCAATAATTTAGTGAATGTGTGTGTTTATCTGATGAGAAGGTGGCACCTTGTACGGCAGCCTCAGCCATAGTGTATGAATGGTGAATGGTGCCTGTAATATGTAAAAGCGCTTTGAGTAGTCGTTAAGACTAGAAAAGCGCTATATAAAAACAGTCCATTTACATTTAGGTGTTGCTCCCTGGACAAAACTGCACTATGTTATTTTTTAAAAATAGGAGTTAATGTCTACTCAGGCACCATTAGAAACCATCTGTCAAGCCGTTGCACAGAACAAATTAGTGTTGCATGAAAAATCAAAGTGAGGGCGTTAATAAAAAAAAAAAAAAAACATATCAATGACCGATGTCTCTTCCAAATCTTAAAGTAATATATGCAAATGAGTTGTTAGAGGTTTAAGTGCAGATCTGTTATTTTTCACAACACTGATACAACAAGTAAAACGGGTCATCAAATGGCAATGATGTTACATGAAAACTCCTGTTTGTAGCAAATGGAAATGTACTACAGTTGGTGGGTGACTGTGTGCATGTTTTTGTTCATGCATGAGAGTGTGTGTGTGTGTGTGTGTGTGTGTTTGCGCAGACCACTAGACTAATCTGTGGTTTGTTTAGCCAGAGCTGAGGCCACATTGGGGATGTAGCGGAGGGGCTGTTTGAAGAGCAGGGTCTTCACTCTCCTGCCGCTTAAACAGCAAGCTTTCATTTAAAGCTCCGTCGAGTTGCATTTCATGAAAAATAAACAACAGCTTAGCAGCTGGGGTTTTTGTGCTTGGGAGCATGCTGCAGGGACAGAGTGCGGTTTCTTTGCTCGATTGGCAATGCTCATCAGGGCAGATTGTCTTTTGGGCATTCAGCATCTTTACACAACAGCAGAAATACCAGCCAGTTCAAATTAAAGCTCTCCCTCTTGGCTGCTTCCAGAGTAGATATAATAGCAGGGTAAAGTAGCTTGAAGACCAGGCTGGGTAGATGAATGGATTACACGGACTGTAGCAGCATCCTTCCTTCCATTTTTTCACCACCAGTGATCTAACTACCGAATTAACCCCAGAGAAAACAAACTTTAAATCTCTTCTTCTCAATCGTGACAATATAAAACATATTTTGTCACATTACTACCATGTATGGAAAAGAAAAAAGTGAATTTTTCAAATTCTTCTGAAGAAAAACAAATAGGCTGTCCTCTTATGTGATTTACATGGCCAAACAACACCCAGTGACATATTAGAATACAAAAAAACATACTTCTTGTGAGTTCAGTTTAGGCAACTTTAAGAAAAGCTCGAGGGCTGACTGGCAGCTGTCCACGGTCGTAGCTGGAATGCTGTGGGCGTCTCGGGGGTCAGAAGTGCTCGGGGGTCGTGGGACGATGGGTGTTTTGGATAATGAGAAGGGGGCACAGGATCACGAGGGCTTTCTGGTCCTGCGAGGTGACAAGGGGATGGAGTCCCGCTGCGAGCGCTTGTTGTTCCCACTGTACAGAGAGGAGATGGAGGCGTTGGTGGGAGCCTGCGGGTGAGGCAGAGTGCGGCGGATATACAGCGGGGGCCCCCTGAGCAGCAGGACGTCCCGCACGGCGCCGCGGAAAGGCTTACTGACGAAACAGTACAGGAAGAAGTTGACGGCCGTGTTGAGCATGGCCAGCATGTTGGACAGGTCGTAGGCCAGGTGGACGCGCCAGTCCCGGTGAACCGAGGACACGTACAGGTGGTAGATGACCACCACAGTCCTGGGAGCCCACAGCACAGAGAACACGGAGGTGATGGCCAGCAGCATGGCCGTGGTTTTCCCGAGTCGCCGAGGAGGCGCGGACTTGGGCCCGCTGTCCTCCTGGCAGCGCTGCTGCGTCTTCCTCACCCTCAGCGTGTGGATTATCAGAGAGTTCAGCACGAAGAAGATGCTGCAGGGCAGGAAGTAGATGATAGTCACATGCGTCCATACGAGGACGGTGTCCAGGGCTGTGGGCGGGTCGCTGTTCCTCCACATGTCCGACCACCAGAAGAAGGGCACGCCCGAGACGAGAGATAACCCCAGCACCACCGCGATGATCTTCCTGGCCCGCGCCGGGTAGCTGATCTGGCGGTGGAGGAGGGGGTGGCACAGCGCCACATAGCGGTCCACGGTGAGGGGCACGGTGGACCAGATGGAGGCGTGGTTGGCGGCGAACTCGGCGGCGCTGACGGAGTGCAGCAGGAGCACGGGGACATCGCGATGAAAAACCGCAGTCTCCAGCAGGAAGCCGACAAAGATGATGAAGAGCTGGGAGAGAATATCTGAGCCTGTCACCGCCAAGAGGTAGTAGTACAGAGCTTTCTTGGTGCGGGACGCCAGTCTGGATAAAGCTACGGCTGTGAGGATGTTCACTGTTGGACAGAAAAAAGCAACAAGAGAAAATTAGATCATATATCTGCTATTTATGATATTAGCTGCACAAAAAGTCTAAAATATGTCATGTAAAGGTAGCTTAACCACACTAAATCAAGTTATAGAAGAACCAGAGGCTGAATGCCAGCAACCGCTACTCTGCTAAACTAGGCTAGGCTGCTTTATTTATGTGGCTTAACAAACTAGATTAAGAGGTCAATTTATTACAACAAATAGCTTAGTTACAATAGCAAGTTATTAATGTAATTAAGTTACCATCTAAACAGCTCGCTAGCTGTGGTTGTGATAACAGCAGCTTGCAGCCTGATCTCACAGAAATATGCGAAATGACCACAACCACTAAACACTGCATTACGTGGTGGTGGCGGCACGTAATGTGTTACAATTAAGAGCGGAACCACAAAAAACAATACCAATTGAAAGTCAATTAGGATCCTTTGTCGTGGTGGACACACAAATCCTCTGGTTCAACACAGCCCTCTCACACTCTCACACTGTGGAGGGAGGAGGATGGGGTGGATGGATGGGTGGATGGATGGATGGATGGATGGAAGGGTCAAACAAACGCAGAACTTTCTCCCAGGAGACTGCAGCTCGAATCCCATGTGAAACCAAAAGTCAACATTGACTTTTTGTACGTAACCCTAACCATCGATCTTTTCCAAAACCTAACCGAGTTTTGTTGCCTAAACCCAGATTGTTTCCGTGGTGCTGGCACGTCATTTTAACGGATTACATGCCACCACCATTTCATGCGGTGCTAAGAGGGTGTGGTCATTTTTCTGTGATTATCCAGTTAGCAGTTTGACGTGTGTATTTAGCTCTGTTTTGAAGTAATTACAATTTCACAAAACTTACACATTTCTATAGGTTAATTATTTTCATAGGGAAAAAGAAAACTCATCAAAAGTCAGTTTCTAGTCATTTTGGAGACTGTGGGCAAAATGGATTAAGTAATCCTACCTTGCATTTGTGGGGAACAGTGCTTTCATAGCAATATTAATAACAAATTATTGATTTGTCTCACTGCAGCATATCGCATATGGTATCTCTCCTATACATCTTCTGCAATCTGATTTTTACATAATGTCAACAGCAGGATATTTTCACTGGAGCATAACATCACCAGTGTTTTAAGACTCCTTCAGGCACACAGCTGTTGACTCTGGCCCTATTGGCCTTTCCATTTATTTTCCTTTGGGTACAATTACGTGACGCATCTGAACGCTCTGGTGACACGTCCGCTTGTTTGTGAACACCACTCTGTCTAAATCCCTGCTGGATCAATACCAAATCGCTGCCATCGACTTGGAGACCAAGCACAATAATGAGAACATTGCCGAGGTGAACGCTGTGCATCAAAGTGACATTTATTTTCCACTTTCAGAATTATTGAGGTGATATTTTGATTCAGGGATAATTACGACAGTTGGCTCAAGCCTGGAGGGATTGATGGATAAATAAATACTCAAAGACTCAAAGAAACTGAGATTATCAGATGATTAGATTGTTGTAACAGGTGAAAAGAGCCATCTGTGTTGCTAACAGCGTCACTGGTCCATTAGAGCACTGAAATGTACCTCCAACTCACGTGTGTATTGATTTCTTCTGTCCTCTGCAGATCCCACTTCTGTTAATAATAGATATCAATGCAAACTGTGACTGTGATTCAGTGCAAAAGCAACTAATAAAATCATGTAGTACATCAGTTATTATTCTGACCTTAAAATCTCAGGTCACCTAAATTACTGAGTAAAATATGTTTTACTCATGTTTTTCGGGCATTACTTCTGAATATTGTTTTATTAGGCTTCACAAAATTCACAGCGCTGGTGGCATAAGTCCCTGGGCTTGGTAATCTCAAAACCTTGGTGATTTTAACAAAAACTATCTCCAAATGTAGAAACTATTCAGTATAAATGTATTTATTCAGGGAGGGCCATTGAGAGCAAACTCCCTTTTCCAATGACACCCTAATTACAGCACACATAATTAATATGATCATAAAATAATACCCAAATTACAATAAATATGATAATAAATTAATAAAAACAATAATGAATGAACAATCACAAAACTACAGTACATATAAACAATAAAAACTAATGAGAATCACTGATTTAGGCGAATAAGAGGGCTATTAAAAACAAGAGCAGTCCCTATGTAACACATTGTCAAGCATCATCTTGAACGTCCCAATGGAAATTTAGGTGAAACAACCCTGCACACCGCTCTCACTACAAGACATCATGACAGTGTACCTGGTACTCCCACACAAAGCAGAATGCTGTAGTAGATGACAGGGATGAAGCCCAGGACACATTTGGACTTGGGCAGCTCCTCCGGTTTCAGGCCCAGCTCCTGGTGGCCGGACGCTGTCACATTGGACCAGTCGGTCATGACCTTGGTGATTCCCCTGGGAATGGCAGCGAAAGGCTCAGAGTTGGTGTTTTAACCAAGAAAGCAAGAAACAAACGGGAATATTGAATGATCCTAACAAGCATTTTGTGTGTATCAAAGCCTGATATATCTTCTACCTCTGTGCCATAGAGCTCCATTGTTGTTAAAAACAAAAACTTCTTTAAGATGAACACTACTAATACTAACTACTAATTATCGGTATTGTATCGGCCTTGAAAAAGCAGTATTGGTCGACCCCTAGTTTTGACTTAATACCACACGCACCTAGACCGGGTAAACCCAACCCGATCTGCCGGCGATTTGATTTCGCCCTGCAGCTCGGGCTGGAAACCCACACATTTTTCCAGTTTTGCGGGGACCAATCACAAACTGGCTTATCCACCTGGCGCGCTATTGGCGGGTTTAACACGATGATGATAGAGAAGTGACCAAGCAGCTTCTTGTTAACATTCAACATAGCGGCCACCGAAGTGCAGCGACCCGTTGATGCCGCAGTTGCTGCTACGTCACCCGGATCGCTGGTCTGATTGGTTGAAGGACTATCCAATCGCGTACAGAGTCATTTGAACTATGCCCGTTGATCACGCCTCTTGTGCAGTAGAAAATACAGAGCAGACTCCCCAGACTAATGTTCAATCTTAAAAGATTGAGCTTGGTCTGGTGATGGTGCCAGACTAACACGCACCATCTTGGGATAATCTACTACCAGAATTAATTGCCAACAAATGGACAATTTCCTCCTACAATGACCAGCTGTTTGAGTAAATTACTGAGTCTTTATAAAAAAATTTAAACTTTATATTTCTGAGTTGTTTTTAAAGATCTGTGTCTTCAATTTGAACTAATAGGCTTGGGGCTATAGACAGCATAGGGTTGCCGGAAGTTATTGAAAGACGGACTAACACACAGATTTAAGCTAAGGTTGTGTTAAGGTTGGGGTTTAGAAGATACAATAAAAAAACTTTGAGATCTACGTCAATACATTTTAATTGAACTACTTTCATGCGAAAGAAATTAACAAAATGTCTGTAAATCCACTGACAGTCAATAAAACTGCAGGTCCACAACAACAGATGGGCTGACAGCAATGACCCTGTTACCTTCCACCCTATCCTGAGTAATTATCATCCTATCTCCCCATCCAACCTTTTCACTTGTGAGCCATCCATCCTGTTTTTCTCTTTCTGTCTCCCTTCTGCCTACTCTCCTAATTTACTTCACTCATCCATGAAGCCGTATTTGGACTGTGTTATCTCCCAAAGCTATCAGTGGCAAACCATTTGTGGATGCTTAACCAACGTAAACATCATCGAGGAGCCACGATCACCCAATCGGTGAAAACTGGCCTCATGATATGAGCGGGGCAATCACTACTTCTAACAGTTGGTCATATTTAATGACTGCAATTGTAGAGGCTATTGAGGTGCCAAAACCCCTGCATGTGCATTATATGACTGGATCATTTTATGACCTGTAGAATGTGATCATAAAATTGAGAAATATTTTCATGCTTGGCTGCTTTAATTCACTTTAGCACAATAAACTAGCAGAAAAGCATGGATCGAAAAGCAATCATAAAGATCAATTGTGTAATTCAGTGTGTGGTTGTGTAGAAGGAGGAGAGGTCCAACAGAAACTGCCTCATGCATTTCTTTAAACACAGCTGGAACTAGATTTTTTTCCTTCATGTTTTTTTGGCCTTTATTTAGCAGACAGCTGACTGAAAACTGAGTTTGATATACTTTGTATTTTGGGATAGTTCAGATTTTCTGAAGTATGGTTGTATGAAGGAATGCTTAGTCAGTGTATTTCCTACAGTAGATGTCAGTCACTTGGTAGTTAGTTTTGTTAGTTCTTAACCCTTTAAAACGCCAAAGTCACACAATAACACAAACTAACTAACCGATGGAGGCAGTGGTAGAGCAGTAACTCCCGTGTTCTGCGAGGTAAAATCATTGTTTTTGTCAAAGGAGTCTGGTGGCTTTGAAGAGAGCAGCGATAACTGCTTCAGTTCCTCGTAGTAAAAGGCTGTCTGACAGCAAGGTAAAGTGCTGAAAATATTCTAAATATAGTGTAGTATCCACTTAAACTGATATAAATGCTTTTAGGTGTATAAAATGTGTTTAGCTGCTGCCCCCATCCACAGCACGACATAGCTTAGCTTCTATGTTCGTACTCTGGCCTGCTTCTCCAAACTGGTGGCGTGCCGACCACCATGTACTGTTGAAATTGTCGAAGAAACTCAACGTCAAAATGCAGCAAATGTCAGGAAAAGTGCCAAAAACGTAACAAAACATAAAAGAAATTGACAAAAATTGACAAAAAAGTCGGAAAAAGCGACAAAAACATTGAAAACGTGACAATTTCTTTTCCAAAAAAGCAACAAAAGCCCCCCCTGTAATTTACACCTATGGACACCTGATGGTCTTTGCTTACCTGGTAAAACACCTGAGATGTCTGGTCTTGGTTGATTCTTTAAAATCAATCTGAATGGTGGATTTGTCTTATTTCATCTGATATGTAAGATATGTGTACATATCAGATAAAAAATAAAAGAAAAAAGGGATAAAAAAAAAGTTAAACTGTCATTGAACGCTTTTTTAAAATAAAGTGATAAGATCACACTACACCACATGCTCCCAGCGTTTTGACACAAAGACTTAAATCCAGGCCATAAAAATGACACTTCACTTGACCTCAGACTTTTGAAGAAAAGTGAGCTCAGAGTTTGCAGTATGATATGAATCCACATTGTGTTTTCTTTTTTACTCAAATGCATTTTGGTTGCTTTGTTTATCTATGAAACTTTCTCATATTTCACTCTTTGTTATGTAACAACATCCCAACTGCTACGATAGGATGTCCTATTCAGTATTAATAGGAGCTCAACTCCCATAGGAGGTGTAGTGCAGACATACATTCATCCTTACAGTGTTTGACCTCAGAGAAGAACATAACTCGTTCCCTCTTTTACGGTGTGTGTTCATGCATAAATGTCTTTCTAGCAGTCAAATGTCTTTCTAGCAGCTTTAAAAGTTTTTTAATTAAAAGCACTAAAAGTATTATCAGTTAATCAGTTGTCTGGTTATAAAGTGCCCGAAAAAAAGTAAAAAACAAATACTGTCGCAGTTTCCTTAAACCAAAAATGACTTCATCAAATTACTTGTTGTCCCAACTATCCAAAGACTGAAGTAAAGCTGCAAATATTCAAAATAAAGAAACTGGAGTTTGTGATTTTTTTGTCATTTGTTTTTCTATAAAACCGGCTTCAACAATTAATCGATTATCAGAACTGTTTCCATTTTTGTTTCATTTTCTAGCTCCTAGTACATTACAGAAAGTGACTAAGCAGTGCTGCAAGGATGAAATAGAAGACCAATACAAAAGCACAGACCGAAGAGAACTAAAATTACCTCTGAACACCACTACTGCATACATTTACTCTAAAAATAGAGGAAAACGGCTTCTGCAGACCTGCGAGAGGTGCCAGTTCTGCCTCTTTCAGACACCTGATCTGTTTCCTCACAAGCCTCGTCTCAGGACCAGCATGTGAGAAAGACGACCGTTATCAATGAAAAGGTTTTGTGAGGTTGCCAGCAAAACACAGCACAAAGGAACAGTAATTACACTGACAAATCAATATCGCTGCAGCCACTTCTTTTACACCGGCAGAGAGCCTCTTTAATCCTGAAAGTGCAAATGAAATCTTGAAGCTTGTGGAGCTCACTGTCTCATCTACTTACTCTTCATCACTTTATTGTCTGGGAAGATTCCTGTGCCAACTAATCGTCACGCTCAGTCCCTCGGGTGCTACAGATTCTAAGTGGGAATGGAGCTGTTCGCACTTCAGAGGTGTTTGATTAAATCCACTCTCAGACTGTTACAGTCTGAGTTACACAAGGGAAATAAGCAGCAGATTGTCCTGCCGGAAGTCAAGTGTCAGCAGACAGTATCCTCTGAAGAATCCCCCCCTAAAAAAACGCCAACTTGAACCAGGACAGCTGAGCTACTGGTCTGTAAAGATCCGAAGGCCGGGGCATGTTTCTGATTAAGACTCTTCCCAGGGTTGAGATGCAGCTGGAGGCTATAGGACGTGACTTTGCAGGGGGTTCAGTGCCCAGGAAGCTGAACTGAAGTGTATCTATGCTCCACTGAGTCCTCTTAATAATTCATTCAAGATACAGTGCACCTGAAACAACAGCGCTGGGAGATAAAGGGTGCTGCCAGCATTACTGTACAGCAAACAGATCACTGTTTCATGTGAGAGCGAAGAGGATGCATCTTGTTAATCATGATAGCGAGAGCTACTTTTTTATGTTGGAAGCTGGAGAACAGGCTGGTGATTTATCTTAATGCGGCTCCTTTAGCACAGATGGAAAGGCGATGGCGAAAGACAACACTTGAGAAGAAATTTTAAAGATTATTCATGGGGTCAAAATCCTGACTGTGGTCAGCAGCTGTCAAGAAAACATAATCCAGAAGTGCATTTAGCAGAAACTACAAGATAATGACAAATGTCTGTTTCTTAGGAGATTTGAGGGTGCAATAACAATGAACCACTTCAAGTAAACTTTGTTAATATAAAAGATGAGTTCAAGACAATGTCAATTATGAAACAATTGAAAGTGAAGCAGTCCAGACTCCTTGCTTCCTTAAATAACTTTCATAATAAGAGCTCACAGCAACAGCTGAAGTCAATGATGTTTAGCAGCTCTGATTACACAAGAAACAGAAACATTTCATCCTTTTACAACTGAGCAGCTCAGACACTCTTATATAAACGGTGAATGGTGAGAGTTTTCTCTGGTCTTGTTTGTCCTTGTATGGTCCGTCTCATTGTCTGCAGTCTTACCTTCACATCCAGTTTTCACAGCGATTCTCCACCTGGATTACAGCTGCTCCTCTGCTCTGTCGTTCCCCTAGATGCTCCTACAGAGTCCCCGACAACGGTGCTGGACACCCGCTGAGGAGATGTAGAAGAGGGCAGAGAAAGGAAGGAGGAGGAAAAGTGGAGTCCAAGCAGCCTGTTCATCGCTGCAACGAGCAGAGGGAGAGGGGAGAAATGAGGCAGAGAGGAGTGACAATATGGGGAGGGTGGGGGGGGAATGGGGGGGACAGAGAGGGAGGGCTTTATCTTTAGATGGAAAAAAGGTGAATGAGGGAGGAAATAGATCAAAAGAAGTAGAGACAAAGGAGAGGAATACAAGAAAAACTGATGGAAAACTTCATGAAGTCTGACAGGCTTTGTTCCAATTTTCATATTCACACTGGAAAAGAGACTAAATAAATAGTAAAGCTGTCCGTATGCAGACTAACTTAGAACACAAGAAATCCATGCTGTAGTAAAAGGTAATGATACAACCCATTACATAAAAGTCACAGGAATTGATAGGATCGGCAAAGTTACTTGTAATCTACAATAGTTATTAAGGCATTTCACTCAAAACCACAAATGTCAACCTTATGGTAGCGTCAGACTAAACCATGGAAAATGGGAAACCATGAATGTCTGAATCAAATTTGGTGCCGACCCATCCATTAGATATTTCACTGGATAAGTGAAATCTTGACCTGGTGGGGCTCAAAACAATGTGCATCCTCTCGGGGACCGTTGATGTCTGTACCAAATGTAATGGCGGTATTTCTGTCTGAACAAAAGTGGTGGACTGACTTACCAATCAACATTGCCATCCCCACGCCGCTAGCACGGCTAAAAGTAGCCATACTGTAAACGTGGAATGGTAAATGGACTGCATTTATATAGCGCATTGCCACCTTAGTGCCATACTTTTTTTTGTCATTGGGGTTCAGTGTCTTGCTAAAGGACACTTTGACATGCGGACAGGAGAAGCTAGAGATCGAACTGCCTACCTTTTTGTTAAAGGGCTACCTGTCTACCTCCTCAGCCACAGCCATCCCGTCAATATGCAGGCTAAAACATGAATGCTTCATTTCTGAGTCTGTTGGTGATAGACACTATTGTCCTGCAATGCACAGATGCTGCTAACAGCTAGACCGGGTAAACCCAGCCCGATCTGCCGGCAATTTGATTTCGCCCTGCAGCTCAGGCTGGAAACCTGTGCATTTTTCGATCCTGCTACCATTACAAATCTGCAGGGACCAATCACAAACTGGCTTATCCACTTGGCGCGCTATTGGCGGGTTTAACACAATGACATGATGATAGGGAAGCGACGGCACGCAGCTTTTTGTTTACATTCAACATGGCGGCCACCGAAGCGCAGAAACCCGCTGCTGTTTTAAAAGATTTCAAAGGCAAGTTTTCTCTGAAAACGGAACAGAAACTTGAAAGAAGGGTGTGTTTGCCTTACTACCGACCGGTCTGCCGGCGATATGATTTCGCCCTGCAGCTCTGCAAAGTACTTCACCTGGATCGTTGGTCTGATTGGTTGAAGGACTATCCAATCGCGTACAGAGTCATTTGAACTATGCCCGTTGATCACGCCTCTTGTGCAGTAGAAAATACAGAGCAGACTCCCCAGATTAATGTTCAATCTATATATTACATGTACATATACTTTGTATAACTGACCTTGTGGGGACCAAGTTTTTGTCCCCAAATAAAAGGTGTGTGCCCATAATGTGACTTTTATAAACAGATGTCGGAGGGAAACATCATTAATACAAGTGCACAGACACACACACACACACACACACACCACACAACCAAAGAACACCCAGCAGCAACTTTCTAATTTCATGCAAGTATTCTTAACTGGGGACCAGGTTTTTGTCCCCAAATAAAAGGTGTGTCCCCATAATGTGACTGTATAAACAGATGTCCCTACAACATCATTAATACAAGTTCACACACACACACACACACACACACACACACACACACACACACACACACACACACACACACACACACACACACACACACACACACACACACACACACACACACACACACAACCAAAGGATAACAACACCCAGCAGCAGCTTCCTAATTTCATGCAAGTATTCTTAACAGCAGTTGAAAATAATGCAATTACAAGCAAGAGAATCACTGAGATCAGTAGATGTGGGAGCCGAGTTGTTGTTTTGTACAAGACAAATGTTTCCTTAATTTAGCTAAACCCTTGGAGACAGCATGTCGCACGACTGCAAATTGTTGACGATAGCAAAGCTCCAAAGCAAACAGACCATTAAAGGAGCAGATTTGAAGAATTAATTCATCAGTTCAGTCTTTTAACAAACCAAACCTGAGGCCTACGTGAGCTCGCTGCGATCCAATTTGGCTCCCCGCGCCCTGCAGCTGCATATCATTTTATGTTTGTTTGACATACAGCGTTACACCTCTGACTTTTACAGTGCAGCAGGGGTCAGATAAATAACAAACCTCGGCAGCCAACCATCATGTAAAATCATGACTCGCTATTGATCCGACCTGTTAGATCAGAGACAGATGATGCAGAGGGAGCAAATAAGGATCAAGCTGTATTTGATCTGTTAGGCTTAATGGATTCTGCTTCATGATTCTGATGCAGCTGTTAATATTCATCGCCATGGTCAACAGAAATCAAATCTGTCACCCATGAAAACCTGAGTGTCACTGATGCAATATACAGATACAATATAGTGCCTACACTTGCAACCATCGACTGTAAAATAATGGACAAACCTTCTAGGCCTGAAAAGTGAAGCCAGTGCCGAAGCTCCTTAAACCTGCATTCTATCTAGCTTCCATCAGGGGGCGACTCCACTGGTTGCAAAAAGAAGTCTGTTTCTCTAGAAGTCAATGAGAAAATGAGCCTACTTCTCCCTTGATTTATTACCTCAGTAAACATTTTCATAATGAGTTTATTGTCACAATCGCTAGTTTCAAGTCTTCTTCAATACAGCATGATATTCATTTGGTAAATTATGGTCCCATTTATTTTAGAAATAGACGATTAAAAGGGGATGCTTTAGGGGCGTGGCTACACGCCAACCTGTCAACCTGTCAACAACTGTCAACCTTTTCACTTCATCAAAATTAATTGGAACATTTTGGTCGCCTAAAAATGTCTTGTTTAACTTCTGCCAACCAAGCTAGCTAGCGTTAGCTGGTATTTTAAGGGAAAGTTTGCAGTTTTTCTATACTGCTGTACATGCAGATGAATGACGGCAGGTCCGCGTTCATCCGCTGGTAAAACTCAGCTGGATTACTTGCTCCAGAAGGGTGGAAAATCTGCAACTTTCCCTCTTTAGCGGTTAGCTTAGCGCAGCGCCATAGCAAACCATAAACAACACCGGCTTGGCCATCTCATCCTCCCCAGCTCCACCCTCTCGTCAAAAAATCATCACATCACCAAGAGGGCAACGCCCATATCGCCGAACTTCGAGGCTTCAAAACAGAAGTCCACAAAGAATGGGTCACGTCACGGATGCTACGTCCACTGTTTTTACCACTATGCTTGCAAGTCAGTTTTTGTAACTCCTTCAGAACATCAGCCAAATTTATAATTTAAATTATAAATGGTAATGATATGTAATGAAACATTCTGAAAGATTACATACAAGAAAAACTCCTGTTCCTGAGAAACTTCTGTAAAGTCGCCAAATACGGAAATAACATTACGTCAAATATTTACTATATTTGAGTAAATGATTATATAATTAGGATTTACACCAGGAGGTTGTATTCTAATATATATTGATTATCTCTTAAGACAATGTATAACTCATGGACTTCATTTCACGCCTGCAGAGTCTATTGGCAACACAGATCTATAGTCAATTTCTCTCTGTCTACAGTCAGTTCGGCCCTCATTACCAACTGAAAAACTGCTGCTACTGCTGAAAAACAAATCTTCCTCGGCAGCCGAAAGAAAAAAAGAAAGCGAAAGGACGAGAAAACGGAGCAGCTGCAGTGAGATAAAGTGATGCGGAGGCAGGTCAGCTCAGTCTGGACGCCTGCCATAACCTCAGCTCTCCAAACTGTCCCTGTGTGCAGCTTCCAAGCAATAAGAGTCTCAGTGGCTGCAACATGAGCAGCTCTCCAGACAAACCCTGTCATTTTATCTCCACTTACCATGACTCTGTGGCCGGATAATCCTGCTGAAAACACTTTCAATCTTTGCTTTTGAGTGTAACACAGATTTTCTCCCTGTATTCTTTAGCCAGACATCAAGCTTTTTTGTGCACTGAATGCATTGCCTCTAATGCCTTTAACAACACACTTAACTTTAACCCTTGAGTTATTGAATTGAAATTGAGCACTTTTTTTGACATCTTTGGCGTTTTTGTCACTTATTTTGATTTTAGCATTGTTCGACATTTTTGGCCCTTTTTCCCCCCACTACCACCATTGTACACTAACTAACTAAGTTATTACCACTATTTTTGGAATTTCTCGTCACTAAACCTAAATATATAGCCTATGATTTAGCCTATTTTTTAACTCAAAAGTTTTTGAGTTAACTTTTGAGTTAAAAAAGCAGAAGATATGAATTATTTTGACTAATATTTAAGATCAGAGGATATTGATGGATAATCACAGACTGTCAAAGTTTAGTCAGAATAATGCTGTAAAATTGAATAAAACACCCAAAAGTTAATGATAGTAGTGAACTGATCCTTAATATGACTTGTGAAGAGCGTTTCATGGAACCATCTGTTTGGTTGAAAGAAATCCAAATTTCTGCTACAGAAACTTTTAAAAAAATGGGTCAAATCTGATCCAAAGACAACATGAGGGTTCAGTGTGAAAAAGCACTTGGCAGGACTGTTGGATCAGTTACAACTTGCTCTTGTGATCATTCAATCTTCTGGTTATCTTTGTTGACTGATATCACAGTTCTGCATCATTTGTTCAAATCATACCAAAACGATGACTCCATCTGCTGAATTACTCGCTCAATTAGGATCTGCATTTGACTTTTTTAAGTAAAACAAAGCACAAATGGCTACGCAATTACCTCTGCTCTGCTGAGGCTGTGTGAAAGATAAAATCCTCCTTTAGCATTCAGTCTGATCAGTTAGAAACACAATCAGCACACACTGAGGTTTCAGCTCATCGTACGTAGATAAAGGATGTGGGATGGTCCACAGGGGAGAATGTGCTGGATTTAATCACTCACATTTTAGATAAAAAAAAAGGTTCCTCCTAACTCTTATGACTATATGTAACCTGGGGCGGCATTTCCGTCATGACTTAGGGCTCCTACACACTGGCTGCGTGGCGTGAGCGTGGCGTTTCTGTTGCGTGTCAGTTGCGTGGCGGCTGCGTGGCGTTTTCTATGTCTATGCACGCCAGAAACGTGTCTGACGCGGCGCTGCTGCTGCTGCTGCTAGCCTTGTCTGTACACATGGATGTTTCCCATTGATTTACTGCACTCAAGCCGTAGTATACTTCATGTTAAACATAAATATATACTGATTTGCATACAGCAAAGACAATGTTGGCAGTATTGAAATAGGCTCCAGAATATTTTGTTCTGTATTGACACGTGCAATATTTGAAAATCAATAATTATTTTTTGTTTTTTTTTAATTACATTTATATCTGCATTTATGTAAAAATCTAGAGACTTTCAAACATCATCATGTCATTTGTGAAATGTATTTGTGTCAAAATGACATATAAACATCTTTTCCTATTCTATTTTGCCTGGAAACGTTTCCAACACGCTTGCGTGAAAAATAAGCGTCGGTCCTATTTCCAGCATGCACGGTTTTTCCGGCGAAGCTCGAGCTTCCCCTGAGATATGCGTGTCACGCCGGCAGTGTGCACGCTCTAACCTGTTAACATGGGAGCCCAAATATAAACGGACACGCCACGCAGCTGACACACTCACGCCACGCAGGCAGTGTGCAGGAGGCCTTAGGTGGGAACCAAAGGGTCGCTGGTTCAAGTCCCCATACGATGCAAGTATGGAGCGCAGACTGGCAGCTAGAGAAGATGCCAGTTTTCCTCGTGGGCACTTCCGAGGTGCCCTTGAGCAAGGCACTGCGCCCCCCCAACTGCATATTGTGTGAATTGACTGATTACACAGTATACCTTTATGAGGACAAGAACTAAAATATCTTTACTAACTTTCTTGTTGAAGCAAAATGATGAAGATTTTGTTCATGTACAAAAAAAATAACAAAGCTAAAGAATGTCCCTGTGGAATAACCTGTCTTGATTATTATTGTTTTAATATAAATTACTACATAAAAATCACATAAAATATGCCACAACTTGGAAAACGTTTCTTTGGAAATCTGTCATGGTGAAGCTTTTATTGGCTGACAGCCAACGCCTGACTCTTTGCTCTTTGACTGCTTTATGTGTGTTTTTATGTTGTGGTTTTTTTCTTGTTCACTCACTTCAACTGGTGAATTAGATTATAATTTACAATAAATAAGCATCTTTGTGCCTCATCCCTGAATGTCTTGTTGTTGCTGCTCTGAAGTCACTTGGCCGACTACTCTGATCTAACTTTCCATGCATATTTATTTAGTTTTTCCTCTTAGGCCCTGTTTTCTCCTTTTTTCTCTACTCTGACAACACTTTATTTTAGTAGTATTACTCTGCTTCCAATTGCAAATTCAAAGTCCCACCAACACCGACTCCTATATGAACATATGCTCATGTACTGTATAGAACACCTCATTTTAATCCAACCAAACATGACTTTTCTCTTACATAATCAAGGTGTTATTCTTTTTTTTCTTTCTGATTTCCTTTTATCCTTTGCTTTCTTTTTAATTTCAATTTTTTCACATGCTGTAGTTTGTAGTCTTGTGTCGTCACCATTTCATGTCGTTAGTTTTGTTACTTAATCCTCATGTTGTCCTCGTTTTTTTTAATGTCAGAAATATGGGACGTCGAAATTAGTGCCAAAAAGGTATATTTAAAAAAGTGACAAAATGTCAAAAAAAGTGACAAAACGTTGAGAAAAGTGTCAAAGATTTTGCAAAAAGCAACAAAAACAACGATAAAAAAACAAAAAAAACATCAGAAGAAAACGTCAAAAATGTGGGAAAAGTGACAAAACGTCAGATAAAGCTATAAAAATGATGGAAAAAAACATTGAAAAATTTAACAAAAACGTTAAGATTGGTGTTTTTTTTCATGGTCGACGGGAAGACAACACAAGGGTTAATGATAAGTTTATTTGATATAGCACGTTTTTACAGACAAAGTCACAAAGTGCTTCACATGATAAAAAAAATGTTAAAATACAGTAAGACCCAAACACAAAATGAGCAAGCAAAAAAGAAATAAAATGCCAATGGATATAAAAGTTAACAAATTAAAAACCATGAGAAAATAGTGAGTTACTTTGCCCTTAAAATATAAAAAAGGGCAATAAACATTTGTTTTAAAGACAGAAAAAACTAAGATAAGGTATTATATATGTTTGGATCTGTAGTGAGGTCAATGTGAATAATGTCTTGTCTCCTGACTGCTGCTGAGATGCAGCCAGTCTGCCCTTTAGTGGACATGATGTGTAAATACAACTAGTGTTATCTCAGACAGCTCCGAGACAGCTGCTGTCAGTATTCTGCTAAAATGCATCAAACTGCTTGTTGAATTTAAAACAAATGAAAGGAAATCATTTTCTAACATTCTTTTATTGAACAAATTCACTCAAACACATTGAATTGAACATAAAACCACCAAAGCTACAGTTAAAAGAGTTTTCTACTGATATTTTCTTTCAACTTACACAAAAAAAGTGTCTTTGGCAATATGTTGCAGCCATTGGCGACGTGTTTGCTGTGCCAGTTGATATTGCGATGATGATAAAAAAAAACATTATATTTTGTAGCCCCAACATAAAGACAAAAGACCACTGTTAACATGTGCCTTTGCTGTGGGCATCCTGTTCTCTCTCTTTTACTCTCTCTCTCTCTCTCTCTCTCTCCATCTCTCTGTCCCTCGTTCCACCCTCCTCCCTCTCCCTGTTGAACACTTGAGTGTAATCAGTGCTCAGGTAGAGTGGGGGAGGTGATAAGAAGGCAGAGAATGCAGAGACACACGGCAGCAGACTGGTGAGGAGTTTCTTCCTTCACTTTTTCTCCTCAAGCAGATTTGTTTTCTCAACCTCCTTGTATGCTTAGGTGCTGGAGTTTTTTTAATTTTAGCTTACTGTCTTAGTTGGGGCTGGAGGTAGTCTCGCATTGCCAGACCTTCCTCCACAGCGCTGTGGAGGAGGGTCTGGCTAGTCCACACAACATTCCGGGATGCAATATTTTTTTTCCCACTATGGCCACGCCAAGACATGCCCTTCAATAGCATTCACACACTACTATTGGCCATGCATCCATGCTTAAATGTAGAGGTTCCTATCCCTAATCTCTCAAGATCAAATGCCTAACCCCAAACAATCAAGCTGCTTCATAGGGCGGATCTTGGCGTGGCCATAGTGGGATTCGTAATTTTGCTTCCGGGATGGGAGAAAAAGGTGCTCTGGTTTATTGGCATTTCTTTAAACCAATCACAATCGTCTTGGCCGGTGCTAAGCACCGGACGGAGCAACAGTGCCTCTTTTACAATAGCCTCAGGAAGGAGGTTTTGGTGGAACTTGTGTACGTTCAGAAGTTGTTTTAGTCGTGCAAAGAAAGAGGACGGTGGCAAACATCCAGCCGGACAGAGTGACATCCGGCGGAATTTCGGACGGATCCCGGAAGTGTAACGTCGTGGATATAGACTAGGCTCGTGGTTACCAGTAGTTCGGTTATTCGTCTCTTTTGTTTGTTTTAGGATTAGCTGATCCTTTTTAGGTAGTTTAGGGGGAGACGCGGGGAGCGACGGCCCTTTGCGAGGTTGGTCCAGTGTCTTCCCATCTCCAGTCCCTTTTGTTTTTCCTTGGTTGCTACTTTTGGGAATATTTTTGAATAATTTAAAGTGCTCATATTATGCTCACTTTCAGGTTCATAATTGTATTTAGAGGTTGTACCAGAATAGGTTTACATGGTTTAATTTTCAAAAAACACCATATTTTTGTTGTACTGCACATTGCTGCAGCTCCTCTTTTCACCCTGTGTGTTGAGCTCTCTGTTTTAGCTACAGAGTGAGACATCTCACTTCTGTTACATCTTTGTTGGGAGTCGCACATGCTCAGTAGCTAGGTAAGGACTGCTAGCCAGTCAGAAGCAGAGTATGAGGGCGTGTCCTGACAGTACCTAGGTAAGGACTACTAGCCAGTCAGAAGCAGAGTATGAGGGCGTGCCCTGACAGTACCTAGGTAAGGACTACTAGCCAGTCAGAAGCAGAGTATGAGGGCGTGCCATGCTAGCAGCTAGGTGAGCATTATAACGTGTGTTCCAAAGTGACCACGTTTGTCTCTGAAGTAAAGGCTGGACTACAGTAGAGCTGTTTGGAGCAGTTTGTGAACAGTGTTTTCTGTTGGAGATGGTAAGTCTCTTTGGGGGGGACTTTGGGCTTTTTCACTTTGTAAACCTATAATGTGCACAAAAAAGATATATAACACAATAAAGGAAAGGGGAAAAGCCAAAAAGCATAATATGAGCAATAAAGTTTGTTGGTTAATTAACCTTGTGCCTGGCCTCCTTTTTATATGTTTGATCCTCCAACCCCTTTAAGGCTTTGGTTTGACTCTTTAAATGGAGGCCGTAACATGCACATTAAAGGCAGCTGTATGACTGACTGAGCGGTTGGCTAACATCCAGACACAGAGGTCCTTTCTATCCAGAGCCAGGCTGGTACAGACAAACCCATCCTGTGGGTTCACCATCGACTCTTGACACACATATGATCCATGTGCACAGGCTGAGGTCGACAGCCCTGACATCGCATCACAAACTTATAACCCGCACAGCTATCCGCCGTACGTCATTCTCGCTGACTTTTTTTTCTTGAACGTAGCTTCACTTTAGGAGTTTTTGGTTCGTAATCACACATACGTTCAAAAAAGTGATGAGGATTTTTTTTTTTTTTCATTAGGAGAGGGATATTGATCATATTTCTCAGCCCCCCCCCCAATGAAGCGTGCTGTAGCCTACAGCTGGGATTAAATTGCCTGTGTTGCGTGTCACGCACATGGTCTTAATAGGGTGAACCCACTGGCACACATAACTGCATGTGGAGTCTGTAACGACGGCCTAAATTCATTATCTAGTGTCAGTACTGTAATGAACAAGTCCTCCAAACCACACACCGATACAATGTTGATCCTTTATACCCTCTAATCCGACCCACAGGAGCGTTTTCCGTCCTCATATTTAAACCAGAGAACGTAGCTGGCCAAGTTTAATGTGGACAAGACCCTGATGACCCTTTTCTATAGGTCCTTTTGTTGAATCAGTTGTCCCCTTCTCCTTAATCTACTGGTATGGGTCTGTTACTGTAAAACAAAAACTCCCTTTCCAGAGGGTTGTTCCATAAAAGAAGCTTAGAAAATAAGCCAGGCTTATTTTGGTTAGTCAGACTTATTGTCGGTGAATTCTGTTTCATAAAGCAAACTTAAAATAGTTCAAATTCAGTTACCCTGGAAACTAATGCTGGGAAACTAGCCTGGTCCGGGGCAGGCTAACTGTCAGGCTAAGCCTGAGTTGATGCTTAACCAGAATACCGTTTTAACACTGACCCACTGGGAATGAGATATTACATCGGACTCTCTGGCATGCTGCCATTTTATTTCTAATTTATAATTAATACTTACCATTCTGAACAATATTTTTATATTTTATTTTCACTTGCTGCCATGTTCTTTTTTTCTTCACTTAATTTGCTGCTGTAACTAACACACACACACACACTTATTTTACTTTAATAAAATATAGAAATGTAAACCTACATTAATTGCTACTTACGCATGGAGACGATCAGCAATTTCCTGCCAGCCTTTCTCTCTCGTTTTATTAATCGCTGCAGTATTTCCTTTTTTGTAATCATGTGTTTAAATTCTTCGTAAGATTCAAGAAGTAATTGTTGCTCAGTTGCTGTGAACATCGCTGCTCTCTCTTTTCCTTTAGTTGCCATGTTAAATTGATGAATCTATGCTCCACCATCAGGGCTTCGTAAGAATAGCGTGCACGCGCAATTATCTAGACTAGATAAACCTGGTTCAAATTAGTGAGATCGCGTGGACTTCAATTACCTTTTATGAAACCGCCTTAAGCCCAACTGATTTGTTAGGTTAATTCAAGTCAGGTTTTGGAGTTTAATCCCCGCTTTTCTAAGCTTCTTTTATGGAACAACCCTCAGGTGAATTAAGGTGAGCAGCTGCATCCCAGGTTCTAAGCACAAAGGCCCGGAGGAACTTTATCAGAAGCAGATGCTAAGAAGGGTTGAATCTATCCTGTCACATAGTTCTCATCCCTTACAGATGTTGCCATCTGGATCACGCTTTAAACTCCCAAAATTCAGAACCAACAGATATAAACACTTTTGTACCTGCAGCCTTTCTACTTAATTCTATAAAGAACCATACAACTTATTGACTTACTATTTATTGACTGTTTACGGTTTTTGATTGTTTTTAACTATGCCTGCAAGGTAGGCAATCTCTGTAGCCTATTGTGTGTGTGTGTGTGATTTGTACTGTACTATCTGCTGCACAACAAATGGCCCCATTGGGGGAAAATAAAGTCACTTCAACTTGAACTTGAAGCAGTGGCAATTTGGTTAGGTTTAGGCACCAAAACTACTCTCTATGAAATACATCCGTTCTGGCAGCTCATTACCTGAACTTTGTCCCATAATTAGTAGCTACATTAAAAATACAGAACATTTTCTGTTATTGAAAATTCTCTCACACAAAGCTGCTCAGCTAGTAAAGCTCTGACATTAACCCTCTGAGGACAAAAGACATCCGGTGAGTCCAAGCGATGTTTGACTACTCAAAAAGGGATATTACAAAATTTCATTTTAGACATTTACTATTTCATTCATATATTATGCTTTTGTGAACCCAAGACTTTTATAAGCTCATTTCAAGCACCAAAACAATTGAGTGTAGGTTTGTTTTCACAAGAGCTTTGAGAAATATTTCTTTACACATTGCTCTGGAACAATGTTGGGCATTACTATTCAGGAAGCTGAGTTAGTTCTGAACATTTTTTTATATGAAACACAGGGGGGGCAGTTTTATGCAACTACCCTAAAAAGATGAATTCAAAAAGATATCTAGAAATGCCCTCAGACCTTAAGAGGCTTAAATCTGTTCTTTAATTATCACAGCTTTTTTTTTTTAATTCTTGTTTCGATGATTTTTTTAATGCTTTTGACACGGACACTTTTTTAGCACTTTTGACTGTCGCTAATCTGGTTAATAACGATGATTGAGTTGTGAATAGCTACGTTCATAACTACACTGAACAAAATTAGAAACGCAACACTTTTATTTTTGCCCCCATTTTTCATGTGTTACAAATGATACTGGAGTGAACCCAAATGCAGACAGAGCCAGAGCCAGAGTGATAGTTTAACACGTTTATTACAGTACTTAATTGTCCAGGTTTCCAGAGGGGTACAGGTCCAGGGGTTCCGAGCAGGAGTGTCTGTACTTTCCGGGTGTGCGTGTCCAGTCTGTAGCGAGGTCCAGGAGCGGTGGGTGGCAGGAGTGAAGTGGCAGTCGGAGTCAGGCTCCAAAGAACTGTAGCACAAGAGAAAACAGATCAGGCAAAAAAAAACAAAAAAAAAACACAAAGAGCGATAGCTAGCGGGCTGCGTCGGCAGCGAGATTAACGTGGTCGTCTTGACTACGAGCTGACGAAGAGTGGCAGGTTGACCGGCTATTTGAAGCAGAGGTGATTATGGTAAATGAGCTGCAGCTGGAACCCTGACTCCAGCACACCAGACTTCACTCCTGCAATTACAAACCGACAGAGGGGAGGGGGGAGAAGAGAGACAGAAACTACCTGGCAGTAGCAGGCCTAACATCATGAGCTGAAAAATCTAAGACTTTTTTTCTATGTACACAAAAGGCCTATTTCTCTCAAATATTGTTGTCTAAATCTGTGTTAGAGAGCACTTTTGCTTTGCGAAGATAATCCATCCACCTCACAGTTGTGGCATATCAAGGATTATTGCACAGGTGTGATTTAGGCTGGCCACAATAAAAGGCCACTCTAAAATGCTCCCTCCGAAAAGCTTTCAGTAGCTTTTTTGGGGTTCCCCATTTCACACGGCCTACATATGATCATTGTACCTGCTGAAATTGTGTTTTAATAATAGGAAGGTGACGTGTGGCTAAAGAGATAAAGAAACTTTGTCAGCTTACTTTTTGCTTTGCTCACGTCATAATTAACCCTCCGTTTGTCCTCCCCATTTTCAAGAAGTTTCTAAATCAGAAATTTGGGTTTTCTTTCAACCAAATTGTCAAAAAAAAATAACTTGGATTGTTCCCTACAACGCCCTTCACAAGTAAAATAAATGATCAGTTCACTTTGAAAAAGCATTTGAAAAATTAAATTCAAAAGTGTAGGGGGGGGAACAACAAAAAGCGCAGGAAAGAAATCGACAAAAACTTTGGAAATAGTGACAAACAAATCGGAAAAAAGTTACAAAACTGCGGGAAAAGCTTCAAAAACATTGAGAAAAGTGATAAACGACAAAAAAAGTGATTAAAAACAACGTAAAAAAGTGACAAAAACATCCGGAAAGGCGACAATAGAGTCAAAGACAACCAAAACGTTGGAAAAAAAGTTTGTATTTAAAATTTTGACCCAGAAAAACAGAGTTTCCTGGTCAACAGGAAGACAACACAAGCGTTCCTACGTCTACACTAGAAACCTAAAGATGAGTCCTAATTGCTGCTTGAACAAACAACCTATGGGAGTGTTTTTCTGAAACATGTGATGAAGACGGATTAATTCTCAATCTACAGATCAAAAAAACTCATTTTACTCAAACCTTTGAACAGCCCAGCTGTGTCTCATCCTCCCCCCTGACTCCCCCAGTCCACAGTAGCCTCCCCATCAAATCAATGCTATGCAGCAATTGTTAATACCCAAGGATAGGAAAGTCAGAATCAAAGTGGTAGTCATGGAAACAACCCAGGCCCGTTTCCACCCACCAATCGATCGTGTGTGTGTGTGTGTGTGTGTGTGTGTCGTGCGTGCGTGCGGTGGGCCGGACGTGGCGAGGAGAACCCCTGTCCCACATTCAGACACAGACCCCCATCGTCCTCCACAGTAGAGTCGACAGAAATCCAGACAGGACAGACCGAAGGAAGGAGAAAAGAAAGATGGTGAAACAAGTTGTCCGGATCCATGTTGGGATGCTGTTTTTGGCTGTGGGTCTGCACCTGGGGGCAGCTGCTGCAGGTGAGTAAGTGTTCAGTGCTGCTGCAGCTGCACGCTCAATCACAATAACTCCAATATGATTTAACAGGATGGGGTTGTGTTGGGTAATTTGTAGTCTGATCTAGTTAGGCTTCTTTTAATGTGCTGCAACGCAAAGAATTTTGTGTGTGTGTGTGTGTGTGTATAATTGTAATTACTGATGGATTCCTCTTCTTTTTCAGTGTTGCATTTGAATTTTGAAGGGTTGATTCACCCAAACCACAGATACTAGGAATTCATTGGAACAACTTTCTACTTAAGAAATAAAATAAGGGACTGTATGAAAATTATTAGGGAAGAAAAAGGGAGGGGTTAACAAGAACACGAGGGTACTCGGGCTGTTTTTTGGAGAGCAGCAGAGCAGTGAAGGGTGTTTAATATTTCAATTCAGCTTATCCTTGAATATATACAGTATATTTGTTACATCATGCTGGGATTTGTTATATGCAGAGGACAATTGTCCAGTCTCTGTATCCAACCTGGTCTCCTAAACAAAATGTCAAAACATAAAAACAAATTCTCCCAGATTGCATTTGATTCAACACATCCTCGTCCCATCAAGAGGCCCACGCTGTTAAACCGTTCAAATTTAAGACACATGGTTGATGTTGTGAATTGAAACAAAAGTACTTGGTCAGGTTTAGGAAAAGATAGTGGGTTGGGTCAAAATAAGTACATTAGTCACGTAACTTAAATTACGTACGTAAGTTAAAATAAGTCTTTTGGTTTTTACACGGGACGAGAAGAGCAGTCTCCTGTTTTTGTTTGAGCCGTCCATCCACTCTTCCATGTGCTGACTTTGATTAAAAACATATTTGTCATATTACGTCAAAAACAAATGCCGTTTAGTTGTATGGGAACGTGATTTTTAGGAGGCTGGGCTGCTGTATCTGGGTTTTATTATGCCCATTATATCAAGAGCCAACTGAACCAATTTCCAAATATATTAAATATATTGTTTGCAGGTGAGGGCAACCATACCATTCATTCCTCCTCCCCACCCAAACAATTTCCACACAGCCCCTAATAATGTGCTTATTGGTGAGACCTATAACTTCAGGTTATGGACATCTCCATCTCCTATTTCGACGGGTAAAAACTGACAGATCGTTCGTAACTATTTACTACATCAAACCTTGTAATATTACAACTAAATTCTCAAAACATTTCAACTTTATTCTCGTTATTTTTTGGGTGAACTGGCCTTTTAATACCTTCCTTCATCTTAGCTTTAGACCCTAGTGAAATCATTTTGTCTTCACCCAGACAAAGAGGTCTCTGACTGACTTGCTATGACTGAATACCTCCTGCTACGTGATTTAAAGGGAACATCACGGCCAACAGCTGAGTTTGTCGTGTTCCGTTTTTATCAGCGGAAAAGGAAGTGCCAAATATTTATTAAGAATCAGGAACCACACTTTGCTAATCAAGGCTCAGATCCTGGCAGTTACAGTAACACAGAGTAGTCTGCAGTGGAGAGGAGGTGGAGGAGGGGTGGTGTGCTAAAACCGCCTCAGCTGATACAAAGCTTTAATTAAACATGACCCACAATCCCTCAGCGGGTGCAGCTGGACTGATCAATGGCATGGAATTGGGTGATACTGCCCTACTGTCTGACCCAATAAATAAATCACATGCCAATACAAACTTTTTTTTTTATGTGAACATAGATCAGAACTGTGTGTTTATGTAGAAATATGAACACATGACCCAAGACTTGCCCAGAACTTTTTCAACAATCTACCGGCATCACACCAATCTACATCTACAGTAAAGGTGCAGAAGTAAAACTTATAAAACTAATTTTCTGTCATATTTGCTGAAACTGACCCTATGTTCCAGAAGAAGGTAATTTAAAAAACAATTCCGGCTCCTCTGGCACCACCTACAGCCTGTAGTGCAATTTGCAAAAATCCACCGCTCCCTGTTCAGATGCACCAATCAGGGCCGGGGGGTGTCTAACTGCATGTCAATCGCTGCTCATGCACATGCATTCATTCTCCCTTGTGGGGAGAGGGGCTTAGGAGACAGTTTTGGGCTTTAGCAGAAAGGGGGGAGGGACTGAGAAGTTGTCAATGTTAAAATTTTTGTCCTGGATCTTCACAATCCTACCTACAGCACCTTTAACATTTTTGAAAAAACTTTTTTTTAAAAGTCACTAATAAACAATGACTTTTAAGACTTTTAACCCTTGTGTTGTCTTCCCATTGACCATGCACTTGTTATGGTCTGTTTTTGTTTTTAAGCATAAAGTAAAAAATGATCACCGAATTCTGTGTTAGCCTACATCTTCTTTGCCAACGTCATTTCAACTTACTACCACTAGTTTTACACTTATTTTGGAATTCATGGTCAATAAACCTAATTTTTGAGTTTAAAACCCCCATAAATGAATTATTTTGACTAATAGTTAAGATCAGAGGAACGTATATTGATGGATAATCACAGACTGTTTCGTGTATGGATCCATCCATGTTATTTTTGGGCAATTTAGTTTAAAGAAACCCATATTTTTGATTTAGAAACTTTTGAAAACGGGTGAAATTTGATTCGAGGAAACCACAAAGATTAAGATGAGTTGTTTTCTAATAATGGGTGAATAAAATATACTAAAAACAAATAAATAAAGATCCAATGTTGCATAGAGATGTACCGATACCAGTATTGGAAAAGCCTCAGATACCGCCTAAAATGCTGGTATCGGTATGGGCGAGTACTTGAGTTTATGCACCGATCCGATACCACATAATTTAGCCTGAAGAAAATCTACTTTGAAGTAGTTTCAAGTAGGCATTTATTGTTTGTGTTTGTTCATGTTTCACAAAAAGTTTAACCCGAACCAGGCCGAACAACATATCTCATCCGTACAGGGATAGTAGTATACAGCTGTTAAAACAATAAGATATATGACATGCTGGTATCGGACCATCTGTAGTTATAACTCAACATATTCCTCCTTCTTTTCCGCTCCACCAGCCATGCTGAAAGGTGACAAGGCCCAGGACGGAAGTGGCGGTGGGGACACCATCAGCCACTCCCTGACCCTGGTGCAGCGCCTGGAGGCCCTGCTGGCTCAGGGGAACGGCAGTGACGTGTCGCTCAGGGTGGAGACGCCCAGCGCGGACGAGGTGAAGGTGATCCAGTCTCACTCGCTGGTGCTCTCCCTGCAGAGCCCCGTGTTTGAGGAGATCCTGGTGAGCCGCAACGGCAGCACGCTGGTCCTTAAAGAGAGCTCCGACTGTGCTGCCGTGTTTGACAAGTTCATTAGGTGAGAACGCATTTTCATCTCGAACGTTAGGGGACTCTGTGAGAGTTAGATTGAGTTATCATGCCCACTGGAGGGATGGACTCTGCAATTGCAGCCCTGCATCTGAGACAAACAATCAATGAGTCCCAACATTAAAACAAATTGGCCGATCAGTGAACTGCTGGGTTGCACAATAGCAGCTGCTGCGGCGGTATAGCAGTAAGACATCTAGAAGCCTGGGCTGCAACAGCAATCAATAACAAAATCTATTATTTATTTTAAATGCTAATGACATTGATCAAACCCTGAATTACAGTAGACCTGCCTTTTGCCACACTGATTAAATCTCCTTGATCATATTGTAAACTGGACCTTTTCACAGAAAGGCAAATTAAAAGTAGGCCTAATGACGGAAATCAGTCTGGGAGTAACACGGTTATTGAAAGCTACACTAATCAGTATTTGCATATTAATGAATGAAATGGCTGTGTGTTTTGAAAAAGAACATGTCAAACAGAGAATTATCACCTGACTCTGAAGCTGTACGAAGTTTTTTTTGCCTCGTTTAGCACTGAGACAGTGGAGAAGTACTACACTACCCACAATCCTAAGCGTAACAGCGACGTCCTTAATTGGCAGAGCTCGCCGTTACCATGGAAATGTTAACCACACCCATGAAACTGCAAACGGCTAGCTAGCTGCCACCACTGAAGTCTATGCTCGTTATGCACTCAGTCTTGTACATTGGGCTTTTTTTTGCCGTGTTTAAAGTTTTCTTTTCAGCCAAATCAAATGTTTTATGTTTCACGAGTCATCTCGTAGCTGGTTGGCTTGGTTCCAGGTGTAAAACTCTTTGTATTAGCATTTTCTGAAACGTCAATGAAGATATTGAAATGAGAAAAAAAATCACTTCCGGAACCAGAGCCATTAAAAAAGTGGGAGGCCACTGTTGAGCTCTATAGTGTGTTATTTTGCCCCCAAGTGTCCAAAATAAGTTGTTGTGGCTTTAGAAAATAGTAAGTATCGATTAGGGCTGGGTAACTTTTTAGGCACCGACCGAATTGCCTCCTTATTATCGAGTATCGAGAAAAATGCTTCATCATTCAATAACAAATTTGAATACCTTCGCAAATCTCATCAGAGTCAGTGAGCCAATAAGTATGCAGCATGCTTCTACCAAGATCTAATAACGTCTGCGATTGGCTGTCTAACGTTACACCTTGTAGAGACACGCAGGTAAAACTCTACATTACCCAGAGAGATGTAGCCTCGTGAGACCGTCCTGATCTCGCGAGCTGCAGTTTTCTACTCGCAGATCAGTCTGGCATCTTGAGATAGAAAAAATTTGGAGCCGTTCGCCAAATGACCGACCAATCAGCGTTGGTTTTGAGGCGGGTTTAGGTGTGACGCAATGAGAAGCGACTGTTCAGTCTAAACAACGCGGCGGCTTCCACGGATGAGATGAGCGTAGCTATCGCACAAGTTTTATCCGAATTAGAAAGTATTCCTTCATTGAAAGAAGATCAAAAAAACGGCACTGGAGGCTTTTCTCGGAGGAAAAGATGTTTTTGCTCTTCTCCCGACTGGTTTCGGCAAGAGTTTGATCTGATTGGTTGATTTGGCCCATCTATTACAAACTATAGGTGGTGATAGATGGATGGTTTATTCAATCAGCTAACCAGGATTTTCACCCCTTCCCAAAAGTTCTCCAACAGAAAGTTTCCAGGTGGATATGCCGAGCAAATGCGAAGCGATCCATCTGGCGAAGTCAGGTTACAGAGACGGGCTCATGTAGTAGAAGCTGAAAAATAAATGAAAAGATTTGTGCCGTTATGTGTAATGTTGCAATTTATTTTTGTTAAAATGTATTTTATAAAATTGGTATTGATAAAGTATTGTTATTGAAGTTTTGAAAACGATTCCCTGCCCTAGTCTTGATAGGGGGTTTAAAACAATTTGTGACAGCGGTTTTAGGCTCAATGGTCACAATCTGTACGCATCATGTCAAGTAGGCTCAAAAAGTAAATGTTGTCCTTCAAATGCTCCGACACTTAACCTCTCCTTCCTCCCTCTGAGCAGGTATCTGTACTGTGGAGAGCTCTCTCTGCGTTTGGACCAGGCGATACCTTTACACAAGCTGGCCACTAAGTACCAAGTGACGGGTCTCCAGCAGGGCATCACCCAGTACATGAGCCAGAACGTGGCACGGGAGTCCTCCTCGGGACACGTGGCGGGCTGGTACGAGTACGCCCTGCAGGCCGGCGACGTGACTCTGAGGGACAGCTGTCTTCAGTTCATGGCCTGGAACCTGTCGTCGGTGCTGCGGAGCGGAGAGTGGGTGACCATCAGCAGCCAGCTGCTCATGTCCCTGCTGCAGCGCTCGGACCTCGTCCTGCAGAGTGAGATGGAGCTCTTTGCGGCGCTGGAGGCCTGGATTATTCAGAATGAGCCGGACGGTTTGACAGCGGAAAACGCATTGAGAGCCGTGCGTTACGCCATGATGCCGCCGCGGGAGCTCTTCCGCCTGCAGACCCAGTCATCGGTCCTGGCTCGCTATCAGGAGTCGGTGCGCGATCTGCTGTACATGTCCTACCAGTTTCACTCTGCGTCACCACTGGCCATGGCCAAATACTTTGACGTGAACTGCAGCCTCTTCATGCCCAGGAACTACCTGTCGTCAGTGTGGGGGTCTGCCTGGATCATCAGCAACCCCTCGCGAGACGACCGCAGCACCAGCTTCCAGACCCAGCTGGGGCCCAGCGGCCATGACTCCAGCAAGCGGGTGACTTGGAACGCCATGTTCTCGCCACGCTGGTTACCCCTCAGCATGAGGCCGATGTACACGGAGACGGGCGCCATGCAGCCGACACGCGTTGATGGAGGGAGCCCTCGCATCATCATCACGCCGGCCACATCCAGCGCCGATTTCGCCGGGGTGAACTTCCAGAAGACGGTGCTTGTGATGGCTCAGCAGCATGGGAAAGTGGTGGTGAAACACGTCTACAACTTCCACCAGAGCACGGAAGAAAACGGCGATTTCTTGGCCGAAGCCGACCTGTACCGCCGGACGTCGGAATACCTCATCGATAGCTCGCTCTTCCTCCATATTGTGGTGAAGCCGCTGTACCAAACCCTTCTAACCAGCAAGAACTAAGCCTCCACCCTCCTCACTCACCTCACTCAACACAATCCAACCTTGTGAAGCGACATAGATATATGTATACGTAGATAACGCATTTGCCGCTGCTATTTACTGGAGCGCTACATCGACCTGACCCAAGCTAGAATCAGCTTAATTCAGTATCAGGACAGTCACTTAAGCTAACTTTATGTTAGCTTTGAAGAAGGATTAACGTTACCTCTTGTGATATTAAATTGAAGACCTTCGTAACAGTAAAATATTACAAAAGACATTTTTTTCATCTGTATAATGTTATTCCATAGCAAAAAAGTTGCACTAAAGTTACGTTTTTATGAGTCTCCATGGTCAGAAAAGGTCAGATGTCTGTTCCAAGATGGCGGTGGCAGAGATGCATCTCACAAGCCAGATGCGGCATCTACGTATATATATATATATATATGTATACACTGTATATATACATCTATGGTGAAGCGACATCTCACTCATATCACATCGTGGGGATCAGAATCCTCCTCGTGTGTGATGTTTGGATCATTTGTCTCGCCTCATATAACGGCTGTTTTCATTGGGCAACTAACACACCAAAGCTTGACTCATGACTATCTCAGAGCATTTTGTAAATCATGATGTAACATGAGTGTAAAATAGTGATGAAACGTGTGTGTATATTTTTCTTACTGTCAACATATTCCACGAAAAGACCAAAAAAACTAGCTACTACTACCACTAACTAGTCTTGTGTCACAGCTTGATATACTGTATATCTTCTTCCTCTGTGCCATAGAGCTCCATTGTTGTTAAAAAACACACCAAAGAGCCACACTTTTGCACTGGGGGACATGTGTATGATGTACACATGTACACATGTCCCCCAGATGAACACACACACTGTAGTTTATTTTGACTCAATCTCACACACACCGTCCTGCTGCCACAAATACTCACTAGAGCACCAAATGTGGATTAATCCGCCGCTGAAAATAGTCCCCAACAAATACGCTATTTACTCCTGTTTGAGTGATGTTTGCTAAATACTAGTGATCAGCTGTTTCAGGAAATTACTGAGCATTTAAAAAAACAAACAATTTTAAACATTTAAAAGTTTTATTTTATTTGTGAACCTTTTTTTTTCTTTTTCTTTTTTTAAGATTTCAGCAGGAACCAATGTTCTTGGGGCTGAGAGCCATAGAAGGGTAGTTGGAAAAAACGGATGAACACATTGTAGCTTTCAGTCTTTTTATGGCATTTGTTTGACAATAAGAAAAAATATCGCCAGCCTTATCCTTTACGCTTGAGGTGCTGTTCCTCCTACATTTTCTCTGTATTGTTTTTAAATGTTGGTGCTATTTTACATAATTTACACTTAAAGGTCACAGTTTTAATTCCTCACCCAGTAAGCACTGATTTTGGGATTTGTAGTTCAAACTACATCTAGATGTTGTAAAGTTGTTGTTGAGGTGTTCATGATTCCTTAAAAAAGAAAATCCCGAAACAGGTGTGATGTTTTGAATATGCAGAAAGTTTTGAACAATACAGTAGAATAATGATTTCCTTCACATAAAGAAAGACATTTTTCTCCATAAATTGTTGCATACAAATTCGCTAGAATGCAGGCAATAATGTGTTTGATGCTCCAAATGTTCTGGGGGAGGATCCCCAGGCCCCTGGTTATAATGTGCCCCCCCCAATGTTGAAGCAAAACCTATGCCCATGGCCCAGATCACACATTTCTGACTTGCAAATTGCAAAATCAGAGCTTCCTGGGAACCAAATGTTCATCCTTTTGAACTTCAGGTGCTACAACAGGCACATTTTTACTTTTTTTGTTTTTTTGTTTACTTTAGTCATAATGTATTTATAAAACCACTCTTCTAAGCCTTCACACCATATTACTGTAGATGTCAGATTACCCTGTTATTAGTTCATTACTTAGATTCACTGTTGCATTAATCATTGTTACCTGATAATAAAGATTTTTACTAAAGTTTGAAAAGTAAACTGAAATTTTCCTGATTGTGCTGTGATTTCATTTTTTCATCACCTCACTCATCAGCAGATGCAAAACCAGTTCATTTTACTTCAATCAAGTCAATTTCATTTATACAGCCCAAAATTACAAACATGCAATAGATGTTGACACAAAGAAAAAAAATCACAATATGATACGTTTAGAAGGCAAGGATAGCTGGACGTCAGTTAAATTCTCTCATCACAATCCAGGGTGGTGAGAAAAGGACAAGCAACCTGCGGTGACGGGCTATATCCCATGGATCAGGCGTATGAGGGGCTGCCATCAGGCAGAAGATACAGGTACTCTGGGGACAGAAAGCAGACCTGTCCCAGACCACCTGAGAGGCCTGGGGGGGTTCATAATGTATAGCAGCAGATCAGAAATGTATTTTGGCCCTAAACCGTTTAGTGCTTTATAAACCAACAGAAGCATTTTGAAGTCAATCCTTGGAGACACAGGAAGCCAGTGTAGAGACTTCAGAACTGGAGTGATGTGATCCACTTTCTTGGTCTTAGTGAGGAATCCGCTGCAGCTGTCTGATTGGTTTTTTAGGGAGACCTGTAAAGTCACTGTTACAGTAGTCTAGTCAACTGAAGATAAAAGCATGGATTTGATTGAATTTTTTCCCAAACATTTATTTAATATTAATTTCTAGGGTTGGGCATCGAGAACCGATTCCTACTTGGAATCGTTTCAAACATTACAATTCCATCGGAATCGTTTCTTTATTGGAATCGTTCGGAGGATTTGGTTTCAAATCTGATTATGGGTTCCAGATTTAACATGCGCAAGTTTTGGTTTCCGTAGCGGCCAGGCGCTTATTGTGTTGCAGCCATGGAGCACAGTAAGTGGTGCTCTAGTGTGGCTTTATTTTACATTGAAAAAGCCTCGTCAAACTGCAACCCACCTTTGAATAAAAATAAAACTTTCCTCTTATTTGTGAAATAAGCACGTGACCCGTTTCAAATCCACCCCTCAAAGAATCGGAATCGAGAATCGATGAGAACCGGAATCGAAAGGAAGAATCGGAATTGGAATCAGAATCGTTAAAATCCAAACGATGCCCATCCCTATTAATTTCCAAAAGAGACATAATTAAGTCCTTTAAAGTGGCCATATTATGCTCATTTTCAGGTTCATAATTGTAATTTGAGATTGTATCAGAATATGAGACTTAGAATGAGACGTCTCAACTTCTGTAACATCTTTGTTGTCAGTCGCACATGCTCAGTAGCTAGGTAAGGACTACATGAGCTAGCTAGCTGTTTCTCCAACTTTGGCCGGTAAAAGGCAGGATTATCCGGGAGACTTCTTCTAAACGAGGGCACACTTCACACTTTGTGTGGAATACCTGCAGAACAGGGACATGGAAGTAGTTCTATACAATTTATTTGTAGATTAGGGTGAATTTGTGTGTGTTGTAGTAGTGTTTTGCCATTGAGAATGAGCTAGCATGCTAGCGCTAGCATGCTAACGGTTAGCCCCCTAGGCCCCTCGTCTCGGCTAGTGACGTAGAAAGCCGACAGATTTTGACCAGCTCACCAGGAGCCTGAAGGCAGGACACATTCAGAAACGGATCTCTTTTTCCAAGTTTGTATGCGTGTGGAAGCACCAGAGACACAAAATCACAGCCCAAATCCCAGAAAAAAGTGATTTTTTTTTCATAATATGGGCACTTTAACCCTTGATATATTCTTGAGGTGATTGACTTTGTAATTGTCTTAATGTAGGCATATCAAAATAAATAAAAGGCATTGTTAGGATTAAACTACCAAACAGGAGCCTACATACCTAAATAAGATTATGCAAATCCAAATGAAATGTGTGAGAATGATGAGTTGGGCTATGTGATTCTGATCCCTCTCTTCAGAAAACACAAACTTTTTATTTATTTATGTGAACATATATCAGACCTGTGTGTTTATGTAGAAATATGAACACCTGACCCAAGACTTCTTGAAACAATCTATCGGCATCACACCAATGATCTACTTTTACATCATCATCATTTAAAAATTTAAAAAAACACTTAGAAAAAGTCACTAAGGTCAAGATTACAATTGTTTTTTTTAACAAATGGGAAAACACAATAAACAAAAATAAATGAATAAGATAAAACTTTATTGTCTGTTAACACAGAACATTTTCTTGCATCGTCTGCGCCAACAATCAACAGATAACATTAAAAAACACAAACATTAAAAAAACATCTGTATGGTCACCCGACAAACATCTGACACAACTTTCCGACACACACACACACACACACACACACACACACACACACACACACACACACACACACACACACACACACACACACGCCAAATATAATTATTAAAGTAATTAAAACGAGCCCCACCTTTACTAGCAACAATATATAAGTGCTGCTTACACGTGAGTAGCCTACGTCACTAACAATATTCACAATTTTGGAGATAATTACTTTAACTTTTGACATTCAAAGGAAATGTAGCCGATGCTATTTTTACTGAAGCGTACTATACGAGTAAATGTCACATATCGACACTTGCACAACACACTGTATTTAAAGCGCCAGTAGTTCAACAAACCCAGCTCGGATATGGAACTAAATCAGCTGCCTAAACGCCGCAGACTGCATTTCCCAGGATCCCTTGCGTCCCAAGCAGGAAGAACGTTCTCTCGCAGGGGCTCACACTGATCCAAGTTAGGAGCTTTCAGCTGCCAGCCTTGGCCCATCATGTAAGTGCTGCGGAGAATTCTTTGCAGTGCATTTGCAAAAACAATTGCATTTTCCCGTCGTCTGCGGCGGCTGTGCAATTGCGCCCTCGCTCTTTGCACGGACGCGCACGCTTCGGACGCAAAAAGGCTCCAAGTGCATGAAGATCGAGGCTTGTATTTTTTTGCATCTTGGTTGCAAAAAGGCAAAGCCGCCGAAGCTCCAGTGCGAGGGCGATGGAGGGAGGGAGTGAGAAAGAAGGCAAAGTCTTTTGTGCTTCCCCTCCCCCTCATCAAAGCAAAGGGGAAATGTCTCAGCCAAAGGGAGGTAAGAATATGAAAGCGATCTGTGCAACAACAAAAACAAAAAAAAAACAAGCGATATGCAATCACGGCTGCACGGTTTGCAACATGCACCCGCTGCGGCTCGGGCACGGCCGGTGCATGTGAAAGTTCCATGGTGTTTTAAGAAGGGGTCAGTTGCATTTCCTGTTTTAAGATCTTCCCCTTTACACAGTTCCTGGTAGGACGATGCTGTGTGTGCACTCACTCATACCATCGGCGCTACGTTCGCAGCGTTAACGGCCACAGGGCGCCTTTAAATAGTCACGAGACACAGCCACGGAGGACACTGCAACTCTTTAGAATAATACAAAATAATAAAACTCTTGCACGAGTTGATGCACGGCTCGTGCAAGTTGCTCAAGGTAAATAGTATCGCGTGCAGGGGTTTTGGCGCAGGAGGGCAACGTGACGTGACAGCCGCCCTGCAGCTGTCAGCGGGTCAAGTTGGAGTGTTCATTGGGTGGGGGGTAGGGGTGTGTGTGTGTGTGTGGGGGGGGGGTCTGTTGATTTGTTTCTGTTTCTGGGACAGAAAACTGGATATCTAATAATAGAATGTGTTGTGAGCAGTGGCGGAGGAAGTATTCCGAGCCTTTACTTATGTAAAAGTAGTTGTGCTGATACCACACTGTGAAAATACTCCTGCGTAGAAAATGCTACTTAAGTAATAGTATGCAAATAGCCTGTCATCGATGCACTTAAAGTATTAAAGTAAAAAAATAACTCAATGCAGTGAAATCCTCCTTTTAGAAAGAGTCTAATGGGCTTATCATTTCAGCTGTACTTGCAGGCCTAATATATTGTGGGGTATTAATTTAGAATAATAAAAACATCATATTTGACCAGCTGCATGTGTTTTGTGTGCAAACATCTTAAAGTGTAAAGTAACTAGAGCTGGGCAATATATCAATATTATATCGATATCGTGATATGAGACTAGATATCGTCTTAGATTTTGAATATCGTGATATGACATAAGTGTTGTCTTTTCCTGGTTTTAAAGGCTGCATTACAGTAAAGTGATGTACTTTTCTGAACTTACCAGACTGTTGTAACTGTTCTATTATTCACCTTTACCCACTTAGTCATTATATCCACATTACTGATGATTATTTATCATCTCACTGTGTAAATATTTTGTGAAAGCACCAATAGTCAACACTACAATATCGTTGCGGTATCGATATCGAGGTATTTGGTCAAAAATATCGTGATATTTGATTTTCTCCGTATCACCCAGCACTAAAAGTAACTAGTAAAAAGTACAATATTTCTCTCTGGAATGTAGTGGAGTAGAAGTAGAAAGTGGCCTGAAAATATAATACTACAAGTACCTTAAATGCGTACTTAAGTACAGTACTTGAGTAAATGTACTTCACATTCCACCGCTGGTTGTGAGCATTGAAGTGGCGGTGAGTTTAAGAACGCGAGGGCTTCTTTTGGCCGTTAAAACGCCAAGTCGCCAAGCGAGAAAGTCCCGTTCTGTCCATGCAGGCTACCGGACATGTGTCAGACCCCTGGGTGGCTGCGTGTGCACGGATGTTCAGCTGCCCCCCCCCCTCCTCAGCGTGCAAACGAAAGCACCCATGTCACACTTTGACCCCCAAGTCTATCGCTGTTCGCCAACTAGCGCGAGCAGCCCGAGAGATTTTTTTAAAAGCCATGAGTGCAGCTTGCTCGCTTGCAGAGAAAAAACAAACAGCTGCAGTGAAAGCAGCTCAGGCGTTTTTCCTCCCCTTGTGTTTTTCCAAGAAGTCCAAAGTGAGGCTGGTTCATTGCACAACATGCAGAACACACACCCACACACACACACACCCACACACCCAGGGCTGCAACTGCCGATTAGGTTCATTGTCGATTAATGTGTTGATTATCTTTCGATCGATCGATTAGTTGTCCGGTCTATAAAAATTGTCAGAAGATGGCCGTAAACGTCGATCGGCGTTAAAATGTGTTGTATGGTCGACAACTCAAAGATATTCAGTGCAGTGTCACAGAGGAGAGAAGGAACCGGAAAATATTCCCATTTAGGAAGCTGGAATCAGAGAACTTACTGTTTTTTCATTAAAAAAATGACTCAAAGGGATGAATCGATTGTCAGAATAGTTGATTAATTTAACAGTTGACAAGTAATCGATTAATCTTTGCAGCTCTATACACACACACACACACATGCACACACACACACACACACACACACACACACACACACACACACACACACACACAGAGATAAACAGAGAGAGAGAGAGCCCCCGATGGTCAGAGCCTCCCAGTGTTTATGTGGAACAGTCAATTGTCCGCCCAGCTACACAGAGGAGCTGTCTTGTTACAGCCAGTTCATGATGATGAATAACGCACAGCCATTTTTGTGTCTCTAGATGAATGAGTCGGTTCGGGACTTTCCTGAGAGCAAGACATAGGTTTCTGTTGCCATTCATTAATGTTTCACGCTACAGAAAACGACACGCACCAGGGCCGCACGATATGAGGAAGGAAGCTGTAGATCGCCGTGAGGATATTACTAGCGTTAAATGAAGAGATATCAAAGTGTACTCGGATCTGCATTTCTTCTACTTTCAGCATTCTGCTTAAATACAACAAACCGCTTGTTGAATTTACAACGAATCCAAAGGAAATCATTTCCGACATTATTTCATTGAACAAATTGAACATTGAATTGAATATAAAAAGACATGACTTGAAAGAATGACCGCTACGTTTGATATTTTCTTTCAACTAACGTCAAAAATCTTGCCGTGTCTTTTGCGATGTGTTTATTGCGCCAGTTGATATCGCAATGACCATAAAAAAAAAAAACAATATAATGTGCAGCCTTAACACACACAGATCTAGAGGCCAAAGGAATAATCAATTAGTTGATTAATCGATTGGTTTTGGACTTTTTGTGGTACGACAAAAAAAGGACAAAATGGCGACAAAAGTCACCTCGAGGCCAGATAAATAGTTTTGCTGGGGGTGCTGTGAAAGCATGAATCCTTAGTAATGTTAATAGAAAGAGTTATTGAGGGCGCCTGGGCAGCTCACCTGGTAGAGCGTGCGCCCATATAAAGAGGCTTAGTCCTCGACGCAGCGGGTGCGGGTTCGACTCCGACCTGCGGCCCTTTTGCTGCATGTCATTCCCCTCTCTCTCTCCCCTTTCAAGTCTACGCTGTCCTGTCGGAAATAAGGGCGTAAAATGCCCCAAAAAATAATAATCTTTAAAAAATAAATAGTTATTGAGTAGAGGTGTTGAAATTAATCAAATAATCGATGCATGGAGTCGTGGACGATGCTGCATGGATAATCGGCCGGCTCATAATCGATTATTTCTGTTTACAATTTAATGTAGGCCTAACAACATTTCTGTTTACATATTTCGTTATGTTTAGCACATTCAGGAAATGCAGAATGTTTTGTTTTTGAAGCTTGAAAAGCTACGAAATAAATATCCTACATGGCTTTAATAGAAAAATGGATTTGACGCATCGTGATGCATCGAGATATCGCCGACATGATAATCGTAATCGAATCGGGGGATCAGGTGAAGATTCACACCTCTATTATTTAGAGCTGCAGAAAAATCATTTTGGTGCATCTGTTTTTTTTTTAATAATCAACATTTTTGATAATCAATTAGTCGTTTGTTCTTCAAGTTCCAGCTCGTATTTTGTGAGAGTTGTTGCTGTTTTGCTGCTTTTTTAACTCATCATAATAAGGACAAAACAAAAGGAAATGGGATTCATTCTCAACAGAAACATGTTTAAATGATGTCTGAACACAAGCAGCTGGCCAATAACTTTGCATGAATAAAATGGCCTAGAATTGGCAACAAAACCGATCAAACTCGGAACTATCTGATCACACCGACTGTTCAGACACAGACTGTGCAACATTAAAGCGTTGTATAACTTACAACCTCTCAAGGAAATGAGTACAAATCTGCAACGCTAAAAATAAGCATCATGTCCTTGTGTTTTATGGAAATCATGTCGGAGTGAGTCCCTTCACCCTGCTGCTGGTTTCCTTCCATTCTCGTTTCATTTGGCTCAGATGCACGTGAAGTGTTGCGTCTCTCTCTCAAGCGCAGCCCTGTGTGGCCCGGACACTTTTTTTTTTTAAAGCCATAACCATTTTGCGCTGTGATGTGCTGTGCTGAGTGCTGGTGTGTGCTCGGCTGGCCGATGTGACAGAATGACAGTGTCCCCCCCCCCCCCTCGTTCGGCCGTCGCTCCCCTGCACAAATGTCCCGTTTGTCATGCAAATGTGAGGCTGCGTTTTCAGCTGCACGGATACTAAATTTGCTGTTTCGACGGGCCAATTGTTGGTACAATTCCAGGCCTACAGTGGCTTTTTTGCTGCAATAACAGTAGAATTGTTCAGAGCATGGGGGGGGTTTGACCGAGTAAGCATGCATGTATTCAGACTGCAGCAACTTCTCTGATTGCAAAAAGCTATAGCAACAATATTTAGGACATTTTACAACAAATCCTGTTTCTTTTTTAGCTTTTTGTCAGCCATGCAAGCAGAGGTATATGATGCAATTGTGAGATGTTGCTGTGACTGTTTTTTTTTTTTTGCAGTGAAGCTAAGATAAATGTGTGCAGAAAGTGAGAGACCCATAAATCCAGGCCTCTGTTCAACCCGGAGTAACCCTCATGGTCGTAATGGCAGCAGGTTTCCAGATTTCACTGCTGACGTGAGATGAGGGAGGGAGCCGTGTTGCACCGTAGCACAGCTTTGCACTGCAAGATAGTGGATGCAAATAATCTCATTAATTGCAGGTTGCATGCTCCGTTAAATTGCACGATGCATGCTAGGGCTGCAACTAACAATCCGTTTCAATGTTGATTAATCTGTCGATTTGTTTTCTGGATTAATCGATTAGTTGTTTGTTCTATAAAATGGTGAAAAATGTCAATAGGTGTTTCTTTTTTTGTCCACTCAAAGATATTCAGTTGACCGTCACAGAGGAGTGAAGAAACTAGAAAATATTCACATTTAAGCGATTTGGTGATTCATTTAATAGCTGATGAATGTTTGCAGCTCTAATGCATGTGCACTCCAACTTCAACCTGCAACTCTTCTGTTTAAATCACAGTTCTGAATTGTCTGAGGTAAAAACATAAAGATCAAAGCTCAAATTCCTCTTCCGCTGGATGGGGGAATGTATTTGCGTTACACTGAAGTTGCATGCACTGTGTCTTCCCAATGGGGATTCAGTTATTGGCAAACATTTCACATGCGGATGGTGCTTAAGCAAAGTGGCCGCACCGCCGGCGGCAGCTGTTTTCTCTGGGCGGAATTGTTTAAAACCGTTGTAATTGTAACAGAGCAACATGAAGACTGCTCTCCATGCTGCTGTTACAGTCAGCAGCTTTTACACCTGCGTGTTGAATAAAACAAGTCATCCACGGCTCCAATTAGCACCTCAGCTGCGATTGGACAGGAAAAGAACTCCAGTAAGTTCCGTGGAATATTTTAAATGTGCTACTAGCGAGTAGGGCTGGGCGATATGGAGAAAATCAAATATCACGATATTTTTGACCGAATACCTCTATCGATACAGCAACGATATTGTAGTATTGACTATTGGTGCTTTCACAAAATATTTACAAAATTTGATTTTTGATAAATAATCATCAGTAATGTAGATATAATGACTAAGTGGGTAAAGGTGAATAATAGAACAGCTAGAACAGTCTGGTAAGTTCAGAAAAGTATCACTTTACTGTTATGCAGCCTTTAAAACCAGGAAAAGACAACACTTATGTCATATCACGATATCCACAATCTAAGACGATATCTAATCTCATATCACCATATCGATATATTGCCCAGCTCTAGGGCTGCAACTAAAAATGATTTGCATAACCGAAATCTCGTGATACATTTTTGTAAGGCTGCAAAGATCGGTGTCAACTGTTAAATTAATCGGCAATCATTTAGATAATCGATTAATCGGCTTGAGCCATTATTAAATGTGAACATGTTGCATGTGAACATGTTTCTTCTCTCCTCTGGGACCGTAAACTGAATGTCTTTGAGTTGAGGACAAATGAAGATGTTATGAGGACGACATCTTGTCGTGGGAAAACCCTGGATGTGGCTTTCTTGCTCCGAGGCGACCTGAAGCCGATACCTCGCCGCTCTCCGTTCAGCGCGAGTATCCTTCACATCAAGCCAAGCTCACAGGAAGTGTAGCGTGAGCCGGTGACGACATGATTCCCAGAGGGACATGTCAACAGCTGTAACCTAAAGGAGCTGCCATCTTTGGAAGTGTACAGTGTATCACAAACTGCCAGAGCGGGTCGGAGGGGGCCAAGCAGCCGAGAGGCTCAGACTGGAGTTATTTTCAAATCTTTGCCCCCCCATCCCCCCACACACTTCCCTCCCTTCTGTTCTGTGTTGCTCTCCGTTGCTGTGTTGTTGCCTTTTCCTGTCCTTCCTTGTGTCGCTGCTGCATTGAGCTGTCTTCCTCCGGCTCTGTGGAATCCCATTGAGGAACTCTTGGGATTGTTGGAATTCCAGCCTGAGTGCATGTGTGGGTTAGCAGCGGGCGCCGTGTAACACCCGTGATCCAGGGCTCATTATCACGCAGGCCGGCCATCATCCGCCCTCAACGCACACACACACACACACACACACACACAGTGTTTCTGCGTGCTTGTCTCTGTTTCTGCCCACTCTGACCTGCCCTGCTCCTGTCAGCATTATATTTGTTCCTTTTCAGAAAGTGTGAGCGGTGCTCACACTTCTCCTGTGGCCTCGCTCTGGCATTTCGTGCTCTGCATGCTCGAGCTCATGTGCTGCGAATCACTGGCACTGACCCACACCGACTACCACGGTGTGCAAGTTAGATGCCGAGCTCCACAAGAATTAAGGCAGGAATTGTGTATTTTGAGTTATGCAACATAATCTGGAGACGGCCTGAAATGGGATATTTTTAGTTTGCTCACTCTCAGCGTGTTCACATGCACCGCAGTAACCGGGGTATGGTTTCACTGCGGTTAAGTGAATAACCAGGTTAAGCCAGGCCTAGCAGTATACGTGAGTAGGGAAGAGTAGGAAGAATGACAGGAGTAACTCTACCTCCGGTACAGTAGGTGGTGCTCTGCCAATGTACAACTGGTAGGACCAAGGCTTTTTCTTCCCGTTGACCTTTTGTCAAAAAATCGGAAAGCGGTAGGGTGCGATTTCCCCCTTTTCTGGTCTACATAACCCCTGCCTCTGCTGAAAAACGTACCCCCCCCCTCCCCCTCAAAGAGATCAATGCTACTTCACCAATACACCATATATTATATACTTAAAGTAAAAGTATTTTAAACTAAGTAAAGCGCTGTAAGGTGAACAGTCTATAGTGTCATAGAACGATAACATCTGAGCAGCAGTTGCTGGTTGTATTTAGCTGCTCCAGAGCTCCAGGACGCCGGGCTACCAGCGGCCAACAGGTGACTTTCAGGTCACTGAAACGCAATATCGATTAAAAACAACAACAACGATATACTATAATACTATATTCATGTAAGACAGTGGTTCAGATGGTTATGCTGAGACACACCACTTGCCTAACAGTGTCTAGCAGTGCCTGACTTTTTGCTAGAAGCTAACAACGTAGCTATGGCTGAACTTTGGCCTACTTTAGCATATTAACATTAGCTCACTAAGAACCTGGGAACCACAATCCCAAACTGGCAGTTTGATTTTCTGTGTACTGAATTGTTGACCTAAAGTAAACTTCTTTGACTTTTATGCACATCATGTCTCTTTTTAAATATTAGTTTTGCTAAAATTATACTTACTGATAAAAATCCCAATATATCGCCTTACGCATAGTATCGAAATATATTGCAATATTGCAATATATTGAATCGTGACCCGTGTATCGTGATACGTATCGTATCACCAGATTCTTGCCAATACACAGCCCTATCTATTTCAGGGGGTGTTGGAACGTCAAAAAGTAACGTCACCTGAAAACAGCGGGTAGTTTCTTCTTAGCAACTCATGTCACCTATCACTTATCTCAACCATCTTTGCACATGTGTAGAACAAATCGGGTTTCCGGTACTGACCGGGCAGCGACATTACGAACCGCTGTATGAGGATACGTTCAATACTTTTACTTCACTGCTTTTCAAAGGGTAATATTGTACTGTGTATACCAGCAGTAGACTTGTAGTTAAAATGTACTGCAACAATTACCGATTATTCTAATTATCGATGAATCTTCCAACATTTTTCTTAATTTGCTCTAGAAATAGACCGAAAATTGTGAAAAATGGGACCAACACTAATTTCCAAATATAAATAATTTACTATGACAAATGATTAGGCAAACCAGCAAACGTTTCCATTAGAGAAGCTGCAAACCAGGGTTTCATTGAGGGCATTTTTTTTTACTTAAATGACTAAACTGAAATTGCAGCTGACGAATTTTCTGTCGACGCACTTATCGATTGATTGACTTATTGTTTCAGCTTTATTTGCTTCTTTTACTTTCAAGTCAAGAATCTGAATACTCTTTCCATCATTGTGTGATACAAAGCAGAGGAACACATGCTTCTTCCTGCCAGCCACATCGATTACATAATCCGCGGCCCCTCCGACCCCCCACAACACCACCACCACCTCCTCTCTCTTTCCTACACCTCTGTTCGCTCTTCTCTTTCTGCCGTTTCTCCTCAGTCAGTAGCAGCAGGTTTACCAGCTCTGAATCCAGCGTTCCTGTCATTTGAGACAAGTACAATTCGGCATAGAGAACCGGTTCTACTTGGAACCGTTGGAAATTTCGGGTTGGCAGCTCATAAAAACTTCAGGGTTATTTACCGTGTTGGTAGTGAAGATCACCACGCAGCAGCTTTTAGGCATTTTGTTTGCTAGTGGACGGAATTGACGAGGAGGAAACCATCCAGCAATACTAGTCAGTCATTTCCTGTCATTTGAGTCAAGTAGGATTCGGCATAGAGAACCGGTTCTGGGTTATTTATCATGTTGGTAGTGAAGATCACCCCACCTGTTGTTTGCTAGCGGACGGAGAATTGCAAAATTACGAATCCCACTATGGCCACGCCAAGACCCGCCCTACGAAGCAGCTCGATTGGTTGGGGTTAGGCATTTCACCTCGAGTGGTTAAGGTTAGGGTTAGGGGATTGGTCAGGGGATAGGACATCTACATGTAAGCATGGACGCCTGGCCAATAGTAGTGTGTGAATGCTATTGATGGCGTGGCCATAGTGGGATTCGTAATATCGCTTCCCCCAGTGGGGCGAAGTATGAATCGATATGACCCGGAATTGAAAGGAAGAATCGGGAGTCGATTAAAACATTTTTTTTAAATCACAACGATGCCCAACCCTAGAGACAAGTCACTGCACATTTGCTGCATGTCACTTTGATTTGCGTGCACGTCTGCTGGATCGCCAGCACCACACCACCGCAACATGCAACCATATGACTTACTGCACTTCAAGTACCAATCTGTGCCTGCAGCACCACATTATTCACGTTGTGTCTCGCCTGTATGTACATTAATGTTGACTCAAATGCATTGTGCATGTTAATATGCATCCTGAGGTTTGGAGAATAAATCTGTCTTCTTCCTCAGAGGAGCATGCTGCCTCTTGTCTAATGATTGGAGCGCCTGTAAGGCACAAGAGTTATCAGTGAGTGAAGAGAAAGAAAAAGGGATTCTGTCACTTCATTGTAATCACACAGTGGAGCTTACACTGTGTTCTGACAATGTTTGAGGTCAATCATCTGTCCCACGCCTGGTTGATGCAATGTAAAGTATTTATTGATCTGTTGTCTTTGTGTGGAACCTGTCATTCCTTCTGCCAAAGAGGCTGGCTTTGTTAGTCAAAAGGTTATGTCATAACTCAGATTCCAGTGGAATTTGGAGGAATGTTCAACCATGAGCCAAGAGGAAGGGATTAGTTTTGGGTGTGGATCTGGATCCATTAGTGCAGAGCTGAGAAAGTGTCAAAGAAAAAGACTAATTGGTGCTTTTAAATGTATCAGTTGTGCACACCGATTAACAGAACATATAACAACAATGTTGAAATTTCAAGATATGTTTAACGTATTAGAAAGTATGTCCAACAGGCATCGACCAATTATCGGCCAGGCCGATTGTAGGGGCTGATATTTGGCAGTTTGCAGATTATTTGTATCATTGTTTTATTTTACCAATAACCGACAAAGTTAATTATTAAAAAGTGCGCTACTTTGGCTCCGCTACAGCTCTGTAAGCAGTCTGCAACACCTGCAAACGCACTGTTGGCATGTTTAGACTTCAGGAAGCTATTTTTTTTTCATGTATTCATTTTTTTTGACTGTGTAATGTTGAGAGTTTCATTACGTTTTATTACACTTACACAAAGCATTTTGTGAAAGCACCAATAGTCAAAACTACAATATCGTTGCAGTATCGATATTGAGGCATTTGGTCAAAAATATCGTGATATTTGATTTTCTCCATATCGCCCAGCCCTAGTATCGTAATAAAATACGATATACGCCCCTTATATTTACATGTTGCAGGAGCGTCAACAGGAATCACTTAATTAATGCAGACGACACTTACCCTTCAGGTATTAAAATAACACCCTGAGGATTGTGCAGGTGCTCTCTCTCTCTCTCTCTCTCTCTCTCTCTCTCTCTCTCTCTCTCTGAGTGTGTTCTGGTTTGTATGTGTGTGTTAGCCAAGAGTTGGTTTCCAGTTACTATTGTTGTCTGTGTAAATGCATGTAGGAGGGGCTCAAACTGGCATTTTAGCGCAACAAAGCTGCTTTGGAAAGTTGAGAGCAGGAGGCAGACAGCAAGAGGCCACCGGTGCAAGGCCGCATAGCACAGCAGCGTCACACCCTGCACTGTTTGAACAAGCTAGGACGCACTGGACACAGTGTGTGTGTGTGTGTGTGTGTGTGTGTGTGTGTGTGTGTGTGTGTGTGTGTGTGTGTGTGTGTGTGTGTGTGTGTGTGTGTGTGTGTGTGTGTGTGTGTGTGTGTGTGTGTGTGTGTGTGTGTGTGTGTGTGTGTGTGTGTGTGATATGCCTTCAGGACAGTTGTTTGACTGACACTTTGGTCCACAGCTACGTGTGTTTGTATTTCCTCACGCGCAGGAAGGCAACGTGAAACATTCCAGGTATTCTTCTTCTTCTTCTTCTTCTGGAGCTGTTCCACGTCCTGTTTTAACCAAAGACACACCTTCAGTTTTACTTTTAATGACCTGTTATTATCATCAGTGGGCAGCTCACGGTGTGCTGGTCTTAAATGTTACCTGCTTTGGTGCGTCACGCTTGCCCCTCCTCCTTCCTGGTGTCACAACACATCTGAATGTCTGAGTCTGAGTCACGCTCTGACTGGCTCGTAGCAGTCCTACCCAGTCTGAGGAGGTTTAAACCAGATGCTCTCTGGAGACGAGGCAAAGACACACACACACACACACACACACAGAGCCACGCCCTGTGACACCCCGTTACCAAGGCGCCCTGCCATTAATCCGTCAGTGCAGCCCCTCCAGATGGAGCAGGCACACCTGAGCTGCCAGACATCCTCTTCTTCTTCTTCTCCTTCTTCTTCTTCTCCTTCTCCTTCTCCTTCTCCTTGTTCTTCTTTTTTGCTCTCAGCACACGTTACATTCAGTTAGGATCTGGAGTCACTTGCTGCATCCAACCGTAAGTGTCAACGACGAGACGATGCTTTCGGTCGCTGCCTGCAGTTGCTATATCAACAGGAAATGTAGAAATCCGAGCCGGGATGTGATACATCAGGAGCGGTTTCTGAGCGTTGGTTTTTGTTAGAGCGACGGCTGCAGGAAGTTTGAGTCATTGTGCATCAGTGGGAGTTCTGAAGTGCCGGATGGCTGCTGTATAAGCTCTGGACAGAAGCAGCGAATCAGCATGAATCCGCACACACGTCGTCAGTTTCCTCAGCACAGATTTGCCGTATAGGAAAATTGGCATTGACTCTAAATGTTTTCAGGGTTTGATAGAAGTTTCTAAAGCTGCAAAGATAATTTTAGTTATTGATTGATGGGTTTGAGTCATTTTTTTCATGAAAGAAAGTTAAAACTTCTCTGACGTCAGCTTCTTAAATGTGAATATATTTCTAGTTTCTTCTAGGACTGATCCACGTTTTTCACCATTATTTCTGACATTTTAGAGACCAAACAACTAATTGATTAATTGAGAAAATAATCTACAGATTAATCCACAATGAAAATAAGCATTAGTTGCAGGCTACAGCTCTGGAAGTTTCCCTTTTTCTTGCATTTCAAGATGGATTTGATTGAGTCATCTCAGATGTAGCAGCCTGTCTGGAAACGGATTGGAAGTTGACATGATAAGATTTCAGCTGTTGCTGGAGGTAAACGAGAGTAAAAGGATCAACTGATCTCTCGTACCGAAGCAATGTTAAGAAGTTAAGTATGCTTTCATCTTGTTGTATGCTCGGCCACCAGTGAGACGGACCCTCCTCTCTGGAGTCTCGTCAGGCTGCTCGCTTCTGCTTTTACCTCCCTCAGACTCAACTCTCACGGACGTTTGTGTCGGTGACTTCCATCAGGGGATTCAACTAGAGCCCAGGCAATTCATCCATGGACAGAAAATCCATTTGCAGGAATTTGGATCAAACTTTTCGTACCATAGTTCCAGCTAAGGCCTGTAACAGTTATTACATCATTTTGTAATCGCAATATTTAGCCTAATCGCTAACATTTCATTTTAGCAACAGTTTCTTTGTTTAACCAAAATGAATTGGCAACATGAGCTAAGGTGCCAAGGTTTTGACGGTTTTGTCAATTGTATGTTCATTTAAGAGTTTTTTTGGAGAAACTACTCACACATCCAAAAAAAATATATATATATATATATATATATATATATATATATATATATATATATATATATATATATATATATATATATATATATATATTTCTTGACTAAAAGTCTTTAGTCAAGCAAAAATAATTCACTGCTTCCAGTTTTTTTGAATGTGAATGTTTCCTGTTCATATCATCCAAGTGAAAGACTTTGTGTTTCAGACAGTTGGTTTAAAGACGTCCCCTCGCCTCTCGTGCTCAGCATTTTTTTTTTGCTTTTTCCTCACATTTTCTAGACTGAATTGTGAATTGATGAATCATTGACAAAAAAAACCCTACGGATTCATCGATAATGAATAGAATCGTTAGTCACAGTTCTAACTGCTTTGGTGATACTAAACGCAGCTGATTTGTTGAAAATCAGTTTGTTTTTTTACACAGGGGCGTCTGTTTTTTTTGGGGGGCAAATTAGTGCACCACGACCAATCAGTTCATCACCTTCATAAAATATAAATATAAACAATGCGATATTGATTTGCAGCAGTGGTCACAACCAGAAATATTAAAAGGACATTTCTTTGAAACAAATATTAAAATCTCCTGGCTCTTATCAGTAACAGTATTCTGCGATGTGTGTTTTTTGTGTTTCAGGTAAGAGGAAGCCGGTGCTCAAGCTCCCCAGGGAGGCTTTTGATCAGCCTCCCCCCGCCGCAGTGTAAGACTCTTTACTACATCGAGCTTACTATCTATCTATCTATCTATCTATCTATCTATCTATCTCTATCTAAGCTCTGGTTTATTGGCATTTCTTTAAACCAATTACAATCGTCTTGGGCGGTGCTAAGCTCCGCATGGAGCCTCTGCTAAATAGCCTCGAGAAAGAACTTGTTTTGGTGGAACATGTGTACGTTTTAAAGTAGTTTTAGTCGTGCAACAGAAAACTCAGATTGGACAGATAGTCTAGCTAGCTGTCTGGATTTACCCTTCAGGTAATGGAACTTAAAAAAAAAAATACTTTGTTTAGATGCTTTAAGCAATTATTTAATAAATGAGAAACTGTCACACAATCCCCCAGACATTAAGTTAGACTCAGTGCTGAGAGAAACCGAAGCAGAGGGACAGACACAGAGCTGTAGCTGAGCCAAAGTAGAACACTTTTTAATTTGTTAACTTTTATCGGTTATCGGGCAAATAAAACGCCAATACAGATAATCTGCAAACTGCCCAGATAAACGGCCAGGGCTGATACTCGGTCCATCCCTAATTACGATATCCAAATTGAAGACGATATCTAGCCTCATGTATCAATGTCAATATAATATCAATATAGTGCCTAGCCTTAATTCATCGTCTCCCTGTGTTTGGCACATACTAGAGCCCGACCGATATATCGGCGGGCCGATATATTGGCGGGCCGATATTAGGCATTTTCCAAACTATCGGTATCGGCATTTATAATGGCCGAAAAATTTATATTTGAACTTACATTGTGTAATTTTTTTAGTTTATCTTTTTGTTCTTTCACAAATATGTGCTCATTCATGTGTAATTAACTTCCACCAACTAATCAAAGTATTCTCGTAAGCATAGAATCTGCCATCCAGAATACATACGAGCGAGTCACTCGAATGACAGCGAGAAATTCTTACACAACGTAGCTTTAAAAAATAAAATAAAAACGGACAAAACGCCCTTCAACCATGTTCTGAGTGTTGGCTTTGCATAGTTTGTCCACCAGAGGGCGCTCTACAACGTCCCTGTTGACAACACTCGTGTTTAACCCTTTAAGTTACATATATTAAGTTTGTATTTTCATACATTTTATTTATCAGAACTTTAATATATTTTGATGTTCCTCTGTTCTGTTGTGACAATAAAACAAACAAGTTTATTTTTAAACTACATTGTCATATTATCTTAGTGAGGACTCCAAATAACTACAAATAACTAATGTTAGGGAAATGTGTTTATGTTTTGTTACGCGTTTCTGGATTATTTTTAAAAATATACATCAGCCGATATATCGGAATATTGAATTTTTAAATCACCAAATATTTGTATCGATATCGGCCTTAAAAATCCTTTATCGGTCGGGCTCTAGCACATGCCCTTTGTAGACCTGGTAGACTGAATGCTAGTTTTGTTAAATGAAAATCCAACAAACAGCAGTGTACAAGAGAAGGAAGTGAAGTGATGCTCATATCATTTTCTCATAACGAGTACATCAGCTCGTCCTGGGTATTGTTACTCAAGTATTCATCTCTTCACATCACACCCCTGGCACTTGACACAGTCGGTTTCAACCCAATAAGATAAGAAGTATTTGTACTTGTTGTTTCTCCTCCGTGAACATCCTAAGAAGCTCAGAACCCAAAATGATTCTGAGCTGCAGAAAATCTAAATGTTCAGCAGGTTTTTAGAGTGAATCATCTTCATTGAGAAACCTGCTGCAGCGGAGGCGTTTTGGTTCCAGGCCAACTTCAAATGAGATTGAAGAGTCCGGCTTTTAGCCGTGTAAATCTGTGCTTTTATTGCATTCACTTTTTAATTTTTATTTGTTACGATTTAATTTGATATATTCTTTCAATTGAATCAAACTTTTGTTTCATTGCCATTTTATTCATGTGTTTTTTATTCTATTTTATTTATCAAAAATAATATTCTTTATCTTTTTATATACCGTTTTTAATGTTTTATTATTTTATCTGTTTGTGACTCCATTCACTCATACTGAGCAAATGCTAACTGCTGATAAAGACCAGAAGAAAAATGCGTCTCTAACCAAGGTGAAATATAAAAATGCACTCTCAACTCGGTTTGTTGAAAAGGGCAAATTAATATAATTCTAGTTTTTTATTTCTTTTCTTTTTTTGTGGGTCCTCACACTGGCAGAGAACAGAGACGTGGACATTTACATTTTCATTTTAGAACAGATCTTTAACATCATCCTGAGACTTTTTCTGACTTCTCAGAAGGCAAAAATGAACCCGCTAATAAGTAATAAAATGTCTGTCTGTGTGTTCCAGACCCCCCAGAGATTTGGATTCCAAAGCTTGTGTAACAATCGGAGAGAAGGTAATTCTATTTCATTGACTCATTTCTTAGGATTTTACTTTCATATTTGCACCTTTCCCTGATCCCATTCAGGTTTATATTTGTTCTCTTACCTTTGACTCTTGCATAACTCCTCACTGTTTACTTTTTCCCTTCTCCCAGTGTATTTTTGGTTGAGTAAGGTCCACAGAGGTTGGCTCACTCAGTAAAGGCTCTGTTGGCTGTAAAGAACGCCCCGGTGAACATTACAGCCACATTGAACACTTCTGATTGTGGGGAGACTGGAATGCCTTTTATTGCCCGACAGGCAGTAAAAATATTTATTTTAAACTCATCAAATAAGTGGAATTTTCCATTGGCAGAGTTGCCTGCTTTTTCTGTGTTTGAGTTGGCCAGAAGTCAAAGTGAATGATTTTGTGTTTCCTTGAATAATGTAAAAGAAATGAAGTTTTGCATTTTGGTGCAGAGTGGAGGAGACTGTTAGTGATCCAGACTTCAAGGCTTTATGTTGTGCAGGTAGCTGTACATGTTCTGTAAAACAGAGATGGGAGATTAATAGGGGTGTCACGATTTTAAATCAAAAATTGATCAAAATGAGCTTTCGATTTCAACTATCGAAATCAAAAGCAGGATCGACAATTCCCCCAGTATTTTTTTCTCTCGCCACCCTTGCCTGCTTGCGCACATCCAAAGAAAACGTTAGCTTACCGGCTGGTAGCGTGCAGCTAAATACACCGTGTAACGTTAGCTTACCGGCTGGTAGCGTGAAGCTAAAGACACACATTACCGTTAGCTTACCGGCTGGTAGCATGCAGCCAAAGACACAGCGTAATGTTAGCTTGCTGGCTGGTAGCATGCAGCTAAAGACACAGGGTAACATTAGCTAACTGGCTGGTAGCATGCAGCTAAAGACACAGGGTAACGTTAGCTTACCGGTAGCCTGCAGCTGCACTTTTTCCGACACTATGACCACTGCCAGAGTCGGAGATGGAGGAGAAACAACAGAAAATCCTCCTGCTTCCCTGAAGTCACCGCGTGGCATCAGTTGTCTTCCCCAGTGAGTGAGTTATGGAAACTAACAACAAAGGTAAAGCATGTGGGCTCCGACGGGACTCCATGGTGCCTTCTTGTGCGCATCGTAAAACTCATGGGGCATTCACTTGCATCTCTTGAACTCTGAGAAACTCAAAATATTGTTGTAAAGAACCCTTCTGCCATCTAGTGGCTCTTATTGTGGCATTGCCCTCACTGTTGGAAAAAAAATAATTTTGAAATCGAAAGTCAAATAGAATTGTGGATTTGGAGAATTATGACACCCACATAGATTACTGTTTAAATCCTCTTTCTTTTTTAAGTCTCCGTCATCTAGAGCTGCAAAGATTAATCGATGAGTTGTCAAATATTCTACAACTTTTTTAGTTTGAAACATAAGTAAACAAAAAGTAAAGATTCTCTGATTCCAGCTTCTTAAATGTGTATAGTTTCTTCACTCCTCTGTGACAGTCAATTTTCTGACATTTTATAGACCAAATAATTTATCAATTTATCGATACATCCAGAAGATAATCCACATATTAATCGACAATGAAAATAATCGTTAGTTGCAGCCCTATCTTTACTCTATTCCATTTTTGCCAAGCATTTGTATCCACCTCTCATGATCTGGCCGTGTTCTCCTCTCAGAACTTCGAGGTGAAGGCAGATGACCTGGAGCAGATCTGCGAGCTCGGCCGCGGAGCGTACGGCGTCGTGGACAAGATGAGGCACGTGCCCAGTGGCCTGATCATGGCTGTGAAGGTGAGTGACCACAGGACGGCCGACTAAAGGGGTTAGTTATATGACCAAGTAGCTCTAAAGGCCGTATTCATATTAACTTGCATCTAGTCTATATCCAAGACGTTCCACTTCCAGAATTGATCCGTTGCCGCTGCAAATTCCGCTGGACGTCCCTCTTTTCAGACGAATGTCCGTTATCTTCCGCTTCCTTTGTGTTGGCGTTCTAACCTCCGGTGGATTTCTGAGGACTATGGTTAACTGCTCCTCAGATCTCTGCAGGATAAATCCAGACAGCTAGCTAGACTATCTGTCCAATCTGAGTTTTCTGTTGCACGACTAAAACTACTTTTGAACGTACACATGTTCCACCAAAACAAGTTCTTTACCAAGGCTTTTTTGCAGAGGCACCGTAGCTCCAATCGGTGTTTAGCACCACCCAAGACGATTGTGATTGGTTTAAAGAAATGCCAATAAACCAAAGCACGTTTTTCTTCCATCCCAGAATGCTCTGTGGACTAGCCAGACCTTCTTTTGCAGCACTGGGGAGAACGTCTGGCAAAGCATCCTTGATCTGTTCAAGTAACGTATGCACGAAGAAACTGCACATATTCAGTTTTTCTGCAAATAAGCAATCAAGAAGAAAAACATGAATACGCCAAATTGAATGAAAGAATAAAGAAATGTATTTCAGACATATCAAAATGAAATAAACAAAAACAAAAAAGGATTATTCATTAGTTCGCAAATAAGCATATAACATAATATATATATATATATATATATATATATATATATATATATATATATATATATATATATATATATATATATATATATATATATAATGTGTAAATATATATAAGTGCACCTATATACATACACTTATGCACATGAAATACTTGAATGAGGATTGCGTGCCATCTCCTTCTCTGTTGTTTATGACGGTTAAACTTCCTGTCGTTCTCCCTCAGCGGATCCGCGCCACCGTGAACACTCAGGAGCAGAAGAGGCTGCTCATGGACCTGGACATCTCCATGAGGACAGTGGACTGTTTCTACACAGTCACCTTCTACGGAGCCCTGTTCAGAGAGGTGACACGTTGTACAGATGCAGCACACTAGCACCAAATGCTTGCTCTTGGGGGGAATTGTTGGGTCTCTGTAAATTATAGCGTGTGGTCTAGCCTTACTCTATCTGTAAAGTGTCCTGAGATAACTCCTGTTATGATTTGACACTATAACTAAAATGGAATCAGTAGCAGCTAGTCTAATTAGAGCCTTAACCAACAAACCACAGTACCTTTTTAGCATTGCTGCACTGTTAAGTACCAAAAGTTATAGCATTTGTACTCAGAGGTCAAAATTTCCAAATCGGAAACAAGCTGAACTCAGATTTCCAAGTTTGGATGTCGTACGAACTCGCAGTACCCTGAGCTCAAAATCCAACATGGCTGCACCGTGTATCAACAGTTGTGAAAGCTGTAGTAACTTACAGTTTTTCGCACTTCTGTCTTATTTGTCTCTTATCTGCGTAAGTATTAAACAATGTCGACGCTACTGATGAATACTGGATTTTAGTTGCCGATATTGATACAGAGTTTTAAAGATAATCCTAAAAATCTGATAGCAATATATCAACCAATGCTATATATAAAACAAAACAATATAAATGTATCAATGGGTCTATAGTCCAAATCTCCATTGTTGACTCCCTACAACATGAGAACCACCAGAGAATATTAATGACAAATCAATAGTAAGAAACACCTGTGAAGATTTCCGGATGCCGACAACTTCCTGCAGCAGTGAGCGTATGTCTGGCATTTCCTCGCTGTGACAATAAACACCGTGAAATCTGTCGCTTACCGTGCATCTGGAATGCGACCTGGTGCTTTGTTGCCAGTTTTTTTCTGGATCTCTTTCCAACATTTGACTTTTGCGTTGCCAGGGTGACGTTTGGATCTGCATGGAGCTGATGGACACATCGCTCGACAAGTTCTACAAGCAGGTGATCGAGAAAGGCATGACCATCCCAGAGGACATCCTGGGAAAGATCGCCGTCTCGGTGGGTTCACCTCATACATTTTGAACACAATGGAAGGATGAATGGATGAATGGATGAATGGTAGATAGATAGATAGATAGATAGATAGATGGTGGCTAAAATGATGGATGGTAGATAGATGGATGGATGGTAGATAGATGGATATTTGATTGATTGATTGATTGATTGATTGATGGATGGATGATAGATAGCAATATGGATGGATGAATGGTAGATAGATAGATGATGGATGATAGATAGATAGATAGATAGATAGATAGATAGATAGATAGATAGATAGATAGATAGATGTTATGTAACTCTCATTTGCTTATTAACAGGCTTTGTTATTACAGATAGTAAAAGCTTTGGAGCATCTGCACAGCAATCTGCAAGTCATACACCGAGGTAAGAGCCCGAGTGGAAACCCATTAAACCTCTCAGAGACAGTGTCAATATCCATTTCTTTGTGATGCATCCTCACTGCACTGAGCTGCTTTCTTTGTTTTCTTTCTTTCTCTTTACTCCACCCAGCTCTCATTTTTAAAGGGCTGTGTGCGCTGTGTTTGGCATGTTTTAGCCCATTAGCTAAAAGTCTTGTATGCTGCTGCGTTACATAAATTGAATGTCTTTTTTTTTTTTTTTTTCAGACCTTCCAGGCAGCCATTGGTTTCCATTCATTTCCGTACGATATCAAAATCTATCAGCAGACTCTTGAAACGAGCATGAGTCATTTAATCCATTACAGTGAACATCCAGTCTGCTTTTACTTTTGTCAAGGTTACATAATCATTTTTGACGTCGAGCACTACAGACTTCAAATTCAACTCCATTAAAAGCTGTATTCATCAATTTATTCGTAAGGACAAACGTTTAAATGCCTCACAGGGATTAACTCACGGATAAGTATCTATCAGCTCACTCTTTTAGTTTTCGGGCCCGCAGCTTCAGCCTGCATTCCCACTGGAGATGGCCCAATGCCATTTTTTCCTTCCTGACACCGATTCCGATACCTGAACTTGCGTATCGGCAGATACCAAGTACTGATCTGATAACCGTGTGTCATATATCTTATTATGTTTTAACAGCTGTATGCTGCTATCCCTGTATGGATGTGATATGATTGTTATCTTTGTTGTTCGGCCTGGCTCGGGTTAAACGTTTTGTGAAACATGTACAAACCCAAACACTGAACGCCATAGAACTTTCTTTTATTATTCAGTCAGTCATAACGGAAAAAGAACATAAATAAACTACTTTGAGGAAGATTTTTTGGTGCATGAACTCCGGTATTTTCCGATATCGATAACAGCATTTTGCGTGTGGCAGTATCAGAGGCTTTTCCGATACTGGTATCGGTATCGGAACATCTCTAATTTACACTGTCTGCGTCAGCATATGTCCCGTACGGTAGACAGGAAACATCACTGCCTCTATTGCTGCCACAAGAAAGTTGAAAACACTATGAGGGTAAAAAAAACTGCCCGGGAGTTTGTGTAACAGCTGACCGTTTCCTGCAACAATTCACAATCACCTTGTCGGTTTTCTTCCTCACTTCATCCATGAAATTAAGCTGCCTTCAAGTGCGGTCACAAACGTCCGCAAAGATCTACAAATGATCTATAAACAATCTGATGTGAACTGTTAAATATAAAGTCTACTTGTGCTACATTGGGGGTGTTAAAGAACACAACAGGACGACACACAAATGGGCCATTTCATTGACACTCCCACCGCCGCAATGCCCTGCGGAAAATCGTCAGATCGCTGGTTCCTGGTCTAATTGCACCCTTACCGTTTCGGGTCCCTGTTAGTGCTTTCATCAGTGTCATATCCAGCAGGCATTTGTACACTACATGATCCGTTTACATTTTGTTCTGCTGCCTCCAAGTGGCCACAAAAAGAAGCTCTTAAAGGTCCCATAATCTTTTTTTTTATCATAAAGCAGGTTGAGGTGCTATATAAATGTTGCAAAAGTATGAAAACGGCCAATAGACCTTTTTCACGGCAGACATGTTGACATGTCATAGTAGAAAAGCACAGGTGTATTCAAAACCATTACTGATGGCTGCATTCCACTTAGGAGAGGCCCTGGTATTGTGCATGCTGACTCACTGAGATAACTTAGTGGGACACTTGATGGAACTGAGTCATCGTTAAGGTTATCAGTGTCAGCTGTGCTTTTCCTACTCCAATCAGAGCAGACAGGGAATAAATGGCCACCTTGAACGATCCAAAAATCTGTAGAAGCATTATTTGAACATGGTCAGCAAAGATAAGGTACACATTATCTGTAGCCAAGTAGCTTTGACTTGCAAGCACACTGTAACAGTTGTAGTTATATTGATATGCTCCTTTTAAGGGTTAATGCTTCCTGTGTGAACCCTCTGTGGCCCCGGTGGCGACCACTGTGTGGCTCAGGTTGCATCACAGCTTCATGTAATCGTGCAGAAAGTGACAGAAATAAAGTCACACAGTCGTGTTGAGCAGCGACCGCAGCGTGTCAGAGTGTTATTTAAAAAAAAACAACATAAAAGCGTAGTAACCCTTTGCCTCTCTGGTTGCAGATGTGAAGCCCTCCAACGTGCTGATCAACACCCAGGGCCAGGTGAAGATGTGCGACTTTGGCATCAGCGGCTACCTGGTCGACTCGGTGGCTAAAACAATGGACGCTGGCTGCAAGCCCTACATGGCAGTAAGCAGGACGAGACCAAACAAACACATTCAGGGCCCTATTTTAACCATCTAAGTGCACGGCGTGAAGCGCAGGTGCGTTTAGGGCGTGTCCAAATCCACTTTTGCTAGTTTGATGGCAGAAAAAAGGGTCCGTGCGCCGGGGCGCATGGTTGAAAACGGTTGTTCTTAGTGTCTTCATTAATCAGAGGTGTGTTTTGGGCGTAACATGTAATCAACCAATCAGAGTGTCACCTCCCATTCTCTTTAAAAGCCAGGCGCGTTTGGACCTTGGTGCATTGCTGTTATGATGGAGGATTTCCACCGTAATATTTTTATTTGTAATCTTCTGCATGTGTGTGTGCTGCTGTGCGTCCCTGTGTGTGTAACAAGCATAGTGTGTGCACTGTGCATAAGCCTAGGAGCATTTTACTAATTAGCTGTTAAAATAGCAATGAAATGCTGCGTTATTGACTTTAGACCAGGTTTTCAGTTGGTCAATGGCGCGATCACTTCCCGCTGCCTCAAGATAGCAATACTCCCAGAATGCACCTGAACACACCTCCCTGTAAGACCAGCCCGCCCATGGGCGCACAGATGGGCGCAGGTGCATTTGCTATTTAAACTGATAGGGCCCTCAGTGTGCTGTCATTGAACTGTTACAACCGACAAACCTGCTTCATATTAATATTCTAATAATATTCCACTATTATTCCGAATATAGTCTCGTTAGTCATGCCGTCTACTATGGAGCAGTAGCTCCTACACACTTGAAAAGATCCAAACTATCCCTCTATAGACTCTTGTCTTGTTTCTCTAAAGCAGAGCTCTCCAACGACCCCTAGGGGTGCAGCACAGTTACTGCAGGGGGGGGCCCGCCGAATTTTCAAAACTTAAAATGTCTTAACATGAATCCAACATATTACGGATACTGATACAAAATATAAATCAGCCTATTTGTGAAATACCATTGATGATATGCCTACTAGCCAATAGGTAAGACAATCTCTATGGTAGCCATCCACAGATCCAGTTCATCCTAAAGATTCACTCTGCCACATGTATGTTTAACATTAAAACATGATTTATAAAATGATGCCAACAATTATTATTATTTCAATAGCTTGGTATTCTATGCACTAAAAAGGTATGAAGGCTTCAGGCCGCCCCACACGTTCGCACGTTCACGTTCCCACACCACCAGGCTCGTTGAATATGCAACTTAAAATGTAGTAGGGGGTCCCTGCAACGTCTCTCTCAGTTACGGGGTCCTTGGTTTAAAAAAGCTTTGTGGGGCCAAAATGCTGGATCCCACAAGTTTAAAGAGCTGTTTGAGGGTTAAGACTTGGTTTTAGGATTAGGGTTAGAATTAGGTTATGATTAGGGTGAGGGTAAGGGTTAAGGTTAGGCATTTAATTGTGATGGTTAAGGTTAGGGTAAGGGGCTAGGGAATGTATTATGTCAATGACGGGTTCCCACAAAGATGTGTGTGTGTATGTGTGTGTGACGTTTAAGATGACATCATGACATCTTTCTTGCTTGTTTTCCCGCAGCCGGAGAGGATTAACCCCGAGACGAACCAGAAAGGCTACAGCGTCAAATCTGACATCTGGAGTTTAGGAATCACAATGGTAAATCACCTTTTCATTTCTTTTTTTTTATTCTTTATTTCAATGTGAAACCCCTTAATCTCTCTGACATGTTTAGTTGTCCCGAATTTGTTCACCTCAGTTTTTTAAAGTCTTTAAGTGAGTATGTGCAGGGTCAAAATTGATCCATAATTTAAAAACCAAAATCTGGTCCTGTGAGGCCTGGCTCGAGACGAACGAGAGTGTCTAGACGTTTCATTATGAGTTGTTAAATATTCATAGCTTTCTCATTTGCACATTTTCAACTCAGACCAGAGAATATATCGGCGTCAAGGATTCAGCTGCAATATGTGACAATTTCCCATCAAGTGTTCCCGCACAAGTCTAATTTAAATGGCAATAGGAGCGCTAAGTGTTTGGTGAGAGAAGTGAAAAGGGAAGGAAAAAAAAAAAGTTCAGCTTTTGGAGAAACAATTTCATTATGAATTCTGCAGGATGGGAGTTTATATCTTAGCTCCAAGATGTCATCAGAACTGGATGAGCAATCAGTGTGTTTTTGGGTGATTTCAGAGCATCTGGTGCTTCTTGAGAACTTAAGAGCCACCTGTGTGCTGTATACTGAACGAACTACTACAAGTGAAGCAGATGATGAGTTTTTGTCTGAAGTAGGGCTGGGTATCGCCTAGGGCTGCACGATACGAGGAAAATATGTCAATATAAGTCAAGTCAACTTTATTTGTCAATTCTGCAACACGTGCCAGACATGCAGAGCCGTGGAACATATGTTTCTCTCCGACCCACGGTGCAATAAGGACACGTGCAACAAGTATAATATCAGTAATCTCACCCGTAGGCGCCGATTTAGGTTTTCCTCCGTGGGTGCTCACGGGCGCACGCCTTTTAAAAAAAGTAGTGAAAAAATGTTTGCATTTCAGAACATTAGGAAATGGACAGCGGCCGACACAAACACACGCGATAGTTAAATTAATAATATTAACTCGATAATAAAGCCGTAAAGTAGGCTTTTAACTCAGGGCAGCGCCTCTTCTCACAAATACAGATAGGGTTGGAGATGAGAAGTTTAACTGACACGTAACCGCGATCAGCTTCGTGGGAAATTAAGAATCAGTGCCACCTGTCTAGTAGCCACTTGCATCATTAGGTTTTGCTCTTTTAATAACAAATCTGTCCATTTTAGTCTCACTCTGATTACCTAATGCACATGCACGCACTGTATTGGGGGGGGGGGGTCACGCTGTGATTGGTGGATAGGATATGGAGCAGGGGACTGACAGCGACATCCCCAATCACACTATGACAGACGCTCCACTTAGCACCAACTGCAATGTTACATTTTAAATGAAGGGAGCCAACCGGCAGTCTGGCACACGTGGGGGCTCAGTATTTTCCGTGGGTGCTCGGTTATCGGCGCTCGGTATGCTTACTTCCACTTACGCACCATAAACCGCCTTCGTCCATCACTTACACCCAGTGATACGGCTACTCTCATCCACGCTCTTGTCACTTCCCGTATTGATTATTGTAACTCCCTCCTCTCTGGTTTACCCCACAAGTCCATCCACGAACTCCAATCGGTCCAAAACTCAGCTGCCCATATTATCCCTGTCCAATACCGTATTGACTTCAAGATCCTTCTTCTCGCCTTCCATACCTCTCTGAACTCCTTCCTGCCCTACACTCCATCCCGAACTCTCCGATCCTCCTCTTCCTCACTGCTTTCCACTCCTTCTGCCCGCCAGTCCACAATGGGGTTTAGACAAAGGCACAAAAAAGCTATACAACCACACAACTATACAACTCTACCATGGTGAAAAAGGCATGTATTATCAATTTTGGGATTTTGTTAATCGATATCAGATCACTCAAACAAAGATGGATTTTTTTAATCCGAGAACCGATTGAGAATCTAGCTGGGGATTGGATCCTGATGTTGCGGAGCGGTTCGTGTTCTCAGTGTTTGTGCGGCCTCTCTTTCAGATCGAGCTGGCCATCCTGCGCTTCCCGTACGACTCGTGGGGCACGCCCTTCCAGCAGCTGAAGCAGGTGGTGGAAGAGCCTTCCCCCCAGCTCCCTGCCAACCACTTCTCCCCCGACTTTGTGGACTTCAGCGCTCTGTGGTGCGTCCTTATCTATTGTTCAGTGCCATTTATTTATTTATTTATTTACTTTTTTTTTTATCAGCCAGAAAACATCCAGGTTCCAACATTTTTGATTGTGTTCTTCTCTCTTTTATTTTTTTTATTTTTTATTTTTTAACCACTCAAGGTTGAGACACCAGCAGAGTCATCGTGCCCTTTAACAAAGCCACAAAAAATCTGATAGAAATGTGTGTTGATAATAGCTGAGTGGGCTTCAGTTAATTTCTCCTTTTATCACTTCATTATGACGCTTGTTGTTGTTGTTGTTGTTGTTGTTGTGAGGCCAAGGGCCTGTTCTGACAGGATGGACAGGGATCTCACCAGCAACACTCTGACATTTTATGTAAGGGATAACGTGTGAATGACGACCAAGAAACGCTTGTCTTTTACTGTAAACATTTACTGTTCAATATGTTTCAGTTTTACACACAAGAAAGAGAACAACTTAATCTTGACGGACATGTTTTACATCTAGCATCTCGCGTTCATCTCAGTACAGGCCAAGGGGTTAAGATAGCATCCGCTCCAAAATGGCGACCACACTATATAGTGCAGCATTTCAGCGATAGGGAACGGTTTCCAACACAGCTGAAGTCTTTTTGTCCTGTCGGCACGCTTAAAGGCACCCCGAAATGTCGGAGTTTGTGGAGAGAGAAAGGATGTGAGGAAGGCCTCACATCCTTTCTCTCTGCACGCATTCTGTTGTCGAGGAAATGAGGACAAAAATGAAAGTAAAAAAAAAAGGAACTCCATACTGCTGTGGGATTCAGACTTGGAATAAAAAGCAGAGCTCTGAGACAAGGCTGGAGAAGGAGTCGAGTGTGTGTTCTGAGGCGTCGGTGATGAATGTTGTGAATTTCATGCTGATTATGCTTTCTGCTTCCACAGCTTAAAGAAAATCTCCAAAGATCGGCCGACTTACACAGAACTCATGGTAAGTGTTCAAAAATATGTAATGTTGTCATCATTCTGCTGTTTCCAGCGGTGGAAGAAGTATTGAGATCCTTTACTTAAAGCTCTAGTGTGTAACTTTTTGATATTAATGAGTTGCTAAAAATCTAATTAAGACTATCAGCTCCACACAACTCTCTCTGGATTTCTCATTCTGACTATGTTCAGAAATCTGAACTTGTAAAGTAACTAGTAACTAAAATGGTCAGATGAATGTAGTGGAGTAAAAAGTACAGCGTTTCTCTCTGAAATGTAGCGGAGTAGAAGTAGAAAGTGGCATGAAAAGAAAAAGACTCAAGTAAAGTACAAGTACCTCAACATTTGTACAGTACTTTAGTACAGTACTTGAGTCAGTGTACCATTTACCAGTGGTGGAAGAAGTATTCAGATCCTTTATCAGAGTCAGAATCAGTTTTATTGGCCAGGTTTGCGCAAACAAACAAGGAATTTGACTCCGGTTACACTCACTTAACATATATAAAGAATAAAAACAGGAAGGACAGTGAGAATATTAAAAAAAAAGTTAAAATTTTGTTAAGTATATGGAACAACAATACAATAGAATTTAGAAATTTACAAAAAAATATACAATAACAATTGAAGAGAGGGAAGGAATAGTGCAATACCAATAAAAGTAAAAAAAATACTTTGTTACATGTAAAAGTACTCAATAACGAAAAATCCTCCCGTTTTAGAAAGAGTAAAGGATCCAACCAGCTGTGTGTTTACTGGTCTCATGATCTCAGCTGGACTCGTAGCCGTTATATTGTTGGCTAGTTTACTTTAGAATAAAACATCAGATTTTATAAACTCCATGTGTTTTGTGTGCAAAAAAATCTTAATGTGTAAAGTAACTAAAGCTGTAACAGATGAATGTAGTGGAGTAAAAAGTTCAATATTTCTCTCTGAAATGTAGCGGAGTAGAAGTAGAGACTGGTGTGAAAAGTACTTAAAATGTGTACTTAAGTACAGTACTTGAGTAATGTGCTGTTTCCACAGATCAGATGCGTAACTTGCATGCATGTTGTAATACTGTAAACCAGCCAATGGAGGGCGCACTAACACCATTATTTCCATGTGGCTGAAAGTCCTTTCCTTTAGATAAGCTGCTGTAGATGCCTCATTACATCAATCAGTTATCATTTTACATAACACTGTGCAACTAATCGAATGGTAACCCTTGTGTTGTCTTCCATTCCACCATGTACTTGTCTTCCTGAAAATCAACACTTTTTCTGACGTTTTCGTCTCTTTTATCGACACTTTTGGCTCTTTTTTTTTTTTTTAAGTTTAAACGCTTCTTTTCACCACCATGATACCTAATACCAAAATTATGAATTATATTTATTAAAGAAAGGATAATTACAGAAGGGTATGTGTCAACATTCAGTCTGGTTTTAAAATTTTTTTATTTTTTCAAATGCAAAATTTCTTTTTTATATAACACCCAAAATTCATTGAAAGTAGAGATCCTATCTTTTGTTGTACTTGCGAAGCGCGTTATGTGGAATCATCCGTGCTATTTTGGGGTAATTAAAATTAGGTAGTTCAAAAGAAACCCATATTTCTGATACAGACATTTAATGTAATCCAGAAAGAAACAATTATTTTGCACATGACATTTTGCGAGTAAACTCTTCTTTTGTCTTGTGTTCTGAAGGGGAATTTAAAGGGTTCAACGGGAAAAGCGTTGAGGGAAATGTCGCTCAATGGTGTTTTAAGCGCCCAACGTCTCCTTCCAGGCAGCGCTGCGACCGCTGACTTCAAGGCACCTAACCCTAACCATAACCATAACCATAACCATTGCCTAATCCTAGTGCCTAGAGACGTTGGGGGCTTAAAACACAGATAAACGGAAATGTCACAGTTCAAGGTGTCTTCACTGTCGATTTGTTTCACGGTTATATTTTTAAAGTGCAACACCTTTCCAAAAGTCCACGACTCATCGTGTAAAATAATCGGGATTCCAATACTGACCAAAATAATTGTGATTATGATTTTTTTTTCCATAATCAAGCAGCCCTAATATTACACAGATCAGATTTTTAAAGGACTTCTCAGGGTTCCCCCCCAGTGTATTGCAAGCCATTATTATTATTATTATTATTATTATTATTATTATTATTATTATTATTATTATTATTATTATTGTTTAATGTATATTTAAGACGTTTTTTTAAAACTTAAGCTGGGGCGGCTCGGTTTGAAACTTAGACATTGTTAACGTTTTCAAATCTCCAGTCAGCTTTTAGAACTGACTTAATGTCACGTACTGCCCTAAGGAATCTGTCTTAAAGCTTTTTTTAAATCCTGAATTTTGCGATTCTACTTCTGATGCTGTTATCACAGAAACTACTGGGCTCTACATTAACGCTGCTGTAGGTAGGATTGTGAAGATCCAGGACTTGGGCAACAAATTTGAACATCGACAACATCTCAGTCCCAATGGTAACACAATGGTAACTTTAATCACCAACAGTAAAACGATGCTAACTAGCAGGCTAGCGTTAGCCATTTCAGCATCATATCAGACCAACCACTGTGCAAACGTTACTGTCATCCTCACCAACGTAGCTTTGTGGACTTTTGACTACTAATAACCAAGTGAAAGATAAATCATTCATGGTAATTATGCAGTGTTCGAACTATACCGTGGCCTTCGGGGGAGCCCACTTTTTTTCCACGCGGGGGTTGTGCGCTTACAATGACTTACAAAGATACATAACAGCTACAAGTATATGCACTACAGGATTTACCCTATTATACGTTATCAACAGGAGTAGAAAGGTCAAATCGCAAACAGCCAGCCACAAATAGTCTATAAACAAAGCATCAGGCTGTTTTTGAGATTTCACATGAACAACGGTTAAAGTTACTCAGGCTACTGAAGAATACCAGAACTCCTCCGTTCAATTAGACCTTAGCGACGCACCCCAAGCTTCCATCCTTAACAAACAGCCATGTATATCGGCTCTTCCAGTCTCTCCACTGCTGGCTGTTCAAATTTAACGGGAGAGAGGAGCGAGAGGGTTAGGATCATCTTCAGCCAGAGAGGACATTATTTCTTCAGCTTCTTCCTGCGTTGTCACCCCGGTGGGAGGCGTGCCAACAGGCTTGCAGCAGGTGAATTAGTTGTGCTAACGTCATGTAAAACCAAAATTAATTAAACTGCCTTGTTTTTTTTTTGCCATGGCTATATGATGCTTACTGCAGAATGGATTTCAAGGACTTTGCGTGCCGATTAATGGCCTTCAACGTTTAGATTTGTTTTTTACATGTACTAAACATGAGTTGAATTTGCACCGCAGCGCCGCCACGCCTTGATGCTCATAACAAGAATAGCATGTATAGCCTACTTTATTGAAGTGAATTAGGTTCAAATCGCCGACATGCATGAATGATATTTTTGCAGTTTTACACATAATAATCCACGATGATCACATTACAGAAAACTGAAATTGCACATCAAAATGACACATTGTCAATATTTTTAGAGACCCCCCAAAATTTCACAAATCACATTTTCAGGGGAGCCCATGTCTTATTAAGGCTGAGCTCCCCCTAGCTCCCCCGTAGTTTGCACCCTGTAATTATGTTACCTGTCGAGAAGAAATGTGGCTACGTCTGCATCGTTCTTCAGATCTTTAAAATCACGGAGCTCACGCCACTGAAAAGCCACTACAATATTCAACCGAGTTTTGGGAAATCTTTCTGCAGCTCGTGCGCGGGAAAGGGGGAAGGGAGAATGCTCTTATATGCGTGTGCCTGAGCAGTGATTGACAGGCAGATAGACCCCGTCCTGTGGCCCTGATTGGAGAAAATCAACCGGGAGCGGTGGAATTTTGCCAATCGCAGTACAGGCTGTAGGAGGTGCCAGAGGAGCTGGATTTTTTTATATTACATAATTCATGTAGTTCTACTGGATCATAGGGTCAGTTTGAGCAAATATGATAGAAAGTCAGTTTTATAAGTCTTACCTACTGCACCTTTAACGCTCCGTTAACATTACTACATGACTGAGGCAAGCCCCGCCCTACGAAGCAGCTCGATTGGTTGGGGTTAGGCATTGACCTCGAGTGGTTAAGGTTAGGATTAGCCGATTGATTGCCTAGAAGTTGCGTGGGTTCCATAATAACGCGTCTGGGACTGGCCCCAGTCGGGCCCTCGTTGGGGGGAAAAAAGACACACGCCACCAGGCTGAACGACTTTTTTGGGGGAAACCCTGCTTCTAATTGACTAAATAAATGTCTTTTTTTTTTTTTTTCCTTCTCAGCAACATCCCTTCTTCACCTCCCATGAGGCCAAAGAAACCGACGTGGCCAGCTTTGTGAAAGTCATCTTGGGGGACTGAGTCGCCGCACTTGCACAGGAGGGAGGGAAGATCTGTTATAAAGAAAAAAGAAAATGCAACAAACAAAAAAGCATCCAGCCCCCTGTTACCTGCAGGACCCCCCCCCCACCTACCCCCCACCCTCCATCCTCCACCCTTCCCTCCAGAAACAGACGGACGGAGCCCAGAGGAGAACCAAGCGTTTGTCGTCGTCCCCCCCCTCCTACCTGGCCTCTGTGTCCTCTGTACATTACCTGGCATGGGAGGGATGTTGGGGAGGGACGGGTGTGCCTCACACATAATCTGGAATTATTTAAGATGTCCGTATGCAACAACCACACAGAACTCCCTCTTTGGTAAGATGTGTCCCACCGCCTGCCGCGCCAAACGTTAGACAGCGAGTTCTACCGCACCGAGTCCAGCCTGTTGTCACGGTCAAACTCCCCCTTCTTTTTTTGTGTGATGAATAACAGAAGTGAAAAGAGGTGCGGATTATATAAAAAAAAAAAAAAATGAATGATATAATGCTATCTATGTATAATCTAAATGTGTGTATACTCAAAGTTAGTGTTGCATCGGTTTATTAATTGACTGCATGTACAGAATATATCGCTGGGTGAAAACAGGCTCCGATGAGGAACAGTTGTTGGCTGCGTGTGTGTGTGTGTGTGTGTGTGTGTGTGTGTGTGTGTGTGTGTGTGTGTGTGTGTGTGTGTGTGTGTGTGTGTGTGTGTGTGTGTGTGTGTGTGTGTGTGTGTGTGTGTGTGTGTGTGGGGCTGCCCGATTTTGGATAAAATTGTAATTTTTGTGGAGATTGTTTTCTCTCGCGATTCCTGTGGTAATGAAACGTTTCCTCTGCAGTCTCATCATGCCTGCGAGAGTAGTCACGCTTCTGTTTTTTTTGTATTCTATTATTTTTGTTGTTTTTTTGTGTCCAGGCGGCAGGATTATCGGGTAGTTTTCGTTGCCGTGGTACCTTCATATTGTACTTGGTTGTAGCGTTTGGATGCAGCAGGTGGTTTGTCCAAACACAGCGTGCACAGCACATGCATGTGCTCGTTGCGTTAACATCGGAAACAGGTTCCTTGCACACAAAACAAGTGTGAGGCTTTTTTTTACAATGTTCAAAAAAGTTTTGTCAGAACTTTGGTGTGATTTATTTCCTTGATTCTGACTCATTTCATCATCGACGGCGTTAAGCCCCCCGACAAACGGTGTTCAAAGCACAATTTTGGACAAAAAAAAAGTCTTTTCAATGGACTCACAACGGCGCCTGCTTCCCAGTGGTTTGTGGCGTACAGGCGGGGGTTTCTTTCAGTAGTTTTTGTAGCTTTGGTACCTTCATATTGTGTTCTGTCGTGGTTCAGATGGCTAACTTCAGTTTGACACATTTATTATTCTCGATTCTAACAATGACAAAGGTCACAAGAGTGACATTTCTGTCTGGAATTTTCAGTCCAATCTCAGCAATCGGTAGATTTGCCTTTGGGTTACATAACGGTAGTCTCACACGCTGCGGAGCGGAGGAGGGTCTGGCTAGTCCACACGGCATTCCTGGATGGGAGAAAACCGTGCTCTGGTTTATTGGCATTTCTTTAAACCAATCACAATCGTCTTGGGGCGGCGCTAAGCTCTGCATGGAGCCGCGGTAAAAAATAGTCATGCGAGAGAAAACTCTGATTGGACAGATAGTCTAGCTAGCTGTCTGGATTTACCCTGCAGAGATCTGAGGAGCAGTTAACCATAGTCCTCACAAATCCACCGGAGGTTAGAACGCCAACACAAAGAAAGAGGAAGGGGACGGACATCGGCGAAAAGACACGCATCCCGTGGAATTTCCTGCGGCACCGGAGCAATCCCGGAAGTGGAACGTTGAGGATGTAGACTACGTAACGGTAACCCAGCGACCCGCAAATAGTTACTATGTCGACACATATTTTGCGAGGATGCGCAAATGAATTGTGCCGTGCCACTCTGTGTTGTGACCTGTTGGTCTGGGATGTGCTTTGAAGCAAACTAGTTGGAACGACATGTTTTAAAGCCGTTCCAAGCGGCCACTCTTCAAGGCGAGACGAAAACCCTATCGCCATAGACAGGGAAGAGACGTGATGAATTGGATTTACTAGGGCTTATTGGGCACGCCTTCAGACAGGGTCTCCTCGAAGGCTTTCATAGTTACGCTCAGTGGGTCGCATGAATAGCGACGGAAGTTGAATAAATTGAAATTGCCGGGGAGTCTCCCAATCACGCTGTCCCCCGTTCATTAGGGCTGCGACTTAACGATTATTTTCATCGTTGATTATTTTCTCTCGAGTAATCCGTTAGTTGTTTGGTCTATAAAATGTCAGAAAAGGTGGATCAGTTTTCCCCAGAGTTTACTGTCCCAGAGGAGAGAAGAAACTAGAAAATATTCCCATTTAAAGCAACACTGTGTAACTTTTCCCGCTTTGGTCCCCCTACAGGTTGGAAGCGGAATTGTCCGTTACATTACATGGTGCGAGTTTGCCAGATCGGGTCGCCTCGGATCTGTAGTTTGAATGAACTGGACAATGTAATGTGATGTGATGTACAGTTCCACTTCCAGCCTGTAGGGGGACCAAAGCAAGAAAAGGTACATAGTGTTGCTTTAACAAGCTGCAATCAGATAAGTTTTTCATAAAGACTCAAACCGATTAATCAACTATCAAAATAGTTGGCGATGAATTTAATATTTGACAACTACTAGATTTTATCAATTCATCTTTGCAGCTCTAGTGTTCATCGTCAGATGTGACGCTGTCACTCGTGGATGCCCTGCTCATGCAAACACACGGGGTGTAGCCAGATTACACAGGTGCTACGAGGCCAAATTGGGATCGAAATCGGATGAATCATGCAGCCCTGTGTGTACGTGTGTGTGTGTGTGTGTGTGTGTGTGTGTGTGTGTGTGTGTGTGTGTGTGTGTGTGTGTGTGTGTGTGTGTGTGTGTGTGTGTGTGTGTGTGTGTGTGTGTGTGTGTGTGTGTGTGTGTGTGTGTGTGTGTGTTGACATTGTGGTCCGTTTTGGGAGAAGATTGCCCGTCTTCTCCCTGTTGTCTGTACTGAGCCAATCTCAACCCTCTCCACTCCATGTTCAACATGAAAAGAACTGGACGTTATTGCTATTATTATTATTATTATTAATATTCTATGAATTATTGTTGTGTCTTATGTAGATCCAGTTTTAATTCCCCCGCACCCCCCCTTCCCCAGACATATTTACTGCAGTTTCTCTTATTTATTACAACTGCTGTCTCCCTCTGAAAACTTGAGCAATCCATCAGAGACTTCTTTTGTGTGTGTGTGTGTGTGTGTGTGTGTGTGTGTGTGTGTGTGTGTGTGTGTGTGTGTGTGTGTGTGTGTGTGTGTGTGTGTGTGTGTGTGTGTGTGTGTGTGTGTGTTTTTGGTTCTTCTATGCTCAAACACGTAAATGCTTTTAAACTGTAACTCGCAAGCCTTCTATGTGCCTCTGTATAGAAAACAACTACGAAAAGTAATATGTTGTAACAAGGATGCTGCAGTGATCTCTGCCTCTCCCATCATATCAGCGTCCTCTTGCTTCACACTCACGTGATCAGAATTCCACTTCCTGTTTGCTTTCATCACTTTGGGTTTCTCTGTGGACATTGACAGTATTTTTTTTTTTCCCTCAACTCATTTGTACTCCTCTCTGTTGTTGCCTTTGGCTTTTTTTTTTCTTTTTTCCGCACGTTGGTTTCTGATGGCAGGAAGCTTGGGGCTGAATCCGTAGAGCTCAGCTGACGCCTTTAGCTGTTATGTACTACTCTTATGACGAAATGGGAAACTTGAAAATGCTGTTCAGTGGTAGGACGGCAGGGTATTGTCAAAGATGGAATAATTGGCATCCTCTTCTTGCCTATAAATGTTTAGTTTCTGGGTTATCACTTGACGTTTTGATGCATTTGTGTCCGTCTTCAGTCCATTTCCGCTGAGCATTGTTAGACTGTGTCGAAGGGGTTTGATTGTTGCTTTGAGGCTCAATCTGTCATTTGAAAAAGACAAAAATTAATTGTTTTTAACATGTAACATTGCAGGACGCTACCACAGATTTTGAACATGAAAAATACATGTATGAATATATTAGATTTGTATTTTAGTCATGTGGTCATTTACAGAAACAACGCCCTATTCTAAAAAAAAAATAAAAACTTCAGGTACCTTCAAAACAGTCCAACAGTGTGTAAAATAACAGGGATTATTATTGTTTTATAATTATTGTTTTGTGGGGGCATTGGACCATTTTCCACCCTCTGCATATTTTTTACCTTATAAAATACTTTGGGCATAAATTCCCTTTCTCTTTTAGCTCCGTTTTGGTCTCCACCAGCTCCTTAGGCGAATATCTGATTCTTCAGTTGCTTAATGCTCGGCTAGCTTCACCAGCTAGTCTCTAACTTTGTTTCTCTGCCGTTCAGTGCTGAGCAGGTAGCATACAGTTGGTTTTTGAAAGGTTTTTTAGAACTAAAAATAGCTGCCTGCTGCTGGAACTTTGTTAACCCTCTGAGGACAAAAGACGCACCGGCGAGTCCAAGCGATGTTTGACATCAATCCTACTCAAAAGCGATATTACAACATTTCATTTTAGAGATTTATTTACTATTTCATTCATATATTACACTACTTTTGTGAACCCACAACTTTTGTAAACTCATTTCAAGCACTAAAATAATTTGTATTGTAGGTATGTTTTCACAAGAGATTTGAGAAATTTCATAAAGTGAACATCAGCTTTTCAGCTTTAGGGCAAAATTATCTTTTTAAACATTGTTCTGGAACAAATGTGGGCCTTGCTTTACAGAAAGCTGAGTTTGTTCTGAACATTTTTATATGAAACACATGGGGATCTTAAAATGTGAATTTAAAAAGGAATGTAAAAATGTCCTTAGAGGGTTAACATAACAGTGCAGCTTTCAGTAATGTTTTCTCACGCTGTTAATGGGTTTACTTTATAAATATATAAACAGCAGGAAAACAGACCGGGAATTTCACCTTCCTCCACAGCGCTGTGGAGGAAAGTCTGGCTAGTCCACACAGCATTCTGGGATAGGAGAAAAACATGCTCTGGTTTATTGGCATTTCCTTAAAACAATCACAATCGTCTTGGGCGGCGCTAAGCGCTGGACGGAGCCACGGTGCCTCTGCAAAATAGCCTCTGGAAGGAACTTGTTTTGGTGGAACATGTGTACTTTCAAAAGTTGTTGTTGTTGTTGTCGTGCAACAGAAAACTCTGATTGGACAGATAGTTTAGCTAGCTGTCTGGATTTACCCTGCAGAGATCTGAGGAGCAGTTAACCATAGTCCTCACAAATCCACCGGAGGTTAGAATGCCAACATAAAGGAAGAGGAAAGTCCCGGACATCCGGCCGAAATGAGGGACATCCGGCGGAATTTCCGACAGCACCTGAACAATCCTTGAAATGTGACATCGTCGATATAGACTACTGTAGTCGTAAAACACAAAAGGATTACAAATTGGGCCTTCAAAAAAACTACACCATGTTGTACTGTCTGAGTTTCAGTACCATCATTAGCATTATATTTTTATTTCTTGACATAATATTCTGTTTTGGTCCCCATTCAAAACAATCCTTTTTGTCCTTTGTCCAGTTGCTTTAAACACGTTGAGCAGGGAGTTTCCTGTTTAAAGCAGACTAACTTTCCTTTCACCCTTCACACCATAATCTGCTCCCGGCGGGGCTTTTAGCTCACTGCCCACCAGGTAATTCCTGAAAGTGTCACCAACAAAACAAATGGCTCGTAAAGCTTGCCTTTGCTTTACTAAAGTGTCACCCTCCTCCATTAGTTCCTCTCTTCATGGTTTCCAACCTTTTCACGGCAGCCAGCTCTGCTGAAAGCAGATGACAAGCAGTGGAAGTGGTTGTTTTCACCCCTACGTGCATCTCATTTTGCCACTTTCCCTTGTAATGAAGCTGAGTCAGAGGGTATGTGGCAATCTGTCAGAGAAACTTCACTGCCAGCCACCATAATGAGAACCTTAAGGGCTTCCTCATTAGTACGTTTTTGTGCCAAAGAAATATACCCTTGTCTAATTTCATCATGCAATAAAGCACTAAGAGCAATTAGTTAATTGCTCTTAGTGCTTTATTGCATGATGAAATTAGACAAATTCAAGTCACACTTCATTCAGCTGAGTTAAATGTTGTTTAGGTGCAGCGAGGCCCCTCACAGGTTCGTTGTGTATGTCCTGCATACTGTTGTCTCTTCTCTGGAGCGTGTTAAACCTTTAGGGCCGTTACAGAGTCAACGCATCGGTACGCATACGCGTCCGCAAGGCTACGCATCGCTACGCTTCGGCCGCCATTATGCGTCGATGCGTAGCCAAATGTGTCGTCCTAGTTTTTGATACGCGACGCGACGGTGCGCACAATACTATGCGTTGTCGGTGGGGGCGACACTGCATGTATTGTAGTAGTGCCCTATATTTAAATATAGGATACTATATTCTACATTATCCAAAAATATTGAATCAACTTAGCTGAGCAAATTCATCAAACATAGAACTACTGAGTCACATTTTTCGGTGTGTATCAACGTTCTGTGTGTGTGTCTATGCTGTGTGCCCTCCTCAAGAGGCTGAAATAGCGTACAGCAGGAGAGAGAGAGAGAGAGACCCAAATGTATTTATATCTTTTTAAAACCTGCTAAACCTGCTAAATGTATTGGTCAGTGCTACCAAATCGTAGTACATTGTACTGGTGGGGAAACACGCCAGCAGCATCTGATAAAAAGAAGTCAGCCAGCCAGCTGCTCCCTGACGAGAGCCACTCTCCGGGAGGCGATATTACGAATCCCACTATGGCCACGCCAAGACCCGCCCTTCAATAGCGTTCACACACTACTATTGGCCAGGCGTCCATGCTTACATGTACAGGTCCTATCCCCTGATCAATCCCCTAACCCTAACCTTAACCACTCGAGGTCAAATGCCTAACCCCAACCAATCAAACTGCTTCGTAGGGCGGGTCCTGGCGTGGCCATAGTGGGATTAGTAATTTTGCCTCCGGGAGGGTCTGGCTCTGCCGACCGAACACCGCGGAGCTCTCTGCTGCCCCCTGTTGCGTGGGCGGTGTATTGCATTTCACGCATCGTCCGTGACGCCTGCGTCTACTTGCGTCCACTGTTTAGACTATGAAAGGGAGCGCGTCGCTCGCGTTGCTTGTTCGCGTTGCTTGTTCGCGTTGCTTGTTCGCGTTGCTTGTTCGCGTTGCTTGTTCGCGTTGACTCTGTAACGGCCCTTAGTGCGTCATTTTATATTAATGAACGTCCGTTACATTCAAGTCGATGCCAAATGAGTTGCTACAAAGCTAATAAAGACTATCAGCTCCACACAACTCTCTGGATTTCCCAGTATGACTACGTTCAGAAGATTGTCTCGAGTGAAGATAATTTGCTCTTCTGAAGAGTCCATCATGTTTTTTTAATCCTCCGTATCCTCCTTGGCTACTAGCAACTGCGTGGAAGAGGGGGAGGGGGTGGTGCGCGATCACGGAAGGCTTGTATCATGTGGATGCAACAACAGTTTTGTTGTCATTACTTGGGATTCCTCATCGAGGAGACAGAAACTACGAACTATAGCTTTAATCACCTGAGGATCTCATTATAAGCGCTCTACCAGAGTCCTCTTTGTTCGCGAGATAATCTGCATCATTTTTTTGTTATTTATCGAGAATGACAAAAGGGAGAGAGAGCAGAAACGCAAGCTTGAGATGGTCCTCCGCTGAAAAACGCTCCCATAGGTCGTTTGTTCGAGCAGCAATTACGACTCATCTTTAGGTTTATAGTGGCGGCGCCCTCTAGCAGCCATAGTAGTTAGGACAGTAGCAAAGCAGGAAGTAAGGTGACACAGTATAAGAGCGCAGGAGGCAGGTTGGGGTGTTGGATGGGTCAAACAAACACAGGACTTTCACCCAGGAGACCGTGGAGTTTGTGTCCCGTTTAAAAAAATTTAAGTAAACAGCAAGTTTTTTTGTCGCGTTCTGCGTCCATGCCATGCTTAACTGGAAGTGAAGTAACGTCTGATTTGAACCCAGACCGTGATTTCTTTTCAATACATAACCAAGGAGTTTTTGTGCTTGAACATAAACAAACTGCTACCGTTTCACAACGTTAACGTGTTTAAAACGGCGACCGATGGTCTCTGGTTTATATATCTTTGTGAATGACGCTAACACACTGTTTTTGTCCTTCAGTTCCTCTGCTGTGATGTTTTGCGCTGTACTGAGGATCACATAGTCACATTGTACGCGTGCTACTGTAGAAACCTGTCGTTTTGAACATTAAAGGTTGCGGTCTAGGTGGACATTGTGTCGGTTCTAAAGTGTTTGGGGTTTTTTGTGAGAGAGATTGGAATTTAAAGGTTCTGATGTTGATTCTTTTAATGAAATTACAATATTGAAATTTTTCAAATGTTTTGTTTTTTTAAGTATCGGCCAACCATTTACTAGCTGGTCTTCTTCACTGTCTTCGCTGGCACGTTGCATGGCTTCTAGGCACGGTCTCAACGCTAACTAGGGTTGGGTATCGTTTGGATTTTTACGATTCCAATGCCGAACCGGTACTTTTAAAACAATTCTGATTCCTAAATCGATTCTTGTAAGTGTAATATGTTTACTAGTGATCACGTCCGTTTTGGTGAGCCCAGAGAGAAAATATGACATTTTAAAAGTAGCCTTCATTTACGGTAGCTAGCTAAGAAAGAGAAAGTGTGATATTTTTACGTCCGTTTTGGAGCAACAGAAGGAATATATTTCAGTCGACACATTAAGTGGAACCGAAATGAGGAACCGAAATTTGCGTTCTAATCCGTTCCGATTCCTACCGGTTGCGTAGGTTTCAGTACCCAACCCTACCGCTAACTGTTGATCAGTAGGATAGAAACGTTTCTATGCACGTGCAGAACATACAAACAAAATGGGGACCTGCTTGTAAAATGGTTGCTCAGTAGCGCCACTAGTGGACAACGACTCCACTGGGTGACTTTAACGTCAAGCTGGGATGAATACGCGTCGGGTATCGCTGCCCAGGACACTTGTGATTGGTTTAAAGAAATACAAACAACCCAGAGTGGTTTTTCCCCCTATCCCAGAATAGATAAGTGGTGTAGCCAGACCATACTACAGCACTGCACTGTGGAGAGGTCTGGCAAATGCGAGACTGATGTTTAATTAACATCTGATAATTTGGATTTTTTCCTGTTAGTACAAAAATGATCAAGTACATTAACGCCTTGTATACCAACTGCAAAAAAGTACTTCCAAAACATGTTAATATTAATGTATTTTACATTAATATGAAGTATGGACAATTACAGAGCTCTAGTTTAGTTTTTTTTTCTTGTTTTTTCTGGCTTTACCAACTAACAGGCCAGATTCTGGCTATTATTCGAGAATTTACAGTAACCACCTATTATTGTATGAAATGAATATATGGTTGTCTAAAGGTATATACTTTTAAAGGGGGTGGGATGTTTACTTTTGTTAAATCATTTCCGAAAGTAATTCACGGAGCTGTTTTTGTCAGATCGTCACTCAAATATTTAAGGCTCAGTATCCCAAAAGCTGCACTCAGAACCTTCTGGCTCCACACTGGCTGTTCATTTCTTCTGCTCAGTAAAAACGGCTCCGACACTTCTGGTCATAGTTGACTTCTATTAGATTTTTAGTGTAATGTAATGAGAAAAGATTTGAGTCCAATCAACCTTCACATGGCATTTTTCGTGTCTGTGTGTGTCCCATGATCAGTGTGCTGGCCAGATGGCAGCGCCGCCCTTTTCCTGCTGTTCCTCTCAGGGGAAATGATGAAGCAAGTCACAGATAAAACACTCTTTCAGCTTTCTCAGAACCTGCATCAAGAATTTTTTTTTGTTGTTGTTGTCACAGCTTCTCTAACATGTCAGGCTTTGTGTGCGCATTCATATATGTCTGCTTGCATATGGGAATTCCTGTCTGCGAGTCTATTAGTGGCTCGTGTTCACCTGCTGAGTAAACGTCTGCCACTGGGGGTTAACGGGGGCAGGACGTCCGAGTGGAAACTGTCTTTCTCGTGCGATTATTGTCACATCACATAGTCATGAATCCCCCCCCCCACCCCCCCTCTTAACCTCTGAGTTAATTTAAGTGCCCAACAACAGGCATGTATTTCTGGATGATGCGTTGGGAATATCCAGTAGGGGGGCTTTTACTGGAACAAGACGCCGCTTTTTTTGTCAAGTGTTTGAAGGTCAGATAGAGATTGAAAGCTTGGAGAGAATCGGAGGAAATTTTGCTCACCTTCTTCCTCATCCTCAAAATGTGTCAGCGGATGCATCAACAACAAAAAAAATCAAAAGCTTGTGCATAATGCTTCCAGCCCTTTACAGATTTGTGTTCTGCAGGTTTTATTGTGTGTGTGTGTGTGTGTGTGTGTGTGTGTGTGTGTGTGTGTGTGTGTGTGTGTGTGTGTGTGTGTGTGTGTGTGTGTGTGTGTGTGTGTGTGTGTGTGTGTGTGTGTGTGTGTGTGTGTGTGTGTGTGTGTGTGTGTGTGTGTGCGCGCGCTTGTTTAACTGTATTTGTGGGGTCCACAAACCGGGAGTCCAGTATACTTGTTGGGTCCGGACAGCTTTGTGGGGCCAAAATGCTGGACCCCACAAGTTTAAAGAGCAGATTGAGGGTTAAGACTTGGTTTTAGGATTAGGGTTAGAATTAGGTTATGGTTAGGGTGAGGGTTAAGGTTAGGCATTTAGTTGTGATGGTTATGGTTAGGGTAAGGGGCTAGGGAAGGCACTATGTCAATGACGGGTCCCCACAAAGATAGTGCCACAAACTTGTGTGTGTGAACCTTGCTGAGGTTTTCGTGAACGCTTTGTTTTACTCATCTATTGCACAACACGTTGAGGGTTCTCCAGGTGGAATACTACGCCCTGACTGGTGACCCGTGGAGCTTTCTGTCTCTCTGTTGCAGGTGGTAAACTGCTGGTAAACGTAGCTGTATGTGACTTCTGATGTTGCGGTGTTGTGTTATTTTATCCGGGGTTAGGGTTTTTCAGATCAAGACGTATCCAGAGATGCTACTGTATGTGGAAGAGGGTCTTTCGTTGCTGTTGGGGTGGGTTTTTGGGGAGGGTTACCGTGGCTACTGCTCTTTGCCCCAATGGAAAGTGAAGTTCTCAGTATATGTACACATCTCTAAAAGCCTCTGACTGATGACTGTTCATTTAGAGCTCAATGAATTTCTATACATATTTTAGATTGCTCAAACTGATTGTGTGCAATTTTAATGATGGAAATTCAATTAAAAAAAAGAGGTATTTTTACACAATAAGGTCCGTGTCTGCTCTGTTGTTTCAGCTTGTCTTTTATTTTGGGAGGCTGACCGGTAAAAAGACTAATAGTTTGCTTTAAAGGTCCAGTGTGTAATATGTTTAGTTGTTCATTATCAAAATCTGTGTTGCCCGTTCACAAACTTTTTCATGAATATTTATCTCCACCATCAATTCCAAGTATTCCTATTGGCTTGAAATTTTACATTTGCGTTCGCATGAACTGGGGTAGACGCTCCATATTCATGCGCCATCTTGAAATACGTTAGCTGGTAAGGGACATACAGGACATACTGCTCCACCTTTCACGTTTTCGCTGTCACATGATAAACTCACAGCTGCTGCTAATGGCTAGGATCTTCAACAGGGGGTCTGGGGCCCCTAGGGAGTCCTGAGAGTTACTGCAGGGGTGCCACCAAATTATTGTTAATATAAGTTTTTTCAGTACAGAAAAATACTTCGCACATCTACAGTGTGAGGCAGGTGCGTCTCAGGGGGATAAGTTAGTCAAAAGTTGAAAATTCCTTTGCAACTTTGGAAAGTTTTTTTTTTTTTTTTAAATTAAAATGTCTTAACATGAATCAAACAAATAATTAGCAAATATAAATCAGTCAATTTATGAAAAAAAAAGACATTGATGATAGGCTTACTAGCCCATAGGTAAGGTAGGCTAGTCACTAAGATCCACAGATAGTTCTTCCAAATGATTCACTGTGCTAGATGTATGTTTACCATTAAAACATGATTTATAAAATCATGACAACAATTATTTTAATAGCTTAGTATTCTATGCGCTGAGAAGGTATGTATAAAGGACGCCCTACACTTTGTTGTAGGCTAAATTTTATAGGCAAATTAATTTTATACACTATGTCGTAGTGGGTCTAAATATGACAGATCTCTGAACTAGAACAGAAGTCACCAAGACGTCTGCATTTAACCAAATCTTTGTCCTGTTCTTTCTTTTTCTTTGTGTCTGTCCTGTCTTTTTATTGCCCTCGTTGCCTGGCTGGGACGGATGTTTTTGGGTAGTAAAATCTCCTTTGGAAGCCCGGAGAAAAGTCACGTAGCAGCAGCAGCTCTGTGCGGCGGTGTGCTTCAGGGCTGGGAATTAGACCCGTTGAACTTCCTTACAGTATGAGGATATTGCGTGCGGAAAAAAAAAATAAGAAAATAAAAACACAGAATCTCCTGCACACCCTGACAAACAAAAAGCAAGATGAGAGAGAGATGAAAAGCCAAACAAAGCCGAGAAAGCCTAAACAGCGTGCCGGGAGGTGATTGGACCCCCAGGGCAAAGCAAACTACCTGTTACTCCTCGTTTTTCTCACACACCACCTGCTCTTACATACAGTGTGTTTTGACGCACATCCCTCCTCCCCTGAAGTCAATTCTTAGGCTCAGACTTTTAAGTCTGGAGGGCGGTATTTTTGTCTCCATGCTTCCTTCCTTTTACGACCATCTCTCATTCTTCGGGGGAGCAAAGTTCATCCTACAGTTAGGAAAGCCCCCATCCTGCATTCTTAGAAAGTAAAATATAAAACACATTTATGTTTATTGCTTTACTAGGACTAGAGGATTGTCCGTCAGCCTACTTCACACCAGGCATGGGACCATTTACCAGTTTCAAGGTATACCGCAGTTTAAAGAAGTCACAGTCTTACAGGACAGATTTAGAAATCCCTCTTCCTACCAGTGTGCAGTTTTTTTATGGGGTGGCGGATTATCTCAGTTGGTAGAGCAGGCACACCTATATAGAGGTGTAGGCCCCTAGGCCTGGATGCAGAAGGTCCAGGATTGGAGTCCAACTTGTGACGATTTCCTACATGTCTTCCCCCTCTCTCACCCCTGTCATATCTAGCTGTCCTATCCATTGAAGGCTGAAATCAGCCAAAGAGGCAAAGTGGCCGGGTTGGATCAGCGGGTAGAGCAGGCGCACATATACTGAGAGGTTTACGCCTCGACGTCTCCTCTTTCTCACCTAGCTGTCCTGTCAAATTAAAGGCGGAGAAGCCCCAAAAAATAATCTTAAAAAAAAAAATTAAAGGTCCAAAGCACTCTTCTAGAAAATGTTTTTTAAAAGCCTTCATTTAAATATCTATTACTAAATAGATGGGCAGCAACCCACGCGTAGCGGCACACAAAGGCCTTCTTCAGGGTGTAGCCCTCAAGACACAGTGTCCCCTTTAGTAGACACCATGATTTGAAAACCTAGCAATAGTAGAAGAGTGCCTTGGACCTTTTTTTCTTCTCTTTTGATACAGTATTTGTTCATTGTTTACCAGGACTGGAGGATTATCCGTCAGCCTACTTCACACACCCTCTGAACCCGAAAATCCTCCTCTCGCTCTCAAAGCTACGGTCAGAGTCTGGGGGATGCCAGGCTTTCTTTCCAAATGCCCAACACTATCCGGTGTCACTGGAATGCTGTTCTGCCTATTTTTAACAACACTAGGCTACAACTGCATGGCTGCTTTTTTTTATGCTCCAACTTCTCTGTTTACTCCTTGATCCTCCGACGTCATTTGAGCTTCCTCTCTCACTCCGCAGCGCTCCGTGACAGACCTTTATCTTACTGGGAGCAGGAGTAGGCTTTGTCTACCGTCCCACTCGGTGCGTTTACATGCACCGCAGTAACCGGGTGAATAACCGGGTTATGCCAGTTCTCCCTGTACACATGAGCAGGGAAGAATAACGTCCGGTAGAGTAGGTGACGCTCTGCTACGTATAATGTATATTTTCTTCCAGGTTGGCCTATCAAAATGACACCGACCGCCACTAAATAAGTAAAATATAACAACTCCGTTCTCGTCACAACGTAGGAAAGCACAGTGCTCTCGACAGATGACTTATCTATCCTTATATCTCTCAGTTTCCAACCCGGTCTCACGCCAGGTCACGAAATAGTCACGTTATTTTGATTTATTGATACGTTTACAGGTCACGATTTTGACGTTATTTTGTTTACACGTCAAGAATTTTGAACGGGTACAGGTCACGATTTTCGAACCTGCTCTGGGGGACGCAACAGCGGGGAAAATGAGGCGCCACACGCCTGCCACAACAACGGGACGGGCCGCCACATGTGGGACGTGATCCCCGGGCGCAGGGGCACCCAACAAAGGGCAAATGAAACCCCACAACAATGGAACGGTTGTGGTTAGGAAAAGAAGAACGAGGAAAGGAACTGCAACACGCAGGACACGATCCCCGGTCTCTTGGTGAAAGTCTTGTGTTGTTTGACCCATCCACCCCCCCGACCAACCTCCCTACGCGGACTTTCGCCTTATCAATACTACTCGCTACCGTCATCGTTCGGGTGATCACGAAATATGCTTCCCATTGAAATACATTGCTTTATAATTCATAATCACCACACGAAAAAAATGACATTATCGTGTCCTATCCACGACTCAATAGATTCAATAACGTGACCATATCACAAACTTTTCGCCCAACAGTGACGATATTAAAGGCCAATCAGTCATTTTTCTGATCATATTACATGTCATTTACCTGATGCTTTAATCCAAAGCGATTTACAATTGTTATACAGTATATGTCAGAGGTTGCACACCTCTGGAGCTTGCTCAGGGACACATTGGTTGAAGTATCGCAGTGGGAATTGAACCCAGAGCTCCCACACCAAAGGCATGTGTCATATCCACTGCGCCATCACCGCCCATATACCCACTCATATAAATTGCAGGAATATTTACAGACACTCACTAACCCAAGCCATAGATGTAAAACCTTATCTTGTGTTTCTAAAACTAATTCTACAACGACAGGTCATCTTATTCACAGCTGATCAGTGTGCAAACATGCATGCAAACGTTTGGACAGAGTTTGCATACAGGTGCTGTGTTATCAATCCAATGGGAGTGAATGGGCCTTTAGTAACTCATAATAACTCACAAACTGGGTATGTCATAATGATTTTATATACAGCTGATAATTGTGCAATACTGTCAATTTTTTCCAGGCTGAAAAAAAAGTTAGTTACCCTTTAAGACTGGATTTAGTTTTTAATGAAAACACATTTCTAATCTAACAAATCATGTAAAAAGTCAAAATCCTGAAGTGGAAATTTTAAATCACAGATAAAGCAAAAAGCATATTTTCAGCTACCTATTTATGTATCGATTTATTTTTGTATTTATTAAAGTAATTTATTTTATTATTTCTTAATATTATTTTTGTTCCTTTTAATAGTCAGAAAACGTATTGGTTCAGATGTAAAATCTGTTTGTTTTTAGTAAATTTAATAAATATATAAGGATCACACCAGATTTTAGCAAGTTTTAGCTCACCTAAATCATATACATATATATTTTACTTTTTTGCTGACCATTTTCAACTGCATGGTCTACAGTTTTTGATTTTTAAATGTGTTTTTCTGACTTTCCAGGCAGCCGTTATCTTCCACTCATTTCAGTGCAACGTGAATATCAATTAGCGGACTTTAAAAAAACAAAAAATAAACAGGTTTTGCTTTCATACCTCTGTAAAATTGATACAAAAAAATTAACATCACGCTCAGCGTTTGATGTTTGGATTACCGATTGTGCCTTTATAAACAAACAGCAGCCACACCTGTTATTTCAATAAACATTTACTGCGGGATGTGTTGCTTTCCTGCTAATGTGACTTCCTTTATATTTTTTTTTCCAGGGAGCCTCTTTGGCTGTTCACATTCATACACAGTATTCATGTTGCAGGTTTTGTGCCACCATATCTCCATCTTTCCCAGCGGGAGATGCCTCGCTGCACGACTGCCATGTTGCTGCTCCGTGCCCTGGTTTGAATTTCAGAATATAAGCGACTGGCTTCCCATACTGACAGCTGATGATCTCATGGAAACTCTTCTGAGCAGTGCACTTAAAAACTGGAGAATGATTTATAATGAAATGCAGCCCCGGAGTTTTGTTTCAGGGGGATGGGTGGGGGGTGGGATGTGAGATTTGGGTTCAGCGTTGGACTCGGGGCACGACATTTATGTTTAACCAAAAGCAGCCATTACATCCTGTCATGTCCAGCAACAGACTATCTTTCATGTTGTTATACTTATAAAAAAAAGAGCGCCTGCAGACATTTGGGGCCTTTAATGCGTGTCTTACCTCCGGAGCCCCACAGCTTCTAAATTTCATTCAACAGATCCTAACTTGACCCGCTCTTTCTTCTCAGAGTGCAGCAGAAGAAAAGAGTCTGGAGCACTACCGCGAGCCATTCAGGTCCCAAACTGTATGCTATGACGGACAAGTGGATATTTGTAACCCCCGTGCATCACTAGGGACATGTTTTAGCTTTTAACGCTCGTGTTGTCCTGCCGCCCACTATGTGACTTTTTTGTTATTCTCAGTCCAAATAAATGTTTTTTTCCATGTTTTTGTTACTTTTTTCCACGTTTTTTTTCTTTTTTTTGTATGCACTTTTTTGATGGTTTTCCCCCCAAAGTTTTTTAAGCTTTTTTCGGTAATTTTTGTCACTTTTTTCAACGTTCTTTCATAACGTTTTTTTCTAATGCTATAACATTTTATAAAATACCCAAATTCAAAGAAAGTAGTGAACTGATCTTTTTTTTTTTTACTTGTAAAGAGCGTCGTATGGAACCATCCAGGTAATTTTTTGTTGTTGATAGAAACCCAAATTTCTGATATAGAAACTTTTAGAAAATGGGTCAAATTTGACATGTTGTGATCATTTTGGCTGTGTTAATGCACATGGCATACATTTTGGCAAGGATGTGAGTTTTTTACCAGATTTTGGAAGTTCAACCTCAGCACCTATAGTCAGTTTTTAATACGCTGTATTCAAAATACAGACATTCAGACCCTGAAGGACAAAAAAAAATAAAAGTCCCTTCAGTCATTACAGCAAAAATCTGAGATTTTCAACAGGGGGTCCGGGACCCCTAGGAGGTCCTCAGAGTTACTGCAGGGGGGCCACCAAATTATTGTTCATTTTTGTGAAAGTATTAAATGTAAAATATCTTAATATGAAGCCAACATATTATTTGCAATATTGTTAGCAAATTTAAATCAGCTTCACAATTTTTAAAACCCCCCTACTGATGATAGGCTTACTGGCCCATAGGTAAGGTAGTTCAGATCCACAGATCCAGTTAATCCTAAGGATTCGGATCAAGTCCAGACCGAACTTCCCAACCTCAAATGTTGTGGGCGGGGCTAAGTTCGGCTGGCATCCAGGCTAATGAATCATGCCTTCTATGAGGCTTTCAGTCCACAGCCCTGGCTTCAAAATTGTAGTTTTGACTATTTTTCACCAAATTCAGCCATTTTCTCTTGTTTACCTTTTGGGGTAGAGCTGCAAAGTTCTTTTCTGGATTGGTTGCTTTAAGTTGTGGACAAAACAAGATATTTGAGGACGTCATCTTGGGCTTTGGGAAACACCGATCTACATTTTAAACCATTTACAGTATAGACCAAACAAGCTAATCCATTAAATGATTGACAGGTTAATCGACAGCGAAAATAATCGTTAGTCGCAGCCCCACTATGGGGTAAATACATGATATTTTCCTGGTTTCCAACTCGGGTCATTGTTGTTGTATTATGGAGCACTGCAGTGTTTGACGCACTGCAGTGTTTGACGCAATGCATCAAAACCAACGTTGCTGCTCATCATTGACATATCCAAGACTGTGATAAAAATGTTTCCCCCTGAGTAGAGATGGTCCGATACCATTTTTTGCTTCCCGATACCAATTCCGATACCTGAACTTGCCGATACCGAGTACTGATCTGATACCAGTGTGTCATATATTTGATTATGTTTTAACAGCTACTGCTATCCCTGTATGGATGTGATATGATTGCAATCTTTGTTGTTCAGTTTAGCCCCAAAGAAAATGTACTTCTTCCGGGCTAACCACGTGGTATCGGACCAGTGCATCAACTCCAATTCAATTCAATTTTATTTATAGTATCAAATCATAGCGAGAGTTATCTCGAGACACTTTACAGATAGAGGTCTAGACCACACTCTATAATTTACAAAGTACCAGTACCTTCCAATACTGATGCCTGCATTTTAGGCAGTATCAGAGGCTTTTCCGATACTGGTATCGGTATCGGAACATCTCTAGTATTTAGCATACAGAAAATATTTCCATTTCCTCCCCCACATTTTTTTTTGGGGGGGGTTCATATAAAAAACAAACACTGGCATTATTGTTATTTATTGTTATTCTCATTGTTTGGTCGTTGGTCGTCATGGTCCGGGCTGATGTTGGTCAGAGGTCACCAGAGCAACGTTTCTTGAATGGATGCAGAAGGGTTAAGAGAAGGAAAAACAAAGTGTTACATAAAACGAAAAGTCCTCGTGAAACTCTCTGATCCCTCTGTCCTCCTTCATCTCCTCAGGCTGCTAATACATCAGCGCTGCCAAAAAGCACCGTACAACAATAAAAGGCTTTGTGAGGAGAAGAGCAGATTCATTCCCCAGGCTGTCAGGAAGCCCCCCCCCCCCAGACTCTTAACCCCCCAGCCCCATCAGGATCAGCACCGGACACTTTAGAAAAAGAAGACACTCAGGAACTCTTTTTTTTTTATATTGCACATTTCAAATTCTTTATCTTTAGTTTTGTGTACTGTTTGGTTTTGCCTTACATCTGCATTATTTAGAATGTATTACTGTATTGTACATATTACTTGTCTTTTTTAATTTTTAAAATGGATATATTACTGATCTTTTCTATTTTTAGCTCAGATAGCTGAAGAGGGCGGGGCTTGGCAGCAGGAGGGCGGGTGGGCTGAAGAGGGGAGGGGGGCGGGGGAGGGGGGGGTGCTGGTGCACCTGCGTTTCAAGTCCCTTCTTGGGAAAAGGGATGAAAACAGGATCTTAAACTCAAACAACATCCTGCAAATACCACCCCACCCCCTCCCCCCCCCCACACACACACACACACTTACCCCCTCCTCCCCCCCCCCAATCCCAGGAGTATTTATGCAGTTTGTTCCTGCTCCTCTCTGTAGAAAGTGGGAAAGAGATGAATCAATTATCAATCAGAGCGAGGCCTGTGTGAGGATGGGACCGGGAGAGTGGGGGGGGTACTTCCTTCTCACCGACCTCTGCTCATCAACATGCAAGTCATCTCCCGCTGACACACACACACACACACACACACACACACACACACACACACACACACACACACACACACACAGATTTCCCATTCATTCATCTTTTTTTATTCATATCAAGCACTCTGGGAACAATATCAGATCCTGTGTTGATGAATGAAAAATGTGATAACAGCAATATGACTTATTCCGTTCTTAATTAAAATAACTGTGACTAAGATTCATGTAGCAATTACGCTGTCTTTTGGGAAGTTTGAAGAGGGAATTCCCAGAATATTGTGTTGGAATCACGTAGCTGACGTGCTTCCTGGTTCGGTTATTCCTTCCTTTATGAATAATTTTTGTTGTGTTTGTTTGTGTTCTGAGCACAAGTGGAAATTAAAACGAAAACTGCTGATGAACGTTTTGTAGGTCATTCAAAAACAATTCTTACATGCATGAAGGCATGTCTTACTCTGTTAACTTTTCCTACACATAATGACCATAATGCAACGCAAGACAACATCTTAGAAACAAACAAATACAATACTCATAAGATAAGACAGACTAATGAACATAAAGTACAAATGAAATACAACAGAAAACCAAAGAAGACGCAGCACAATAGTGCAAAATTATACTTCTTTTTTTTTTTTACATACATTTAAAATAAGAGAGACTAGAGGAGACTTTAGGCCGTAGAAACCCTTTGATAATTATTAGTGATTGCAGATATGAAGGTAATCTCCCTCATTAGGGATTGTAAAAAAAAAAGGGCTGCAACTAACAGTTATTTTCACTGTCGATAAAATTCTCGATTAATGGATAGTTGTTTGGTCTATAAAATGTCGATCATTCTTCCCAAAACCCCTCAAATGTCTTATTTAGTCCACAACTCAAAGATAATCAGTTCACTGTCACAGAGGAGAGAAGACACCTTTTTTTTCATGACTGATTTTCAATTTTCAATGACTCAAATTAATTGATTATCAAAATAGTATTCACTTACTTAAAGGTCCCATGGCATGAACATTTCACTTTATGAGGTTTTTTAACATTAATATGTGTTCCCCCAGCCTGCCTATTGTCCCCCAGTGGCTAGAAATGGTGATAGGTGTAAACCGTGCCCTGGGTATCCTGCTCTGCCTTTCAGAAAAGGAAAGCTCAGATGGACCAATCAGGAATCTTCTCCTTATGAGGTCATAAGGAGCAAGGTTACCTCCCCTTTCTCTGCTTTGCCCACCCAGAGAATTTGGCCCACCCATAATAGAGAGAGAGAGACAGCATGGCTTTCAAATGAGCAAAGTGGCAGTTGGTCAAGGCCAGATACAGTATTAGGGGACCACTAAGGTCTATATAAAAGAGACTTCAGATACAGTATTAGGGGACCACTAAGGTCTATATAAGAGACTTCAGATACAGTATTAGGGGACCACTAAGGTCTATATAAAAGAGACTTCAGATACAGTATTAGGGGACCACTAAGGTCTATATAAAAGAGACTTCAGATACAGTATTAGGGGACCACTAAGGCCTATATAAAAGAGACTTCAGATACAGTAGTAGGGGACCACTAAGGTCTATATAAAAGAGACTTCAGATACAGTATTAGGGGACCACTAAGGTCTATATAAAAGAGACTTCAGATACAGTATTAGGGGACCACTAAGGTATATATAAAAGAGACTTCAGATACAGTATTAGGGGACCACTAAGGTCTATATAAAAGAGACTTCAGATACAGTATTAGGGGACCACTAAGGTCTATATAAAAGCATCCAAAGAGCACCATGTCATGGGACCTTTAAAGGTGCTCTAAGCGATGTTGGGTGATGTCACTTCTTGTTCTTCAAAGTATTTTCAAACAAAACGGAGGCTAGCTCGCCCCTCCCTCCTCCTCATCCCGTCCCCTTCCCTTCCCTTCCGCTCACATACTTCCCCCCAGCTCCTTCTTGTTGGTTATTGGCTGGAACGCTGTTTGTTATGTTTGGTGGTGCAGGTTGGTGCAGTTTGTTTCTGTTGCCGTTTGCGGAGCCTGAGCTGTCTACAGAGACCGTGTTTTTTCACAGTGTGTTCAGGGGACAGGCAGCTAGCAGATAGTGAGGAGAGGTTTGCTGTCTGTGACAAAAAAAAAAGATGTAGCCAAAAAAAACGCGTGACATCATTTAGAGCACCTTTAAATAGTTAACAACTAATCGATTAATCTTTGCAGCTGTAGTGCGAAAGTAATCGGGGTGTGGGGAGGGAATCAAGACCCTGCACGGTTATTAAAATATGCTTTGGATCAATTGGATCAAATGAAAAAAAGAAAAAAAGAAAAAAGCCAAGTAAAATTAGAACCCAGTTGGAAAATGCATAACTTTCTTGTCCCTGGAGAGAAACAGCTTGCGTAAAATAGCATTGCTTCACTCGACTAGTCTGACCACACACACACACACACACACACACACACAGTGAACGCCGTGCCTGCTGACCACAGAGGAAGCGACTGCCAAAGAGGAAGTGAACACGTCCCGTTTGTGTGCACGGCCAAGAGGGAAGACGAAGTGTTAAAGTTATTAGCCGAGTGGGAGCGGTGCATTTAAGAGGGCATCCTGTGCACAACAAATGCTTCCTGCTCCTGCCACCCAATGCCACAAAACAACCACAGAGGGGGGGGAACTGAGAAACCTCCTGACATGTGAACCTGCCCGCCACTTAACACAGGTGGAAACTATACGGTGCCCTCAGGAAAGTACAGTTTCTCCCCCCAGAAGGCTGCCTCTCTATCTATACAGCGGGCTGCTATAGGCGTCCTCCAACTCCGCAATGGAAAATTCATGTTTTTCATTTTGGCAGGCACATTCCTGCACACACACACGATGGGGCCCCTGCTGACGTGCAGCGTGGATAGCTCCCCTAACTCACGAGAACATCAGATTACAGCACATTATGAAATTATTGAATCAAATCTGTGTGCAGCAGCATTGACAAAGCCTGTTCCTGGCTCGTCGCCACGCCGTACCTGAGCCTCCACATCCAAGCTCGACAGTGATCTGATGAGGCTCATCAAAATCGGATTAATCAGTGTTTGGTTGTTTTCATCCCTCCCGTGATCGGGACAAGTACTGCTCTGTGAACGCAGCCGTGTGTCCTAAAAACAGTTACGTTCCCATACAATGAAACTGCATTCTCACTTACGAAGTCAAGCGTATGTCAAATGCATTATGCCAAAAATACCAGGATGTCTGATCACATCCGGTCAGATTTTGTATACAAGCCAGCCTGCCTTTCTGGTTATTCTGACCTACACTCCTTTGTGCAGCAACAGGGTCAAAGTTGAAGAAGTTTAAGAAGTTATGAAGAAGTATTATGTCCCAATTGTATGCATACTACTTGCAGCAGTACGTACTTTGTAAGGGCAGCTGCAGAACATGTATGTTGTATGACATTGTATGTCATTGAAGCAGGCTGTTCTCATGAACCATTCGTACATATAGCCACGAACAGTTGTGCACTGTAATTTGCATGTTTTTCATGTATTGATTGCTGCATTCACTACGTTGACTGCTGCTGTGTAAGAGTGCTGTGGTCCACGTATGAAGGAGGTCGGGTGGATGGGTGGGTCCTCAAACACAGGGCTTTCAACCAGAAGATGGGGCTTTTTGTCCCAGAAGAAGTTAAAGTGATCATATTATACTCTTGGGCTTTTCCCCTTTTCTTTATTGTGTTATATATCTTTTTGTGCACGTTATAGGTTTACAAAGTGAAAAAGCCCAAAGTCCCCCCCAAAGGGACTTACCATCTCCAACAGAAAACACTGTTCACCAACTGCTCCAAACAGCTCTATTGTAGTCCAGCCTTTACTTCAGAGACAAACGTGGTCACTTTGGAACACACGTTATAATGCTTGCCTAGCTGCTAGCATGGCACGCCCTCATACTCTGCTTCTGACTGGCTAGTAGTCCTTACCTAGCTACTGTCAGGGCACGCCCTCATACTCTGCTTCTGACTGGCTAGCAGTCCTTACCTAGTACTGTCAGGGCACGCCCTCATACTCTGCTTCTGACTGGCTAGTAGTCCTTACCTAGGTACTGTCAGGGCACACCCTCATACTCTGCTACTGACTGGCTAGTAGTCCTTACCTAGGTACTGTCAGGGCACACCCTCATACTCTGCTTCTGACCAACTGCCACTTTGCTTGTTTGAAAGCCATGATGTCTCTCTCTCATGGGTGGGCCAAATTCTCTGGGCGGGCAAAGCAGAGAAAGGGGAGGTAACCTTGCTCCTTATGACCTCATAAGGAGAAGATTCCTGATTGGTCCATCTGAGCTTTCATTTTCTCAAAGGCAGAGCAGGATACCCAGGGCTCGGTTTACACCTGTCACCATTTCTAGCCACTGGGGGACTATAGGCAGGCTGGGGGAACGCATATTAATGTTAAAAAACCTCATAAAGTGAAATTTTCATGCCATGGGACCTTTAAAGCAACACTATGTAACTATTAGCGCGAGCTGTAGTTCCAATGAGACAACCTGTAGGGGGACAAAGCGGGAAAAGTTACATAGCGTTGCTTTAATAAAAAAAGTATCATTGTTTTGCTTGATTTGCTAAATTCAAAATGACAAAAATGACTTTTGACTTCATGTCAACAAAAATGCGACAAAAAGCGTACAAAATGTCGGAAAAAGTTCACAAAAAGGTGAGAAATGTCTGAGAAAGCCACAAAAAAGTCGGAACAAAAAAAACAAAAGCACGTCAATAAACTCTCCATGTCTGCCCCTTGGTGTGATTCTCTTTTCCCAGTGTTTCCCCTAGTGAAAATGAGTTTGACACCCATGATGTAAACCTATTCTGGTACAACCTCTAAATACAATTATGAATCTGAAAATGAGCATGATATGAGCACTTAAACATAAGACATTCACCCAGGAAACACGTGTTCGTGTCCCAGGACTACTACTTAAGGGGACCAGTGTTTAAACCCAAACCATGATCTTTTTTTTCTAATTTGATCTAGTTGTTTTGATTTCTAAACTTAACTGCCGCCACTGCATGACTGTCACTTTATGTCGGCTAAACTTATCTGCAACAGCCCCTGAAAGGACTGTAACCTCACGGTGCTCTGTACCCGGCTCACAGTGACATTTTCTCGGCTAAATACAACCAGAGACGGTTTAGAACTGAGACGCCCCAACTCAGAGTAGTTTCCTGTATCTGTGTCACGGGGATTCCGTGATGACCACGCCTCTTTAGGAGAGCAGCAGGTCCCGAGTGTATTTATTCCAACTGGAGAAGTGAACGTGAACACAGATTATGAGCGATTCTTTCGCCCCGTAGTCACCAAAGTGACCCATTGGACCCATTTTTCACAAGCCACATCTCCAGAACATTCTGACACTAAAATTTTCAGACTGACACATCAGGAGAAAATGAACTTTGTTTGAGACAGAAACAGGTCTCACACAAAGACATGTTTCTGTCTCAGGACCGAATTCTTGTGAGATCTGGCAACACAGAGACGCTAACGTCAGCTAACGTTTGTGAACTCCCTAACAAAACTAATCACCGTGATGCAAAAGAACATATTAATAAATTACTTGAATATAACTTATCCATCCACACGACGTCCACTACACGTTCAAACGAGGCCACGCCCCCTTTACGAGACAGGAAGTGCGTACTGTTGCATACCATTGGCGCTGCTTGAAATGCACTATCTTTAGTATGGAGGATCTTTGATATAACTGTAAAGACCGTTACATGTAACTGTCATGTGGCGGGTCGTCATTTGACCATTCGGTGGTCGCCGTAGTTTCGTAGGATATCATACGAAGTGTTGTGCATAGGTTTTTGTACAATATCATCCGAGTGAATGAGTCACTTCATGAGAATGTGTTTATTTAAGTTACGCACGTACGTAAGTAAAGTTTTTTTTTAAGGTTAAGTTTTGAGGCATTTTAGGCCTTTATTTGGATAGGACAGCTTAGACTTCAAGGGGAGAGAGAAGGGGAATGACATGCCGTCGAGGAGTAAACCCCTCTATATATGGGCGCCCGCTCTACCAGGTGAGCTAACCAGGCGCCTGGGAAAGTAATTTTTAGAAGACAGGGCTGCTGCACCTCTCGCAGGCTGGGAATTGAATCGGTTTGGCCCAATGGTCCAGTTTGTGGCAAAGGAGCTGGTTTTATCAAGGTTTTAAGGATTAAACTTGAAGAATGAAATTCAAAAAAGTTCTGTGCTACTCAACAACTCACACCGTAACAACTGACCAATTGAAAGGCAAGGCAGGTTTATACAGCAACTTTAAAACACAGAGACAATTAATAGAACTTTTAAAGTGCCCATATTATGAAAAAAAACACTTTTTCTGGGATTTGGGGTGATATTTTGTGTCTCTGGTGCTTCCACACACATACAAACTTTGAAAAAAAACACCCATGCTGTTCTGAGTGAGATACGGTTTCTGAATGTGTCCTGCCTTCAAGGTCCGGGTGAGCTGGTCAAAATCTGTCAGCTTTCTACGTCACTAGCCGAAACGAGAAGGCTAGGGGGCTAACTCTTAGCATGCTAGCGCTATAATGCTAGCTCGTTCTCAATGGCAAAACACTACTACAACACACACAAATTCACCCTAATCTACAAATAAATTGTATAGAACTACTTCCATGTCCCTGTTCTGCAGGTATTCCACGCAAAGTTGGAAGTGCGTCCTCGTTTAGAAGAAGTCTCCCCGGCTAATCCTGCCCTGTACTGACTGAAGTTGGAGAAACAGCTAGCTAGCTCATGTAGTCCTTAATTAAACCATGTAAACCTATTCTGATACAATCTCAAATTACAATTATGAATCTGAAAATGAGCATAATATGGCCACTTTAATTAAAATAATATAAAATGGGATGAAGATAAAACATTTACAAGTAGCCACAAACCACATTGTAATATTGGAAATGGACTGAAATGGAAACAGAAGCTAATCTAATCTGGATATTCTGCTGTTTTGTTGACAAACAACAGAGAAAACTTATATTTTATAATAAGATTATAAGGGGAATTCAGAACCATGCAGATTGCAAAAACTCTTATTCCAAAGACAGTGACACAACATGCAACCAAACCTCACAAGAAAGCAGCAGCTGCAAAACGCTACCTGTTTCTGTGGAACAAGGAAATGAATTAAGATTAATTAAAAATAATTGGATTACTGGAGAGCATCAGTAAACAAGAACAGACAGACAAGATTAAATTATTACAATGTATTAATGTCACTCCTCTCTCTCTCTCTCTCTCTCTCGCTCGCTCTCTCATTATCAATCAATTCTTCTGGTGTAAAAAAATGTGGTTTAATCTTGTACATACTGGCTCAGGTCTGATATACCACAGCTATTTGATTCCTAAACTCGTCCTCTAAGCTCCTGTGGGTCTGCTCAGACGTGTTCAGGCCAGTCTGTCCGGTCCAGAGTGGCCATAGGTGACCCTGTTGTGCCTACGTGATGTGCCTTGTTGCCAAAGCGCCCCCACCACCCCCCTGCAAAAGACCACATCCCTCGGATCCACCCCTCTGGCTTTTGTTTGGACAATTGGCACTGACAGGTTCAGCTGTTATTAACCATCTCGTGGCAATCTTACCTCTGGCGCAACCCACCTCACATATAGAGAGTAGGGCACGCACACACACACACACACACACACACACACACACACAACACATACCAGGTTCACCCTCTGTTATCCCCCCCTCTCTTTCCCTCTCTGTTGATCAGTTGTTCATGCATGGCAAACAGCATTCAGTGTGTAGCAGGATGCTGCAGCTGTCTGAAAGTGCTGTGGGGGCAACACATAAACTCCCTTAACTTTCCTTGGACTGGTTTCCAATGACTAAAGAATGTGTGTTTCAATTTTCCAATTAAAGCAGTGCAGATTATACATGGATGAATTTCTTTTAAGATTTTTTTAGGGCATTTCAGCCTTTAATGGAAAGAACACACAGATATGAAAGGGGAGAGAGAGAGAGGGGGATGACATGCAGGAAATCGTCTCAGGTCGGACTCAAACCATGGACCTTCTGCATCAAGGTATACACCTCCATATACGTGCGCCTGCTCTACCGACTGAGCTAACCCGGCCGCTACATGGATGAATTTAATGTCAAATTCAAATCTTATTTCAGTACTATAAGCTCTGTTATCATTGTTGTTAGCTGGGAGTGACTCCGATGAAGAATAAGGATAGGCCTACATAGCCTACCAATTTTATGAGGCAGTTTTTATATATTATAGCCTATTAACAATGTTTTATTGCAGGCTATTTTCTACCTCATAGCTGTAAGAGAACACTGAGGGCCAGATTTACTAACACTGGCGCAGTTTGCGCTGCGTCTGTTTATGCGAGTTCGGTAATAGCGCACGCTATGCTTCCACATTTTGCGTAGTATTTATCAACCCTGACACCCATCAGGCAATCAGCGTCTTTCTCCGCCCACTATACCGTAAATTGCGCTGTAACAAAGCGCTACCGGTGCTATGATATGGCTGAGTGCAGACTGCGATATTCCCACAGCTGATGCTAGGACTGTTTGAAATGATCCTGATGCCGATATATTTGTAATGCAGCGAGGAGTTTAACAACTGCTGGAATGGGATGTGAACGCTGAGTGGGAGACTCAATTTCATCTTTGATTTCTTCCAGTAACTCTAATATTGCATGGCTGCTTGATCTGTAACGCTAAATGATGTTGTGTTCACTGACAAAGTGTGATTCTCGTGTTAACGATATTTCCAGCCTCGCCTATGTCTTCGTCTTGCTCAGATTACTGTTGCCATTTCACCAGCGGCATAAATGTCTACGAGGAAAATCGACTGCGGCTGGTTCAGACTTGCTTTAAAGAGGCGGAGAATTTCCCCCGCAGAATAGAGACGCGCTCCTACTGACAGTCTTTGTAAATACCACAGAATATATAATTAGGCGCACTTTGCGCGTATCCTCCCACCTTTTTGGGTGGAACTCCCACTTTCCCCATGACCCTCCCACGAACGCATATTGAAAGCGCAACTCGTCTCTTCTCGCTCATGTGGCAGGCAATCTGCGATTTTACCCAAGTGCGCCCCGTTTGTAAATAGCCTGCATCGGTTACGTCCGTCTTTGCGACCAATTAGCGCCTGGAAACAGGCGCAAACGGCTTGATAAATCTAGCCCTTAGTCTCCACTTGACTAGCAGATTCATCGATGAGTTTATTGAGAGAAAAGGAATCTGCAACTATGTATGTCACCTTTCACTACGGACATTTTGTATTTTACATAGGCTATATTTTTTCATAGTTCATAGCTTGAATACTAAACTAATCGATTAATAGAGAAAAAAATGTATCATTAGTTGTAACCCTCATCTCCAAAAAAAATGAAGTGTGACCAGGAGGCTAATTCATGCAGATATCTTGAATTGGCTTTTAATTTTACATGGTGACATCTTGCATCCCTGCGTCTTGAATCGAACGCACCCTTTGGAATCACGCGGGATATTTAAACTGCTCGTGCCCCGCCCACCTGTGTGAGACACCGGCGTCATGCTCCTGCAGTTGTTGGTGGCGTTTAATAAACAAGCTAATAAACTCGTTATCAGTTTGACGACTTTATGTGGGTATTAATCGAGTTTGGAGCCACTTGCCGCCGCCAGTCAGCGACTCTGCCCGTCTGCCGCTACTCTTCACCGGCCATTGGTCGCAACACCTGTCGGCCTAGGATGGGGACGTTTACCTGGTGGAGCTGCGGATGCTAGCTAGTAGCTATGACTCTTCACTTCAACTAAGTATGATTTGCTGCTTATCCTGATATGTCTGTGTTGAAGTCTTGGCTCTTATAACACTACAGTATGTGTGTGTGAGGCTGACTAATGCTGGCTCATTAATGCTGCTGCTGCTGTTTAGCCTAGGTTTGGTGTTTGCAATATGAACTGATTGTATTGCTGTGGCTGAGCTGGTGTAATGTGTGTCTGCTGTTTGACACATTTATTAGGATTTATGCTTATGTTACAATGCTATTGCATTCCTAGTGCTGAAATTTAAAATGCCCTTGTTTTGTATATTGTTGGCTGAAATGGTTTTGGTTTTCTGTTGATTCTCCTACAACTGTCATCAGTGAATGTTGCTTATTGGCTGTATGGATGTCAACATGACCGCTGCTTTGCAAAGATCATTATTATTAGTTTTTGTAATATTCATGGTGGAACTCACCATGATTTTGTGTGAACACAGGATAAGTTGTCATATTCCATCTTTAAAAAAAAGTAGGGTTTATATTACAGCTTGGTATACTTTATGCTGAGCTTCTGATTGATTCATTTTTCAATGAAAATGAGAATAATTATACAAAAACGATCATTCCCTCCAATATCGTGAATCGTATCGCAATATCAGTCAAAATAATCGCAATTAGATAATTTCCTCATATTGTGCAGCCCTATTTCAGACAAAATCAGCAAAAAAAGTGTGAGCTGTAGCTCTATGTCAGCTCCAAAAGTTGTATTCCAGACGGTTTGATTAATATTGTGATCATACCATTTACCATAATTTTTCTGACACCCCCAATAATTGTAGCATGAAAATTTGATAGCGATACCAGGGTTTTCCTACCACTATAAGGCTTAGGCGTAGCACCCAACACGTTTTGGGCACCACCTGGACTGAATGAATGTAAAATCTATGCAAGCATCAAAACTAACTGAGGTCCCGTTTACACGAAGGGAAGACGCAGATATTTTCCTGCGGTTTGGCCTCTCATTTACACGAAAACCCCGTTTTTATCACAGAAAACGATTATTTCTAAAAACTCCGGCCAAAGTGGAGATTTTGGAAAACTGCGTTTGCACGTTTGCATGTAAACTGAGACAAACGGAGGTTTAGGTAGCCGAGAGCGAGCGAGAGAGAGGACGTGATTAATTGCGGTTGGTATTTTCGGGACTCTAATTGGCTATCGTGGGCTTGGGCTTCTCGTTACACTGCCACCTACAGGTTTGGCATGCTCTTGACGGCATTGACGGCATATATACACGGGTACATATAAACAAACACTTTTCTGAAAACTATTATTTTTTGAAAACTGAGAGGTTGAAATGTCCGTTTATGAAAATAGCCGGCCGCGTGTAAACGTAGCATAAATGACTTCTCACATCTAATTGTCCCCAGTGGACTTCTTTAGCAAGTTTAGGCTTTAAGATTTTTCAGTGTTTATTTTTTATTATCTGTTCTAGCTTTTCCAAAGTTTTAGACACAGAACACAACATTTTCTTAAATGAAGGTTCCCTGAACTCCCCCCGCCAGAAACGTGCACCTAAAGTCTTCACAAACCTAGAGGTAAACACCGGGCACATCCCTAGCTGCGAGTGACTAAGTCGAAGCGTAGATGCGCCATATCAGCTCTTCACATGCTCTCGTTCCACACGAGTTTTCTGCCTGTACTGTATTAGAATATAACAGAAATGTTAATGCTCCTTTTAAACTGGGATTGCGCTGGTCTCCATCGGTGTTGACCTTCACGCAGGCGATTTACAGAGCAGTAAGTGTGACCAATCCAATACTGGCTGACACGCAAAGAAGCTGTCCAGAATCCTCAGCTCTCGGAGGTGTTAAAGGCTCAGGGCTGCTGCCGGAGGAACTGAGGATTAACTTCTCTGCAGAACTATTCATCACAATGCTGCCGTGGCCTTGTGATAAACAAGACCGTCCACCCGGTAACAACAAGGCATCTCGGTGCTTAAAGCAGCACAGACTGGGGGGGGGGGTCGGGGGGTCACACCGAATGACCTGCTGGAAGCTCCACGGTGTTATTGCATGTAGAGTGTGAACGGCCTCAAAAAATCTCCTCAGACTTTAAAAAATGTAAACAGCATATGGAGCAACAGACTTAAAGACTTGTCGTGTGCCCACTTCCCATACACGGGTTGGTATGCATGCAGTTTAGTGTCCCAAATCCCACTATGGCCACGCCAAGACCCGCCCTATGAAGCAGCTCGATTGGTTGAGGTTAGCCATTTGACCTCGAGCGGTTAAGGTTAGGGTAGCCGATTGGTCAGGGGATGGGACCTGTACATGTATGTATGTATGTATGTATGTATGTATGTATGGGGTTATGTTACGGGGAATTTGGGACACTAAACTGCACGTATACCACACGGGTTATCCTACATAGGCTGCTGCTCGATATAGAAGCATGACGGCATGGGACAACCGACCCAAACGCCGGGGGACTACGAGCCAGTGAGTTTTTTGTTTTTTTTTTAACACAAAGAACCAATTCTTATGATATGTCACATTAGACTTGGAAAAAAGGAAAATCATGGTTGAAAATACTCTTGACATATGTCCACAGGGACTGAAATGTTAGTTTCTTCAATACATTTTGATGCTTAGCGAGAGAAGGGTAGCGGCGGGATCTTCCTTTCTTCAAAGGTTGCACAATTTGAAATCAAACGTCAGAATAATTGAAGATATAGTGTATTAAACACAGTATTCAGAAATTCAAAGATATATGTAAATAATTAAAGCTATAGTGCATAGTTTATTCCGCCCCCATGAGGAATTTTAAGTAATGACAACAAAACTGTCGGCGCGTCCACATGGTACAAGCCTTCCGTGATGATTATAGTGTGATTTTTGCAATCTGTACCAATCAAAGATTTTTTCTTTAGTCTGTAGGATAGGATTTGTAGGCTGGGATATCTCCAGAATGGTTTAACACTATGTTGCCTTAAACACATATTGCGCCCCATCTGCGATTTGGATATTGCACTAGTCCATATTGCGATTTCGATAAAATTGCGATTAATTGTGCAGCCCTACTTGATAGTAGCTTGCTCCCGATATTGTCTATTTTGATGGTGTTTTTTTTAATATATGTGATCAAATTGGAGGTGCTGAGTATTTATTTTTTTCCAAAAAAAACGTCCAGACCGACATTATAGTCTCCACTTCAGCGTGTAAATCCTGTGCTGCTTCAAAAACTCTGGGCCAGATTTACCAACACTGGCGCAGTTTGCGCTGCGTCTGTTTATGCGAGTTCGGTAATAGCGCACGCTATGCTTCCACATTTTGCGTAGTATTTATCAAACCTGACAACCATCAGGCAATCAGCGCATACTCCGCCCTCCATTAGCGCGCCTCTAAAAGAGCAAACAATGGGCCCGTATGTATCTATCATGGATCTTCCTACGGGAAAAAGAAAGCGCAAGCTTAAATTTAGTGAAGAAGAAATTAACATCTTAGTGCATGAAGTAACCGCAAACCTGAACATATTACAGGAAAGAACATCCACACCCTCGGAAAAAAATGCAATTTTGATTACCATAACAAATAAAATCAACTCGTTATCATCTACACGGAGAGAAGTGGAGGAGGTAAAAACGGTGACAAGACATAAAGCGCAGGACAAAAGAGAAGGTTGCGTACAACCGGGCACAATCGAGGAGAACCGGTTCAGGTCCACCAGAAATAGACACGCTAACTACTACAGAAGAGGTGGTGCAGCAAACACTCGTTGCCGAACAGGTGGAAGGTGTTGACGGCATAGATACTGCTGAGGTCTCTGTAGAGATTGAAGGTATGTGTGGTCTGTTATGATACGGTTGTGTTGGCGTTGGGTATATATGCATATGTTTAGCCTATATCATTAATATTTCAACCCAACCAATGGGGTTACGTAATCAAAGAGTGTTATATAGTTAAATAATCGCAAAATTGCTTATCAAAAATGGAACAGACATTTTCTTTTGTGCCAAGTGTATTTGATGCTATGTTTGTAACCTGTCCTGTCACAGCGTTGGGGGAACCACTTGCACCGCCTGGCCTGTCTCAGCCTCCTGTGCAACCTGCCTCGTCTCAGCGTCCTGCACGCAGGATAGATGATATTGATGAAATGCTGTTGACTGAGCAATGCGCCCAGACAAAGGCCCTTCAACATATATCTGGTAATGTGCAGCAGATGAACCGTGAAATGAGACGGAATAACGGGCAGGTAAAGGAACTGGTTAGTGCAATGAATGGATTGGCCAGGGCAGTAACCAGATTATGTCGTCACCAGCAACAGACCAACGACTGCCTAAGGACCATTGCTGCAGGCATGGTTGGTGGTCTGCAGGGGACCTCTGGCGTCTTATCCACACCTGCAGCATCCACATGTGCAGCCTCCACGTCTGCGCCACCTACACCTGTGCCATCCAGCATGGCACAATCCGCGCCATGCACCCCAGTGACACATGAGCCTCTTCCAGCCAAATCTATGCCCACACGTGTTCTAAGAAAAAGAAAAAGGCCTAACTAAGCAAACAGTCCCAGTTAAAACATTGTCAAATAAAATAAGAACACAAAAAGCAATTATTCCAGTCTGGCTTGATTTATTTACTCCATTTTTGTATTTTCAATTTCTACCTAACAAAGATTAACTGAAGTATCTGCCAATAATTTCCTGTCGTAGACGTCTGCCTTCGGCCATGTCATATTGTTGGGGGGGGAATGCGATGTCCTCTGCCGGCGCGATGTCCTCCGGTGGCTCCATGTCCTCCAGGGGTATACCATGGCGGATGGCTATGTTGTGCACTATGCAACAAGCCACCACAATTTTGCACACCTTCTCCGGTGTGTATGCCAGCGCTCCACCTGTTCTGTCTAAGCAGCGCATCCGGCTTTTCAAGTGCGCTCAATCACCCCCCTCGTCTGTATGTGTGCGTTGTTGTAATTTTGTTGTGCTGCAGTTGTGGGGTTAATTGGAGTCATTAACCATGGCTGTTGGGGATACCCACCATCACCTACAGCAAAATATAGAACATTACAGATATAGCACATTCTACGAAAGTAATGATCTGGTATTAATGCATGAGCAGTTGGATAATACTGGTAGGCCTATATATGGCTGGACAAATTATTTTCACAAGGGAAATTAAGGTTCACTGTAAAACATCTCCGAACAATGCTTACCAAGTAGCCATGCCTCTCCAAAAGCCCGGTTGCTCAATCTTTGGTAGATAGCACTATGACGGAAAATGAAGCTGTCATGGACCGACCCAGGGAATTTGGCGACGACGTTGGTGATTAACATGTTGGCATCACATATGACTTGAACATTCATTGAGTATGCATGCTTCCTATTACTGTAAACGTGCTCGTTGATTGAAGGTGGGAGTATAGGGATATGAGTGCAATCAATGGCTCCTATAATGTTTGGAAAGTTTGCAATGTGAAAGAAATCTTCTTTGATGCGTCTTATTTTGGCGTCAGTAGTAGGGAAATGTATGTATTGACCAGTGCGCCGTAGTAATGCGTTGAGTACCTGGGTGAGTATGTGGCTGAGTGAAGGCTGCGATATTCCCACAGCTGATGCAATGACCATTTGAAATGATCCTGATGCCAATATTTGTAATGTTGCCAGGAGTTTAACGTGTGCTGGGATGGAATGTGAACGCTGAATGAGAGGTTCCAGGTCATCTTTGATTTCGTCCAGTAATTGAATTATTGCATCGCTGCTTAATCTGTAACGTCGGATGATTTGTTGTTCGCTTAATTGAAAAAGAGTGATTCTCGTGGCATAAATCCTGTCTGCTCGCCGTCTTGGCCTATTTCTTCGCCTATTTCTTCGCCTTGCTCGGATCACTGCTGCCATTGAGGTAAATTTGAACACACAGGAAATGCGCTCTCTGGTTCAGACCTGCTTTTAAGAGGCGGAGAATTTCCCACGCAGAATAGAGGCGCACTCCTACTGACAGTCTTTGTAAATACCACAGAATATATAATTAGGCGCACTTTGCGCTTATCCTCCCACCTTTTTGGGTGGAACTCCCACTTTCCCCATGACCCTCCCACGAACGCATATTGAAAGCGCAACTTGTCTCTTCTTGCTCATGTGGCAGGCAATCTGCGATTTTACCCAAGTGCGCCCTGTTAGTAAATAGCCCGCATCAGTTACGTCCGTCTTTGCGACCAATTAGCGCCTGGAAACAGGCGCAAACTGCTTGATAAATCTAGCCCTCTGTGTGGCCAAAAAAAAATCTTTGTTGTTGATATTGGACAGTTATAGCCTACAAATCTAGACGCACCCTAGTGGCAGCAAATGTAATTTGCAGCCAGGGTCAGTCTAGGAGCTCTCTGTTAGCTTGCGAGCTGGAAAAACCAAACTCTGGTCAGGCCAATCGCATCGCGTGTAGAGTCGGTGGGCGGAGCTTAAAGGTCCCATGACATGGTGCTCTTTGGATCCTTTTATATAGACCTTAGTGGTCCCCTAATACTCTTTCCCAATCTCTTTCCCAAAATTCAGCTTTGGTGCAGAACTACAGCCACTAGAGCCAGTCCCACAATGAGCTTTCCTTATGATGTGCCATTTCTGTGTCTGTAGCTATTGAGGAGGAGAGTGGGAGGGGCAAGGTGGAGGGTGGGGGTGTGGCCTTGACCAACTGCCACTTTTCTCGTTTGAAAGCCATGATGTCTCTCCCTCATGGGTTGGCCAAATTCTCTGGGCGGGCAAAGCAGAGAAAGGGGAGGTAACCTTGCTTGTTATGACCTCATAACAAGCAGATTCCAAAACGGCTCATCTGAGCTTTCCTTTTCTCAATGGCAGAGCAGGATACCCAGGGCTCGGTTTACACCTATCCCCATTTCTAGCCACTGGGGGACCATAGACAGGCTGGGGGAACTCATATTAATGTTAAAAAAACTCATAAAGTGAAATTTTCATGCCATGGGACCTTTTAATATAATGACTGCAGAGTTGTGACGGTTCCGCGTGAAATCCCCGCTACTTGACAACAAAGAAGATGGCTGCTGCTACTGGAGAACAGCTGTCTTTGGAATCGGCTTTGGCCGCGACTCTGGAAGACTTGGAGTTCAGCTTTTCTTTAAGAAAAGAACAAAGAACGGCACTGAAGTCATTCTAAAAAAAGGAAGATGTGTTCGGAGTTTTGCCAACCGGATACGGCAAAAGTTTAATCTATCAACTAGCGTTGCGCTGGTTGGTTGTAGCGCTATCCTAACAACCGTTTATCCCGCCCCTCGGATTGAGCCCTGCCAATGGTGAGTTCCCAGACCCAACATCTGGATGTGGGTCTGGCTTGTCAGGCTAGACCAGTTATGCTTATAGGGTCGATGTATTAAAATTAAAACTAACCTCAGCAGATACCGATGTGATTGCTGATATATCGTGCATCCCTGGCAAAAAAGGCATCTTTTCTAAATAATAATAAAAAATTAAATAAAAAAGAGGTGAGGGGACTTCTGAGGAGAGCTCAAACTGAAATCTAAACTTAATTTAACTTCTGCCGTTTTAGAGCAGGAATGTTTTGAGTGAATTAGGAGTGGGGAAATGGAGCAGAGATGTTGGCAGCCTCACTCAATTTCTCCCCTTGTGGTTCCATTGTATCGAATGTCTTCTTTCTTTCTTTCTTTCTTTCCTTCCACTCGCTCTTCCTCTGTGTAATTTGAAGACAACACAACGCAATCGGCTGTGGCTCGGGGTAAAATTAAAACCTCAAAGGGGGAGTTGCTGACTGGATAAAAAGAGACTGGAGATCCAGTATTTTCCCCCCCTTCTGCTACTTTTGACTCGTCACGTTTTTTCCATCCGAAAAGCCCGGGCCGATCATGTTCCTTGATTGCAGTTTGTTTCCCCTTATTAAAGAGAAAATAGAAGCGCAGGGGTTAAATTTAGATTTTGTGAATATTTGCCTGGAAACCATACCCTTGTGCATCTGCTGGGGGTCAGTGCATGTGTCTCGTCGTCTTTATTTGTGTCCCTGCAAATAGCAGCGAGCAGGGATGGGTTCACTTCCATTGATGGATTTAATCCGCCGATAAGACCGGTGGTTTAACCACGATCTCATTGTCTGGTGTTAAATTAAATGCTTCAATATATATATATATATATATTGGAGCATGGGTTTTCAAGTTTTCAGGGTTTTTTTTTAATATGATTATATTTATTATGATTATTAGGGACTGCACAATTAATCACAATTTTATCGAAGTCACAATATGGACTAGTGCAATATCCAAATCGCAATATTTTTTTTAAAGGCAAAATATGTCACACCATTGTTTTGTTTTATTTTAAGATTATTTAAAAAACAATATATATAATACATATGTATTGTATTACATTGTATTGTATTACGCGGGTGTGAGCACTGTAATTTCCATTTTTATGGATGAAATAAACTTGACTTTACATATAAATTTAAAAAAATATTTTTTTATATAATTATAATTTTATGGGCAGTCTATCTATTATATCGATATTGTGATATGAGACTAGATATCGTCTTAGATTTTGGATATCGTAATATCGTAATATGACATAAGTGTTGTGTTTTCCTGGTTTTAAAGGCTGCATTACAGTAAAGTGATGTACTTTTCTGAATTTACCAGACTGTTGTAACTGTTCTATTATTTGCCTTTTCCCACTTAGTCATTGTATCCACATTACTGATGATTATTTATCAAAAATCTCACTGTGTAAATATTTTGTGAAAGCACCAATAGTCAACACTACAATATCGTTGCTGTATCGATATCAAGGTATTTGGTCAAAAATATCGTGAGATTTGACTTTCTCCATATCGCCCAGCCCTAGGACAACATGCAGTCTGAGTTGATGAATTTTCAGTCTGATGTAAGATTTTTTGTTATTCAAAGGAATTTTATTAATTGTACAAAGAAAAGGATATGATTTTGCTTTATTTTAGCAGATAAAATAAGCCCTGACCGGCCGTAAGATCAGATACTCGGGGTCTGCTCGGGACATCTGTAGTCGCTGCCTCCCACGGTGGGGGACTCCCATGATCCTCCTGTGACTCGGCATCTTTTGTTTTGTGCCTGGATACAGCACGCGGGTTAAGCTCGTGGTCATAATCACTTCTGGGTGATTGACATGACATCTACACAGTTACTGACAGATCTGACCTTCCCCTAATAATTACCAATGAGCGAGAGGTGCAAAGAATACGACCCCTGCTGATTCACCGGGAGTGTGTATGTTATTACAGACGTGGAAAATATTTCGTTATTCCCATCAGAGTTTTCTAATGGGCACCAGTCCTTTTAATAGGTGAGGTGGGAAACACGAAACAGAGTAACCCGAGCCGGGGCATCTGGGGCACGCGTTGTTGACTCGTAGCTCAAGACGGAGCCGGTTTAAAGAAACTAATTTTGGAATCTACCCTTCGAGTGGATGGTGGAACACAATATTTACCTGTCATGAAACGGGGACAGCTGCCGCGTCCACAAGCTGTACACAAAGCAGTGGTCTGAAGTTAACGGCGAGATGCGTCTGGTTTCTTGGAAGTTACAGAGAAATGCCACTTCTGCTGTTGCAATCTTAGTTAATTTCTTCGAACCGAGATTGCGTAAGAAAGGAGTTTCAAAAGAGTTGACCGTAACTTCTCTGTTGAAAAATTACGACCGAGGAAGTCCATTTATGTGTCCTGAAGAGTGCACTGCAGCCCACCAGAAGCGTTTTTTAATCGAACATTTAAAAGATTTTAGATTAGGGCTAAAATTGTATGTCATGCACAACTAACTAACTTAATATAACCCATATTAATGCCAATTAAAAATGAAAGTACATCCATTTCAAGGGCATACTATGTCTCAATATGCACAGAGAAGTCTACACATTCATTTACAACACACGCAACTACTGTAAAGTCTGCAACATTTTCTAATCAAATTAGTTTAATATAGCCTGATTACAATGTTGGATTTTCCAAACTCTTAATCATTAATGTAAGAGCAAAAATGGCATGAGCCACTTTTATTTTGGTCTATTAAAGTCAGTTTTAGTTATTTTATTGGTATAGTTACTTGTAAATCTACATAGAATTTCTTTATCAATTCAGTGTTTCCACCGTTATCAGTTACAGTCATTCAGTTACAGATTGTTGCAGACTCCTGGTCTCATCTGACCTTGCATAAAAAAATATTCCAATAAGTTACACGCAGTGAGGTAAACTGATTTTGAATTTAGGAAAAAGACAGCCTTGTTATCAGGTCTGTGCTCTGAACTAGCAGATACCCTGTTGCAATGATTCAGACTTGTTGGGAGAGGAAAAGTTAAATATTGTATGCACATTCTAGCGTTTAATATACTGGTAGCCTGTAGCGGCACTTTCTACCTGTAGGCTATATGCCATAGTTGTGATGTCACAACGTACTGAAGTCCAGACGGTTAAGGTCACATTTTCTAAATACGGACTGTGCATTTCTCTGTGGCTTGAGCGTTTCTCCTTCGCAGTATTTATATAGCACCTCGACCTGCTTTATAATCAAGAGAGACATGGAAATCACACTTTTTGGTTTTTTACAATAAGTGCCGTTAAGGTACGAAATGAGTTTTGTTTTTTTCCTAGTCAATGTGAGACAAAGCTACAAAAATGCCCTGAGTTTAACCATCTTGGTGCAATTTAGAGCTGTCAGTCTTCCTCTATAATACCATTTGAATTTCTTTCTTTTTTTTTTAGATTTGAATATTTAATGCTCATATGCAGCCTGTTATAAATATGTACTACACTACTCAGGCTTATGCATTGTCAGTGCCACTATAAGCATGTGATTTTTGTTACATATTCTGTCCACTAGAGGGACTTTTAACACCAGCCTGACCTTGAAGGAGACCTACGTCACGGCTCATTGCATTTCTGGCACGCCACTCTCTGTTTACATTATATTCAACCACACACACAGCGACAAACACACATCAACAGAGACCTCTATAATGAAACATGATCTAACAAGTGTAGTGAAGCGGCTCTGTTGTAAAGGCTAACGGTGCTTGGTTAGCACAATGACATCATGTTAGAAAGCACAGCCGAAACCATTTGTCATAAATTAAGTAACAACAGTGTTAGCTAAGATGCTAACGGCATTGATAACTAAGCCAAACGGTGCTGTCAATACTTTTTTTTTTTGTGATTTAAAAGCAACCTGTTTCTTGCAGATTGTCTCGTAACTGAGAATCCAGCTGTTAGAAGGTAATATATGAAGTGGAAGCTAACTCTGACAGCTGTAGGACAGCTAACGTTAACTTTAGCTTTCTCCATGAAGCTCCCAACTAAGCTCCTTTTTAACTCGCGACGCAGCTAGGATACCAGAACGAGCTAACTATTGATAACCTAAGCATTTTGGCTCGGTGGATATCGATTTTAAAGTCATGTTAAAACTATTTCCCATCCTGCCACTCCCCCTACTAACATTACTCGGTATATAACGTTGGCTCACAATGCCTTGTGTTTCTCACTCCTGTAACTTATCATTCATCAGACGTGCCATGAGAAGAGAGAGATTAGCTAACGTTAGCCAACCTATTCACAATCGAATAGTATTGATTTTAATTTTTTTACTGTTCGAATTATATTCGAATTTCGGAATTCGATCCAACAGCCCTAGTGCACTTTGAGCCTTGAGTCTCAGGCCTAAAATGTTCTGCAACTTGCATAATCCTATCCTATTCGTCAAACAGACGCTGTAGATAAACCTCATTGTATTCAGAGTGTCATATGGAGACCCTGCATCAGCCGAGACCTTGCGATAAAGGCTGACCCTTTCCCTGTGAACACACGTTCCGCAGGGCCACGCTGCAATAAACTGCGGCAGAGCTGACGTAGGCCGGTGTCCGGCCTGAGCCGAGCGGCCCGTTGCCTGTAAACAGCTCCTCCACTGAGTCACACCGACTCCCACAGCAGCTGGTTCCCCCTATTGTTCGCCGCTCCCGGAGAGAGCGTCACAGGCCCCACAGCGACACCTCTCAAGGGTGTCCCCAGAGCGACCCAGAGCACCTTTTTCACACCATTCATCTCAATCTGTCACGAAAATGCACCCTGAGTGTGAAGGGAACGCTAAGACAAGTTTCAAGAAGCTGAGAGACTCAAAAGACAGATTTCTTTGACCTGAAAGATGGAGGGAAAGTTCACTTAAATGCTTAGTTTGTTCACCAACGGTGATCGTGACTGCACATGTACTGTGAGCCATACTTTTATAGCTAAATCTCTGAGTGGATTTCCTGTGTGTGTGTGTGTGTGTGTGTGTGTGTGTGTGTGTGTGTGTGTGTGTGTGTGTGTGTGTGTGTGTGTGTGTGTGTGTGTGTTGCAAGACCTGAGAACACTAGTGTGGCTGTGGGCGAAAGGCTGTGAGCTAATCCCTGAACTGTCTCTGCCCCGTTTGACCTCAGCAGTCTGCATGTTGCCTCGGTTTTTACTGTGTATCTTTCTTTAGTTACCGACGGATGCTTCTTACAGGAAACCTGCTGAATCTGCCCTTCCTTCTATCTTTTTTTTTTTTTTTCCTGAAGTTAGGAAACCCTTCTGTATATTTAGATCACAGCTGACCACGATGGAAATATTCAAGGCCCCGAACGGCTCATGGAAGGTGAGAGCGACCAAGCTAAAAACATAACCTCACGCAGGGCCAAACAGGGCTGGGTGGTGATTGATTGAAACGTTGATTGGATTTATTTAAGCATATAGAAGACAAAAAAAATTATCCAAGTTTTGCGTTTGAACACATGAGTGTTTGGACTGTTTATGCTAGTTAAACAGCAGAAGGATTTAAATACGGATAAATAACAACAATAAAACTATATTTATGCCACAGTTTTAGGGCTGCTCCCTCTTAGTCGATTAGTCGACTTATCGGTCGTTTTGGTCTTAGTCAACTTAGATTTCTTTAGTCGATTAGTTATGCTTTTTTCATGCTGAATGACTTATTTCCAAGAAACGTACGAGCACATCTCTGGAAAACACAAGAATTAAAGTGGTGCTTTTGCGTGAGTCTTTGCGGAGAAACTCAGATTTACAGATCTGTCGATTTTAAATCAACAATCGATTGGTTGATCCAATTGAATGAGTGTTAGTCGACTAAGAATTTCTTCAATCGAGCACAGTTTTAACGGTGCTTTACAAATAAAAGATGAATAAGACCGAGAATGAACAAATGCAGGGCGACAGACAGTGGTTAAAACGATACGTTAAAATGGTCCACAGTTCAGGGGCTGTGATGCAAATGCTCGGATTTCTTATAACAGATAAGAAATAAAAAGCAAAACCAAAAGAATGATCGTTTATCTTAACTGTTTTAATAGCTGACAGATACTTTGAATCATCCAGTGGCCCTTATCACTTCCAGAGCCTCCCGTCCTGGGATTTCCCACAGTTCTGTGTGCCTCCACGCTACCCTGACCTCCGTAACGTGCACGTTCCCCGCAACCAGCTGTCATGTTCCTCGTGTGAAACAGCTGTGTGAGGGGAAAAAGGGTGTGACGGACGGGAGACAATAGCTGTTGGGGAGGGCCGACGTCCGTTTTTAGACTCCACTGACCTGTTTCCAGTGTCATCCAAAGATTCCAGAGACGCTACTGCAGGAAGGGCAGAACAACTGCGCCGCAACTTAAAACTCCATCAAAGAGCCTCTGAAAATAAAGTTTTCATCCTCTCGTTACAGAGGTGTTTTTATGTAAAGGTTAGCGAGGCTGGATGGCCCCCGTCTTCCTGTAATTGTCCCAGTCGTGCTCCAGTTTCCATGACAGACGCAGAAATACAGCAACACTGGGAGTGTGATTTACAACCGGGGCACCTAAATGAACTAAGGCGTAGGGCGATAGAAGCCAAGAACATGCTGTAGGAATTGAAGAAACCTATTACAGTGCTAATAACTAAAAGCAGATTGTGTTTACATTTGGCCCCATGCAGGAAAACTGCTGGGCTGTGTGCCGATTATTTTGATGGACTGGTCACAGTTAAAAGTCCAGCTCATCTGAAATGATCTGGCCCAAAAACTTTTGACATTATTGCAAAAGAAACAGCTGTTCTAAAAACTAAAAAGGAAAAAAAAGATTCAAAGCATTCAAAGATTCTACTTTATATCGGGTCCAATGTTAGTTTAAAAGCCACCAAGAAATGTATTGCTATATTATTTTTGCAACCCTGCTGCCTGACAAGAATGTCCAGATCTGCAAATCCCCAGAATATCGCCCAATGAAAAGTCAACAAGAAACTTATTTTTTTATTTATTTTTGGGCATTCTAGCCTTTAATAGACAGGAGAGCTGTAGACAGGAAAGGGGGGGAGGGAGAGGGAGGAAGACATGCAGCAAATGGCCACAGGTAGCTATTGAACCCTGAGCCGCTGCGTCGAGGACTGAGCCCTCTGCATATGGGCGCCCAATCTACCAGGTGAGCTACCCAGGTGCCAAAGAACCTTTTTTATTTAATTTTATTTTTATTAATTCTCACCTTCTACAAAATCTTTGCATGCCATATTAAAGTATAATTATGGAAAGGTTTTACACTATAATAATCTATGGTTAAGGTATGCTGAGGCTTAGCCAACCAAAACAGATAGTTAGAACTGTGTGTGTGTGTGTGTGAGTGTGAGTGTGTGTGTGTGAGAGAGAGAGAGAGTGTGTGTGAGAGAGAGAGTGTGTGTCTACCGTGGTCTAAAGACCTGTGAAGATTAGGCAAATTATGGCGCTTACCCACTGCTAGTACCAGCTCGGCTCGACACCAAAACATATGCTGACTAAACTTTGACAGATAGCAGTCTTCACTCAACATCCTCTGATCCCAACCATTAGTCGAAACAATTCATCATTTCTGTTTGTTTGTTTGTTTGTTTTTTTAACTCAGAAATGAGGTATAATGTCATATAAATTAGGTTTATTGACCATGAATTTAAAAAAGTGTTGAGAAAAGTGACAAAAACATTTCAAAATTTTGACCCGGAAGGATAACAATTTCCTGGTGGACGGGAAGACAACACAAGGGTTAAAAATGGCGTGTTTGTTCAGGACACCCCCGTCTGTCGCTAGCAATGATTAGTGCATATTCTCTCGGACCAATCAGAAGTCTGCAGGTTATCGCGTCACCTTTTTGGTTTCGCCTCAGCTCACTTAGAACCTTGACAGAGGTGATCCTAAAAAAAAAAAGTCCCTTTTGGCTAGTACCAGGTACTTTTTTTCGTAATGGAAAACGAGTAGAGGCGGGTCGAGCAGGTACCGTGTAATGGAAAAACGCCATCAGTCTGCTGACGTATGAAGCAACATGACACGATGAGGGCTGCTGGTGAAACACTCTGCCGCCCGCAGTGAAGTGTGCCGCTCCGTTTCATCTGAAAATACCACAACAAAATGGCTTTTGTCTCACTGTGCTTTAGATCGTTACCGCTAAAAAACCATCAGCAAATACGTATAAGTTGTATTACCTCAGTCTCTCTCTCGCTCTCTAGCTCACCCGCTAAGCAAACCTCCCACAGAAGGTTCCTGTTCAGAAAGTACTACACCCCGATCAGGGGAACTAAAGCCCCCAGAATTTTATTTAGACCCTGGTCCCTGTGGTCGAAACACAATGAGTTCCTCAGTAGGGCTGGGCAATACGGAGAAAATTCGATATCCCGATGTTTTTGACCAAATACCTCAATGTCGATATTGCGGCGATATTCTAGGGTTGACAATTGGTGCTTTCACAAAATATCTCCAACACTTAGATTTAAGATAAATAATCTTCAGTAATGTGGACATAATGTTTAAGTGGGGAAAAGTCAAATAATAGAACAGTTACAACGGTCTGGTGAGTTCAGAAAAGTACATCACTTTACTGTAATGCAGCCTTTAAAACCAGGAAAAGACGACACGTCTTATTACGATTTCCAAAATCTTACACAATATCTAGTCTCATATCATGATATCGATATATTGCCCAGCCCTATTCCTCAGAAGGTTCCTGGTTCCATGGGAAAGTTCTTGCGGTCGAAAAGCACCTTTTTAAAATTACTTTTCATACATGCTGAGGGTTCGGCAGTGACGAGTCAACTGCAATAAATGGCTCTGCATTTTAGTTCCTGATTTGTAAAGGGATTTTATTTGAGTCCCTTACCGTTTTTTTTAGGTTTGAACAGGAGCTTTGTGAGGAAGAAACAGTACGTATTTGTCATAAAGATCAAAAAGAGTAAATTGAGAAACATCCGGGGGCAAGGCCGACAAAGCTCTTCTTTGACGAAGTTCAGGAGAACGATCACAGAAAACAAATGGGACCAGGGAGGTCGAAACAACAAGGTCAAAGGTCAGCTGTCCCGCGCAAGTTCAAAATGACTTCAGTCTTTGTTTGACACCACCACTGGGAGTCCCTGTTTCGGCTTACACAGCAGGTTTGGATGGCGCCCAACTCTTCTCTCCATCTCGCACCTGATCGTAGGAAAACCACTGAAGCATTCGACAGCCTGAGCTGGTTTACATCCAATCCACTTTAATGTAACAGAATAGCATCCTCTCCGCCAACTAAAGCATGTGCTTTCTGTAGAAAGGTAAGCAGGAACGTCTACAAAGTAATGCTGAATTACTGAAAATAGAATTAACGCTATCGGAGCTCTATGCTGTTAATTATTCTGCCTTTATTGGGACCAAGATGAGGACCGTGAAGAGAACGAATGCAATTAAGTGCTTAGTTTAAGCTTGAGGCAGTGTCACCGTGTCACTGAGTAACTATCACATGTCCGATAAGTGGAAGCCACAAAAGAAGTTGTCAGATAGGATTTCCCATTTAAAAAAAGGAAAGGGATGGACCTTTTATGTTAAAAGCTTGACCCTGCTGCTGATCACATGTAGACATGCTTCAGGAGGTTTGTGGAACAGAGCTGGCCAACAACAACACAAACTCTGACACCGCACACGGTGTATGTATGTTTCTCTATGGCTAAGAAGAGAACATTAGTATTACTGTTAATGATTTCATTATTCAAAAAGACAGCTGAGACAAAAGCAGACCTATTACGCATTATTGTTTTCCAGTGATATTCTGTTCTAACACACAGATGTTATATAAAATACTTTAGGATACTCAACAAAATATTATAGAAATGAGCAAAGGAAACTGTAAAAAATCTCTAAAAACAAAGTTATTCTGCTGTTGAGTGCATTTTAATTTGCAATCTAGTCTTTTGGACAAAGTCAGACAATCGCTCCAGACAACTGCGGACTTGTGTCGGTCACATGGGCCCACAAGCGGTTCCGGTAAAGCCTAGGCACAATGTTGAGGCAATTCCCTTCAAACATTTCTATTTTATTTATTCTACGATATTTCATTGTACTTTGTAATTTGAGTAAAAGATGAGAATAGTTCACTTGCGCCACTGACTCTTATGAACCTGTCAGTCAAAGCAGTCCCTCTGCTTCTGAGTGACTCTGCAACATTTAAAATGACCCCCCAGCTACAGAACTCCTGCCAAACAGAGTGATTGTTTTTGGGCGCGGCGCACCAGGACTGACTTCTCGTGGGGTAATTCCTCATTCGCTTCCTAACAGATTTGTGTCAGTCTGTAGAGCACATGGTGAGCTGTAACGCTGACCCCATTAGCTCTGCTCTGCTGTCAGAATAAAAGAGGTAATTTGCACAAGTGGTGTTGTTAAAGGTCCACAACTTAAGCCGAGTCCACGTGGTTGTGAATCCCAGTTTACCTGCTGGTCTCTGGTATGACTGGATCAAAGTTCTGACTGGCCAGTGGAGGCCTGCTGGTTAATTTCCATCAACATGGTAAAAAAGCTGCCTGACACCAAAGGAACAATGACAGATCTCTCCAAAATTACAAAGGGAAAGCATTTCCATTAAAATATCTCAACGCATATCACAGAGAAGAGAACCCACTTTCAGTGAAAGCTGTCAGGGATCGAACTTCCAGCTGACGGACTAAATGGTTGGCACAAGTTTTACGAGGTTGGGTGCATGAGATGGAGGAATTGTTAGTTTCCAGGCAGCAGCAAACTACTAGCAATGCTACATATTCATCCTCAATTCAGAGTGACATATTGGATACAAAATTATAATTCTACAGTTATGATGTGGTTAGCTAACCTGGTGACATGGTTTCATTAGCCGACAGCGGTGAAGGCCCTATTGAAACTGAAGGAATTGTTATTACGGAAAATGAATCGCCTTTTTGAGGGGGTAAACATACTCAAAAACTCAGCAAAATTGGCGGTCGCATCAAGCCTGGTGAAAATGTACGTATTTTAAGGGTTTCGGGAATAGGTGCACAATAATGGCTCGCTTGCGCCCCCTACAGAACTTGACAAATTGATCCCCTGCGGTACGTTTAACGTAGACTAACGAAACGTGGTACACATATGTAGCATGTCACAACGTACAAAAAAAGCTCATTGGAGCCATACCCTAAACCCAACAGGAAGTCCGCCATTTTGAATTGAAAGTTTGAAATTGGTGCGATTTTGGCCATTTCCACATGTCGTAATTTAAGGGACTCCTCCTGGAGATTTTATCCGATCGACATCAAATTTGGTCCGTGCCATCTTAAGACCTTAAAGATGAAAAGTTGTTCATATAATTTTAATAGCGCAAAAAATGCGCACGTTATAAAGGAACAACTTCCTATAGGGGGCCATTGAAACAGGAAGTGGGTGTAACTTGAGTGTACATTGACCAATTGGCTCGAATTTTTCAGGATTCATAAGAGTCCAAATAAAGGCTGATATTTACTTAAAATCATAGCGCCCCTAGTGGCAACAGGAAGTAGGGCTAAAAGTCAAGGTGCTATACTTTAACGATCTTCTCCTAGAGATTTCATCCGATGGACTTCAAATTTGGTGTGTACCATCCCAACACCTTAACGATGAAAAGTTATTAAAAGCAAACATTTTCGTCAAACGGTGTGGCCGTGGTGTGGCGGACATTTGAAGGATTTGTCGATGAATGAACAAGTTTTTATAACTTTATGGTACATTGTCACATCCGCCCAACATTTCTCACAATTGACAAGGGTCCAGGCCTGAGGACATCTATAGGCCAAAATGGACCTTGGGTCATAGCGCCCCCCGGCTGGCATCAGGAAATCTGCCTTATATGACAAACATCATCCGATTTACATGAAACTCATAATGTGTGGTCTACATGTGATACTGAGCCGGCCCCTATACTTTAACCACGCCCATGTATTCAGGCCACGCCCCTTTCAAAACATTTGAACCGTTTAAGGTAGACCGTTGTGTGAGGAACTCAGCAGAGAGTTCCGTATTCAATGATGGTTTGGCCTGCCCCCTATGCTTAAACCACACCCCCTTTTATAACTGGTGACACATTTAAGGTAGAGTCTTGTTTGAGGTATCATTGAACCCAGCAGAGACTTCCTTTTTCATTGGTCATGGTTTGACCCGCCCCCTATACTTTAGCCACGCTCCCTTTCACAGCTAATGAACTGTATGACGTAGAGTCTTGTGAACTCAGCAGAGAGTTCCCGTTTCATTGGTGACAATTTGCGGTGTCTGAGTGCCGCGCAAATGCACGGCCGCAAGGAGTGGCGTCCGCCAGTAACGCGGATGCGCAAGGAGGCGCGAGGGCCCGTCCATCACTGCTTGCAGCTTTAATTTACATTTGACATTTCTAACCAGAAACCTCTGTATTCCTTTTGTTGAATAGTTGTTTCACGAAGCTGAGAGACTCAAAGACAGATTTCTTTGACCTGAAAGCTGGAGGGAAAGTTCACTTAAATGCTTAGTTTGTTCGCCAACGGTGATTGTGACTGCGCATGTACTGTGAGCCATACTGAGTGGATTTCATCTATAGGTTCCACAGGCTTTTAGTGTGATACTCGCACACACTTTTGATTGCAGCCGCATAGGGTGTGTGTGTGTGTGTGTGTGTGTGTGTGTGTGTGTGTGTGTGTGTGTGTGTGTGTGTGTGTGTGTGTGTGTGTGTGTGACTTGGGAGGGGACTCGGCTGAAGAAACAAACCGCTCTATTGATGATAGAATAAGAGGAGCTTCTCTTTCCTCTCCTCCTTATCTCAGGATGCATCTCAGGCCTCTCCTAATACCTGCCATCCTGATTAGATGTGGAAAAAGAGCCTCTGCCATCCTTCCTACTCTAATTGCATCACCTTGATTGATCATCTTGAGATTGAATCAGATACTTTGAATAGAGTGATGTTCAGAGTTCAACAGTCAGTGGGATTTTAGGAACACTGAGGCAGAAAACTGTGGTTTTAAAGTGCAGGTGTGCTCATCTGTTAGCAAGTCCCCCCTCCCCCAGACTTTATGATTTGTGATCCTACTGCTGAACTCAACGCAAGCAGAGAATACAAATACTTTGTGTGCTGCTGATGCTAATAGATGTTGAGCTGAGCCTGACAAGCGTGAGGTTTTCTAAACTGTTATCGATACATCTTGATGCATTAACATATATGATTTTTTTTGTGGGGGGTAGTGGGATGCCCCAGGCGGGGTGCCAGAAAATTCCCCTTATTTTCAAATCCTAAAGTTAACAGGTATGATATAACAGTGCATCAATCAAAAAAAAAAAAGTACAGGAAAATGGAGATAATGTTAAAATCTACTCAACTCAAGAATGTCTGAGATGTGTTTACCTGACTCCACACACACCTCTGGTTGCTATGGAGAGGCGAGAGCTACAGAACGACGAGTCTGTGACTAAGGACTCAGGGGGCAGCGGCAACAGCAGGGGCATCAGGCCAGGTGACAGCGGCAAACACACACATTTACACACACACTGCACCATTAGCATCCATAAAAAGCCAGGGCTTGTCAGCATTAATCACCCATGGCCTGTTATTGTGAACTCTTTAGCGGAGGTGTACAAGGACATCGGGCAGCAGGTTTGTCCCCATCATCTTGTGTGCACAGCCCATCGTGATCAAACGGGCAGCAAGGTTTCTCAAATTCATCTTGTCCTTGGCCAGGAAATTGTCACAGGGTGTGAAAACTTTTTCTAGCTTTCCCTGCCCCGAACACTTGAGGGCAATTTTATTTAACAACAGGTGGTGGGACACTTATTTTAAAATATAGAGCAGCAGTTTATTCCTTTTTACACTGTAAAGGTGCCACATAATCACACAGCACTTACATCTCGAAATGGGTGCGATTAGCCTCAATTATTCCCAAAACAGTTTGATTATACAAAAGTGATGACCTTTGCAGCATTTCATTTTCACCTGCTTCAGGCCGGTTTAAGCTTGGGGTATGCTTAAAATTAATGTGTTGGTACGACATGTTGTCTGAAAGCATATTTACCTTTTTTATATTGTCACTTTACCTTTTTATATACTTTACCATTTTACACCTGTTTACATCTCTCTATATATATTTTAGAGCCCGATCAATGTGGTACTTTTAAGACACTATACTGATTTTAGAAGGGAAAAGTGAAAAAAAGCTGGAATGAAAGTATACCTGCTCGATGTGGATTGGGCACCGACATGAGAGTGAAGGCAGCTATCTTAAAGAAATAACTTTATTTAGGAAGATGTAATAATATTATACATTAAGTACAATGTATTACATTGTCAATAAATTCTAGATATGAACACTGACAATAAATAAGCATCAGTACTGTATGTTCGGTATCACTCAATTGCTGACCATTTAACTAAAGAATTACGTAATAACACATTTCTTAATCGACCCAAGCGTTGTTTTCTGTATTATATGTTCTGTAGATAGACATCAAGACTAAATCTACACTACTATGTTTTGGTTTAAAGGTCCCATGACATGGTGCTCTTTGGATGCTTTTATATAGACCTTAGTGGTCCCCTAATACGGTATCTGAAGTCTCTTTTATATAGGCCTTAGTGGTCCCCTAATACTGTATCTGAAGTCTTTTATATAGGCCTTAGTGGTCCCCTAATACTGTATCTGAAGTCTCTTTTATATAGACCTTAGTGGTCCCCTAATACTGGATCTGAAGTCTCTTTTATATAGACCTTAGTGGTCCCCTAATACTGGATCTGAAGTCTCTTTTATATAGACCTTAGTGGTCCCCTAATACTGTATCTGAAGTCTCTTTTATATAGACCTTAGTGGTCCCCTAATACTGTATCTGAAGTCTCTTTTATATAGGCCTTAGTGGTCCCCCTAATACTGTATCTGAAGTCTCTTTTATATAGACCTTAGTGGTCCCCTAATACTGGATCTGAAGTCTCTTTTATATAGGCCTTAGTGGTCCCCTAATACTGGATCTGAAGTCTCTTTTATATAGACCTTAGTGGTCCCCTAATACTGTATCTGAAGTCTCTTTTATATAGACCTTAGTGGTCCCCTAATACTGTATCTGAAGTCTCTTTCCTGAAATTCAGCCTTGGTGCAGAATTACAGCCACTAGAGCCAGTCCCACAATGAGCTTTCCTTAGGATGTACCATTTCTGTGTCTGTAGCTATTGAGGAGGAGAGAGGGGGGGGCAAGGTGGAGGGGTTGGGGGTGTGGCCTTGACCAACTGCCACTTTGCTCGTTTGAAAGCTATGATGTCTCTCTCTCTCTCTCTCATGGGTGGGCCAAATTCTCTGGGCGGGCAAAGCAGAGAAAGGGGAGCTACCTTATGACCTCATAAGGAGAAGATTCCTGATTGGTCCATCTGAGCTTTCATTTTCTCAAAGGCAGAGCAGGATACCCAGGGCTCGGTTTACACCTATCACCATTTCTAGCCACTGGGGGACCATAGGCAGGCTGGGGGCACGCATATTAATGTTAAAAAACCTCATGAAGTGAAATCTTCATGCCATGGGACCATTAAAAAGGCAAATATTTTGCTACATTTACACCTCACACCCACAATACTGGTCATTGATTTAATTATCAAATACAAATAAATGCACATTGTGGCTGTCACTCCATATGGCTTCCTGTTTCAAAAAGGATCTTAAGTATTCACTAAATGCTGAGTGCTAATTACTGCGGTGATTGAGAAGCCGTGTATTAAAATCGCCCATAAGGCTTTTAAGGAGTCTTCTTTGTAACCGGGAACTCCGTAAATGAAGGCCTTTTGTTGGTTTCCCTGGTGTTGTCATGACTAAATTAAGCCTCTAACTGAAGAGAGCATCTGATCCTTCAGCCCAACACAAGTGGCTATTGGCTATTAATAAGACTCTTGAAAGTACTGCGCCTCAGAGCCCCACAGAGAGCCCTCCAAACTACCTGGTATAAATGAGCAGGCAGTTGTTTGGTTTAGAAAGAGGTCATATAAAAGGAAAGGGGCATTCATCTTTGATGGAAGGATTACTTTAACAACTAAACTATTTTTGGCCAATATTTTGCATTTCTGCATTAAAGAATTAAATGATTTTTCTATTACCAAAACAGATTATTTGTTTTGACCGATTAGTCAATTAATTGGCCAATTGTTTCAGCTCTAATTCCTAAAAAAAGTAATTTTAAAAATCCAAAAACAAATCAACTCATGCTGAATTTGACCTTTTTTAAATTCAATGAGAGGCAAAGTAAAGAGACATGAACACCAGTATTTGGTGTTAAATGAAGAAAAGAAAATCAAAGAAAACCCAGAAAGTCCTATAATAGCCGTCCCATTAATGTATTATATGTGATGTGTTGTAGGGACTCATCCATGAAACTGAATGTGTGCTGCGTACAAAGCATCTCTATTCAGACTTCAGTGACAAGTATGATTATCTGATATCACATGGGCAATGCCAATATATTGTGCATCCCTAGCTGCAACATTGAAGAAATTAATCCAAGAATTTATATATCTTCTGCATAACTATCTCTTTTGGTAACTAATTATGGTAGTGTTTTTCAAATAAAACAATACACAATTTTATATACTAATATTACATTTTAATATACAGTATGTCAGTGACTGCCTCACTTTAAGTACCCCCCGCTGCAATGTGCACTTTGGGGTGGTGCTCAATGTGTGTGGAGTCAAATATTTGCCTCCGCTCACGTTGAGCAACGCTATTCTTGTTTCCTTCCGGTTCACCTGAGAGTCACGTATCGGCAAGGTAAATGAAAATCACACGATAAAGAAGACCTACATCGACAAAGATAATATGGAAGTAAGTGAGACTGTCATTGTGCATAATTTACTCTGTAATATTCATCTTAGACCAGTGCAGTGTAATGTTATTACCATCATATACAGTTATCTAATCGTTTTGACTTTTGGTTTTCTGTGTTGCTTGCTTGCCCTTTTTTCTATAGACTGCATATAAAGAGCTCACTGTATTAATTCTAGTTGTGAATGTGTAACCGTATCGTTAATGCTGAAGGCCATTTCCTATCGGTTTGTTATTAATTTATTTGTGCAGGATGTCCCATGTCGTGCTAGTCACTATTCTCTCTGACCAATCAGTGGTCTGCGGTGTTTTAACTCCACCTTCTAGTATCTGCTCAGCTCAGTTGAAACCTTGACCGAGGTGGTACCAAAAAAGGTACCGGATACTATCTGCAACTTTTGCTAAAGGAAAGTCTAGTTGAGCTATACAGTGGAAAAACTGCATTAGCTCACAAACCAGACAGGTATTTTTGTAGATTCTACAAACCGATTCTTCTGTTCCCTTTAATGTACTTGCATATGCTACTTGTTTCTTCTTTATATGGCTCTGTCAGGGCAGTGTGTGGACCTAGAGCTGACGTGGTTGGTTGTTAGCGTCCTCCCACTCCAGGCTTTGTGCCCATAGCAACAACTGTGCACAGTGGGAGGGGGTGTCACATCTCTGGTGTATGGAGAGATAAAGAAAATGCATGATGTTCTCCTGTGCACGGTGCACAGTGTGCTGCTGGGATCCCTCTATGAGAAATGTGTCACATGTTGTGCTTTTACTTACTTTGGATGTTCAAACAGTATGACTATTCTTTCAGTTAATGGCCTTTTTTAAGAGGACAAGTCCTGGCTGAAAGAGTCAGTTCATCCACATTACACAGACACATTTTCTCTCTAAACCTCAGCCGTACCTGAACCGATAGTTTCAGTGTCTTGGGCCAAGATTTTGTCATAGAACATGTCTTTAGTTTACCAATGTCCTGGTTAGTTCACTTAATGAAGTGGCACAAATCAAAATTCAGTCACACATCCTCACAAAATAGTTGATGCTGGAAGGTTGGTGACATAGTCACTACTTGCGGAAGTAGTTGGCTTGCCTTTGTGGTGGTGATCTACCAGTAGCTACCAATAGCTTGCCAGGCTAGGGGGCTTGCTACCTGATAGCAAACTAGGTGGCATTGAGCTGGTTAAAGGTCCCATATCATGCTCATTTTCAGGTTCATACTTGTGTTTCGGGTTTCTACTAGAACATGTTTCTATGCTTTTTATGTTTTAAAAAAAAAAAAAAAAAATACTGTCTGTCTGAATATACGGTACCTGTATTCACCCTCTGTCTGAAACGTTCTGTTGGAGCGCCGGCCTCTTTAAGCCCCCTCCCCTCCCGAAGAAGCTCAGTCTGCTCTGATTGGACAAGGTTTCTGGGTCTTTTGCATCTGTGTACTCTAGTCTCTGCACAGTCATTGCAGCCTGGGAATGACTGTAACGGCACTGTAGCCACACTCTCTACCTACCATACAGAAGTCCTCAGAGATTCTGAATACGGGCTGTGGGCATTTTCTCTGTGGATTGATTTTGATACTTTCACAGTATTTATGTAGCACCTCTACCTTCTTTATAATCAAAAAAGACATGGAAGTCTCCAATGATTGTAAACGATGCCTCTTTTGCAAAGCAGTTCATATGTCAGCTAAACCAGATTATATACAATTGGATGGTGCCATACAGCTAATATGATAGCTTCCTTTTCTTTGTACTCTTCTGCTCTCTGTTCTCTCAAAGGCCTGCACTGTCAAGATTTGAAATTTGTGTGTCAAAGTTGATCAGTACACAAAAGCTCTGTGCAGATTTATTTCGAAATGCTGGTCTGCCCAGGCCCTTATTCTGGAAAGTCCACACTTTTCATAGGGAGTATTTCTTAGATATTCCAAAAAAACAACCGTTGACAGCAAGACCTGAATATTACCCACCGTAACTGGGAGCACTTTTTCTGGAAAGATGCGTTGCTAATTTCAGTTTTGAATCCTTTGAGCACCACATATTACATTTCATTCACCGCCATTGTAGGGCTTTGCCAAAATCTTCTATCCCAATATAGTTAATTTCATATCTAGCTATCTAGCTATCTATCTATCACGATATAGCATGTTTTCTGGTAATGAAATAGTCATTATGAAATAACTGCCTGGTAAAGCTTATTTTTGTATACTCCAGTGTTATTTAAATTCTTGAAAAATGAAAAGTACTCAGTATATTCTCATTTATTAAGAACTTGTGCAAAACGAACATAACATGCAAGGAATAGGACGTAAAGCATCATCCGTTTCTCAACATTGCGATAGAAATGAGAGAGATGGATAGATGGATAGATGGATAGATAGATATCATAGTGTAGATCGTCATATCACCCAGCCCTAGTCCATTGTATTGGGACTGATATCTCAAAACCTCAGCACACATATCTATATTTTTGTAATTTGGGGGAACTATCCCTTTTTTAAAGCACTATTTAAACCCTTTGATTGGATAGTATGTCCTAACTGTCATGTTTTGAGGTCAGGCTGAAGATGGAGTAATGTATCCAGGATGCGGCTGCTCTCAGAAAAGGTGAGAGAAGTGAAGTGCTTGCCAAACTTCTAAGGCTCACTCTCTGAAACAATCCCATCCTGTCCACAGCTGTTGTTTTCTCTCCTCTCTGCCCCAGTACTGCGATTAACCATACTGACCAGTGAATAACCCCCCCCCCCCCTCCCCGTTTACTCCTCCCTCACTCTGAATAGTTAATCCCTCTCACTGTTTGTCTGTAGATATCTGGCACACACAGCAATGCAGCCTTATCCCGAGCTTCTGTGTTGTCCATTTAATCATTGACAATGTCTTTGTATATCTTGCATCCTGTGCGATAAAATCACCATGCTAACAAAGCCATGAGCCCTCCTGACAAAATGAAAATGAATGGCACTGTACATGGAGCTGTGGGTTTACAGTTTTCAATGCTAATTGTTGACTTTGTGTGCTCGCTGTTGGAGAGATTGTACTCCAAACACGTCATCCATGAAGTGTTTGTTACAGTAAAGCTTGTTTTTAATTATTCTTGCAGGGGTTTATCATTTGCTCTACACACTGTACTAGATCATGACATGTTCTGATCAAGGGCTTTTGATTTTCACTACTGATTAATATATATATATATATATATATATATATATATATATATATATATATATATATATATATATATATATATAAATAAAAAACAATTTGCCTCATTGGTTTTAACCATACAATGTCAAAAAATAAATAAAACGGCCATCACCAAGAGGACATCTTTAACATGTCTTGTTTTGTCAGACCAACAGTAGAAAACCCAAAGAGATTGAACTTACAACGATATAAAAAGGAGCAATGCAGCAAATTTTCATGTTGAGACAACATTTTATCAATTAACGAAATTGTTCTGTTTATCGACTAATCCAATAATCACAACTCTGCACAATACAGTCTTTCCATGCTCCTCTTCCTGTTTTGGACAAAGTTTGGTGAGGTTATTTTTGCCCCGGAATTTGTGAATGTAGATAGATAGATAGATAGATAGATAGATAGATAGATAGATAGATAGATAGATAGATAGATAGATAGATCCTTGTTATGAACGATAGCTGTAAAAGAAAAAAAAAAGGTTATGACAGTTTGACTTATAAACTATATGTTCATATATAAGTTCATTTTTATTGGCAGATGTATAATGAATTGTCCGTTGTGACCGTTAAGCTCCAGTGAATTAACCCCAAAGTATCAGCACATGTCCTCGTAAAGTCAAAGAATGCCACTGTAGGCTTTCTTTGAGACGTCCCAACCTTTTAAAGACCTGGGGCCTCATGTATAAACGTACGCACGAATAGCTTGCATACGCTGGTTTTCTCGCACACGGTGCGATTTATAAAAATGAACTTGACGTGAGAACGTGCGGCCCCTCACGCAAACTATTGAGCAGACGTGAGAATGTGCGGGCCCTCGTCTTTTCTGGCTCTTAAACTTGGAGAATTCGAAGTGAAAAGTGCCGAAAATCACCTAACCTTACCAAATAAAGTTTCCACTTTACTTACTGGCATACGTCTGTGATGTTGTCTATGAAAAAACATAATTATATCCGCTGATATGCCATACAAGTTTGATCATTTATGTGGATAATGTTTCACATCTTTCACACTATTAACTGTTTACTTCGCAGGCTACTTAACCTCTGTTACACATGAGGATGGGAAATGAATGAAAAATGCACTTCTGTGATCTCTGTGTCATCCTCTTTATTTCCCATATAGTGTCTGTGAGTCTGTACTTGCTGAGGCTCAGACATCCATGGCGCACAGGAGGTGGGACGCAAGGATCAATCTCCCCAGGAACAAACACTGTCAGGTGGGCAAACTCATGTGATGCGTAGGCTATTTGATCCCATGGAGGACTTGTAGGCTAAGTGAACAAGGTGTAGGAAATGAACCCGACCCGGTCCACCAAACACTGGGCCGTCTTGACCGTCTTAATTCTGCACATATTTCTGGTACTGTAGTCGTATTTACTATTTTATTATTTAATCCATGCGTGGCGCAGCGGATCCGTGCGCACTGTCTCCTGCCGTGGAGACGCTGGCCTCACTAACCTCTCCTCCTCCTGAGTCGGGTCTACCTCGTGCTGGACTCAGTTTCACTGAGTGTACTAACACTTAGAAAATAAATGGCATTACATCACTGAGTGCTTATTGTGCGTAATTTGGACGGACATGGAGATGCATGTTTGGTAAATGGTGTGGCACTGCCACTATTATCTTGATTTCTATGTAATAGCACTTTTAAATCTTATTCAAAATGGACCTTTTTGACTTTCAGGGGTAAACCCATAAAAAATAGTGTGAGCTGACCCTGCAATTGTGCCAAGACATTTTGACCCAGATCTCGGAAAACACATTTTATGCTCACCAAAGGATTAAAGTAAGTTAGTCACTGTAACATTATAGACAGCAAGAGGCACATGTTAATGTCAGAAATCGCTTTGAGTATAGCTAGATCCTCTGGTCAAAGTGAAACCACTCGCTCTGCACTTGAGCCCCCCCCCCTGCAGAGGAAGTGTCACGTAGCTGTAACACAGCTGGTAAAACCTTGAGCAAACAGTCGGTAGATACTGCGAGGATATCCGAGTAATCCCACTTGTTACTGAAATAGGAATCGCTGACCCCTCTGTGGTGAAGGAGCTGGTGTATAAGAGTGAAACACAACGATAGTGGTCAAACAAAATGGTGACCCGTGCACGAGCCAGCAGGTTGGTATGTGGCGGACTGACTCGTGAGCAACGTGGAAACTCTGATAGGCCAAAGCTTCTCTCTTCTTGGTCAAGTATGTTGGACACCCATAGAGAGTTCCAATGCTCATTGTACACCAGAAAACAAGATTGTTAGATGGATTGAAAATGTTTGTGTTCTTACTTGTGTTAACCCACAAGTGGTAAGAAACTGAGGTTGTACGCTTTAAGCTAAATGCTAACGGCAGCATGCGAATAGGTTTACAATGACAAAGCAACATGCTGCTGCTTTACGATCTTCACTATCTTAATTTATCCTGTTAGCATGCTAATATACAATTAATTGCCCCAAACCCAAATCACAGTGGAGGCTGATTGGAAAATTAGTTTGGAAGGTACTTGATCATAACAATTTTGACGATTATGCTGCTAGAGGAAGAGTCAGGTCATCATCGAAGTGATTACAATTCATCCTGATGGCGACATGAAGGTCTGTACAAAATTTCATGGCAATCAATTGTTTTCGAGATGTTTGTGCCTAGATCTAGTGGAGGACCAACTGACACTGCCAGAACCACGGTGTTGGTAAGGCTAAAAAAAAAGTAAGTAAGTATTTTGTCCTGAGAATGGCGCCAGAGGAAAGGCTTTATCCCAAAGTGGTACACCTCAAACTCAGGTCTTCATTGTCAGACTGGGCTTAACTTTCTCCGTCTAAGATCTGCTTGATCAGGATGAGCTCAATGCTAAAGTTTAATGCTAAATTGTATTTACTTTTTAAAACATCCCTACATTCTTCATGATGTGGGTCTATAAACTGTAATGGATGTCTCTGTACATTTTGGGTGATTGTTTTACTGTTCAACCTTCTTTTGCCTTCCAAATAGGTTTGACTAAGCTGGCGGCTTGTTAACAACCTGGTTAATTGTCCGACTGTTCATACTTCTGTCCCCACTGGACCTATTTTTAGCAGTGTTGCCGCATTTAATTGACAGCAGAAAACCATGATTTAAACCTTCTTGAAAGACCCAGCCCTGTCTGTGCAGCCTCCGTGTTTGACGTCACCAGTCAAAATATGATCAACTGCTAAGTTCCATTGGGTGCCACTGGCAGTGCAGTTATGGCGAGCGGAGTCTGTGCCAGGGCCTATTCTAACTCCACAAGTAGATCTCCAGCCATCAAACATTACACAATATGATTTAGTTGCCCAGCAGCTGCCACACAGGATACAGACTGAGTCCAAATTTAGGAGGAGTAAAGAGCATAGACAATGACCACTCTCTTACACGCGGGCCGATGACCTTAAATATAAATACGGTAGGAGTCGGCCATTGATAAACGCTTATTAATGTAGTTGATGTTTTTTTTTTTTTTTCATTGCCTGATAATTAGACTGATTTGCCATTTTTTGTTTCACTTCATCATTCAGTCCGACATCATGTTAGCCATCATCTGTTTGGTAGAGGGGTTATTTTGCCCAAACCAATCATCAGTGACTGATGATCCATCATCTTGATGCCATTTTCAGTCAATAAAAAAGCTGTGACAGTGGCTGCTTTGAACAGTTAACCTAAATGTTGATTTTAAAGGTAAAGGTACTTTATTGTCACATACACTTACATTTAACCCATCCCTCAAGGGAGCAGTGGGCAGCCATTTACAGCGCTCGGGGCGAGTTATTTTTTTCAATAAGTCGACTTGGAGAACTCATCCACGCTTTAGGGCCATTTTTGTGGTCATTTTTCTGTTGCTGTTTTTCCGGCTCCTGCACAAGAAGATTATCAGGCTTATAAATCAGACCAAATACCAAAGGTCTACAGGAGACTCTGATTATTCAGTGCATGAGATCCTGATGTCAAAGTGCATGCACTGATGTTGTGGCCTGCTCTCCTCCCCCACAGCAGCCCTCTGAGGGGAAAGTCTGCTCTCTGATTTGATTTGTCCCACGTGTTCGTGCTCTATAAAAAGACCAAGTGAGGCCAGATTGAATTGAAAAAATGATTCGGCCTTGTAATGATAATGGTGATGGGAGCGCTTCCTAATTGGCCTTTACAGTGTGTGTGTGTGTGTGTGTGTGTGTGTGTGTGTGTGTGTGTGTGTGTGTGTGTGCGCGTGCGCGCGTTTGGTTATCAGCGGGATGAGGCAGCAGAGATCTCTGTTCATTCCACAAGGTGTATTAACCCTGTAGTGTGTACCTGGCACCCTCTCTGAAGCATTGTCACCCTGTTGTGGTCCGCCACAAAAGACCAAATGACCCTGCCGTTACGCAGCTACATCGCACCGCCTCTCACATCCCTCACATTCTTTGGCTTTTTTGCCAACCTGACATTCTCGCAGGCGTTTGATGGGCGGATAATAGGAGGATCAGAACTGGAATTTGTTGAACAAACTGTGGTGCTTTGGCTCGGAAACCTTTTATTGTGGGTCCACAGAGTCCCTAATGCTGCATTCTTTACTCAGGTGAAGCAAATGGATAATGGTTTTTTAACATGTTTATTACTCATTTTTTATGTGGTGCGAAATCATTAAAGAAGTAAAAAGGGGGGGAAAAAATAGTCTATTAAAAAAACAATCTGAGGCTTCTACACATGATTAAAAATATGAGCTGTGTCACCATTCACTAGCTCACAATATGTACAACTGCTTTTATTTTGTTATTTCATAAGGTTTCGTAAGTTGCATGTTGTGTGTAAAATATTCCTTGGCCAAGCAAAACAAAATATATTATTAATAGAAGACCATGGGGGATTTACTCCCGAGCTGTGCTCACTGGTAGGGACACCTTAAACGGTGCAGACGCACAGTGTAGCGTAGGTTACCGTCACCAAGGTTTGCAGGTACGCATGGGTTAATAAAAAATACAAACGTCTTCCCTGGTTTCAAGTCTGGCTGGGGAGGTTTGTTGCATGTTGTTCCTAATCTCTCTCTTTCTCCCCCTTCACTTTGTCATCTGTACTTAGACATAAAAAAAAAAAAAAAATATGTGAGAAAGGAAAAAGATTGAACCCAAAGCATCGCAACAAGGTGTCAGATCTTGAGTGCACCACCCCCAGTAGTGACATTCAGCATCTTCACCCTTTCCCCAGGAAAACAATGGATCCCACTGATGTGAAGCGATTCTGTGGCTGATCGTATGTAGAGAGCTAGGGCTGCAACTCGTTGATTAATCTGTTGATTATTTTCTCTATTAATCAATTAGTTGTTTGGTCTATAAAATGCCAGAAAATTGTGAAAAATGTCTCGTTTTGTCCACAACTCAAAAGACATTCAGTTTACTGTCACAGAGGATAGAATAAGCATATGAAATGACTTAAAGGTCCAATGTGTGGGAATTTCTCCCATCTAGCGTTGAGATCGTATATCGCAATCAACTATCTCTCGCCACGCAGTTCAAAGTCTGTATTACAGCTACAGTAGCCTTCACGCTTTTTTCTTTAGACGCTGGTCTCTTGTTCTTTTCAATGTCCTTTTTCTGGGCGAAGAAGAAGACTCCTGTTCCTGAAATTTGGATTTTGAATACGTGTGGTCCTCCATGTTTCCTTCTTCAAACTTGCCGAGGGCTAGGAAGCTACGATACCCATTAGCAGCATTAGCAGCACCTGTGAGTTTACCATGTGACAGCAAAAGGCTGAGCAGTATGTCCCTTACCAGCTACCGTATTTCAAGATGGTGCATGAATATTCTACCATCTACCACAGTTCATGCAAATGAAAATGTAAAAATTTCAAGCCAATAGGAGTACTTGGAATTGATGGTGGTGGTAAATATTCATGAAAAAGGACAAGTTTGTGAACGGGCAACACAGATTTTGATAATGAACAACTAAACGTTTAAACACAGGACCTTTTTAAACTGCTCAATTGATTATCAAAATAGGTGGCGATTACCTTAATAGTTGACAACTGATGGATTCATCGATTAATCGTTGCAGCTCTATGGAGAGCCAAAAGCAACTTAAAGCCAAAAAGTAGAGGTTAGATAGAATACATTCATAATTGGTTTTAAAGGGAGATCTTTGTCAGCATAGATTCTGTAACTTGCAGGTCAAAAGACCCTGTCAAGACATCGTGCTAAATTTCAAAAAAATGTCCAAAATGTGATTGCATATGATAAATGATTCAGTGTTGATATACTGTAATGGTTATATTTTAATATACATTCAGCCTGATTTAAGCCTTGATGTGTTTTGACCTACAAATCAAGACATCGTGCTAAATTTCGAAAAAATGTCCAAAATGTGATTGCATATGATAAATGATTCAGTGTTGATATACTGTAATGGTTATATTTTAATATACATTCAGCCTGATTTAAGCCTTGATGTGTTTTGACCTACAAATCACCAAATCATAACGAACTAGGACATGTCTTTCACACGTGTCACGTTTCCCTTCTTGTTGTCTCAGGGGGCTCATAACAAATCACAGTTGACCTACAGCTTTGCATCGCAACGTGTTTCTTAAATTCTCCTCGTCTGTCAGGGTGCATGAAGAGGCTAATCCCTGCCACACAACGCTCTGAGCTAAATGTGAGGACAACCCCATCCGTCAAACAGTAAAGCCCCCCTGCCGGGCTCATGTTGCTGCGATAGCAACCTGAGCCCCCACACCCCCCACACCACCACTGGGAAGGTCAAGGTTAACCCTTGTGTTGTCCCGAAGGACAACACAAGGGTTAATACAGCACCTTAGTGCTCGTTTGTACAGCATTTTGATCAGCTTAAACTGTGTTTAAATGTGCTCTAGAAATAAACTTTACTTACTTACTAGTAAAGGGAAGTACATAACCCTTGTTTTGACAACACAAGGGTTAAGGCGCTGACCCACCAACCAGATTATCGGCCGTAGTTTTCAATGTGTATTCAACACAGAAGCATGAACCAGAGAGGAAAAGAAATAGCAAAGGCCATGTAAAGTGAGTCAACGGTAAACGCCAAGCTTCTTAAGACACGGTGGCGTCATCTGTTGTTAACGCTTTGAGTAAAGTGAAGGGTGTCACAGCGTGGAGACTGCAGTGCACATAGGGTGTCACGCACACAGCTCCCCTTTTTGTTTGCTTAAATCACACAATTTATGCGGCTATGTAATCGCACAGAGTGACCTCGCAATTAGATGAATCGTGCAGCCCTAATTTACTACATTCTTTATCTTAGCTCTGCTCTTAAAGGTCCCATGGCATGAAGATTTCACTTTATGAGGTTTTTTAACATTAATATGCGTTCCCCCAGCCTGCCTATGGTCCCCCAGTGGCTAGAAATGGTGATAGGTGTAAACCGAGCCCTGGGTATCCTGCTCTGCCTTTGAGAAAATGAAAGCTCAGATGGACCAATCAGGAATCTTCTCCTTATGAGGTCATAAGGAGCAAGGTTACCTCCCCTTTCTCTGCTTTGCCTGCCCAGAGAATTTGGCCCACCCATGAAAGAGAGACATCATGCCCCCTCCCTTCTCTAAATATAGTGTGAAATACTCTATCTCAGTGTATGTGGGGTCACCGCCAGTAAGCTGATGCCAGAACTGGAGAACACCTTTTTTTTGGTGATATGATTTATCTGGTCAGAAGCACTTGAGATCTAATTATACCTTCTAAAAGGACTACACAAGACAAAGAAGAGTGTCAGGAAGGTTGATGAATTATTCAGGCGGTGACATAATAGCAACATGTTGTCACCAACCTTCTGTTTAACCTGCTACAACCTGCTGCTGAAGTCTCTATCAATCTGCAAATGCTTTTATTTTGTTTTCAGGGAAGACGTTAGTAGCCCCTGTAGTAACTAACTAAATAAAGCTTTATTTATATAGCACTTTTTCAAAACACGCAGATAGTGCTTCACACACATTTGTGCAATACATATGACCATGTAAGAATAAACATGATTTACAGTATACAAATACAGAATAAAAGGGGTGTAGCCATTTACAGGAAGGCCAGTGTATAAAGGTGGGTTTCTAAAAGTCTTTAAACAGTCCAAAGATTTAGCAGACCTGACAGAATAAGGGAGAAGATTCCAAAGGGTCAGGGCCAAAATGGCAAAGGCCCGATCATCTTTGGTGTTGTAGTTTGAGCGAGGAATGGATAAAACATCAAGGTTTGAGGATCTGAGGGTGCGTGAAGTGGAGTGAGGAAAAAGCCCCAAAATGTAGCTGGGGTAAAGCTCATGTAGTGCTTTGTGGGTAATCAACAGAATCTTTTACTGTATTCTGAATTTCACCGGCAGGAACCGCAGGGATTGGTGTTATATGGGACGTACGACTTGTTTGGGTTAATAGTGTTTGGTCAAATGCTACTCAAAATGCCACTCTAGCGCAAGGACTCTGTTTAATTACATTACATAATATGTCATTTAGCTGACTCTTTTATCCAAAGTGACTTCCAATGAAGTGCTTTCAACCCTGAAGGTACAAACTCCAGACAAGTAGTGCAAGTACATTAGCTTTAAATAAGCAAAACTACAAAGAGTCAAACTAAAGTGCAACTGTAAGTTTTTTAGTTTTAGTTTTACTCACCAAGGTGGGGTCTGAAGAGATGTGTTTTTAGCCTGCGGCGGAAGATGT